>JAFBMS010000300.1:0-30000 GCA_019788955.1 Albula glossodonta
AGCTGTAGGGGAATTTTAAACTTGCAGTCAAGTGTAGGTTTCTCTCATTAGTGGGACCCCCGGGGTCCCAGCTGGTCCCAGCCCCTACCTCCACCCCTGAGTACTCCCACAACCTCAGCACTGCACCTGCAAATGTTTATCCTAACACTGCGCTCTCATCCAATCAGAACACAAAACCCATCACAGGTTTACCCTAACACTGCACTCTCATCCAATCAGAACACAAAACCCACTACAGGTTTACCCTAACACTGCACTTTCATCCAATCAGAAAGCAGCACTTGCACTTGGCTGTGCTCTAATCTAATTTGAAAATAGCACTTAGCACAGTGTTACTCTGACCCTTCTGCCTCATCAAATGAGAAAAGAGCTACCATACCATCTACCACAACTTTACACTAGTCCAGTGCTCTCCTCCAATCAGAGGCTTTTACTCACATGGCCCCTCTGTACCCTCGCTGATGTCATAATAATGATGTCACAGTGGATCTCACATGTTGGCCCGCACTCTCAGCTACGCCTTGCGCGTCTAAGAAGGAAATACCCATCATGCCCTTCTGGGACAGGCTCCTCTCTGCTCTCATTTAACTGTGTGCTTATGAAACAAAAGCTTTAAAAAGTTACATAATCAAAGGAGTGCAGTGCTTTATGGTACATGAGAATGCATCATGGCACAGGGGAAGTTCCCTACTCTGAGGTGGTTTCAGTAAGTTGCACAAGCTGCAGTGGAGATGAGGGCGTTGGACTCATATTTTATGGCAGCCATCAAACCTGCAGTCAGGCTGTATTTGCTGCCTCCTGCTGCGATGTCTGTCGGAGCAGGGGAGCTCTGACAGGCTGGCTTTACCCTGTATGGGTGAGTATTTACTGAGCAGAGCAGCAAACACACCGTGTTCCCACAGGCCTTTCTCTGAGACACAACTGAGGTTCTGCTTAATATATACTCACCCATGCTTGGGAACAGATTCAGTCCGTGGTGTATATATATTTATAGGTTTATATTCTTTATTTTCATTAATTTCCTTCTACCCTGCACCTGGTGCTGATGTTAATGTGAGTGTTCCTGTTTCTCTAGATCTTTATTTGAGACCGGCAGGAAGCTGCACTAACCATGAGGCTGCTCTTACCATGAAGCTGCTCTTACTGTGAAGCTGCTCTTACTGGGAAGCTGCTCTAACCATGAAGCTGCTCTTAACATGAGGCTGCTCTTACTGTGAAGCTGCTCTAACCATGAAGCTGCTCTTAACATGAGGCTGCTCTTACTGTGAAGCTGCTCTAACCATGAAGCTGCTCTTACCATGAGGCTGCTCTTACTGTGAAGCTGCTCTAACCATGAAGCTGCTCTTACTGTGAAGCTGCTCTAACCATGAAGCTGCTCTTACTGTGAAGCTGCTCTTACCATGAAGCTGCTCTTACTGTGAAGCTGCTCTAACCATGAAGCTGCTCTTACTGTGAAGCTACTCTAACCATGAAGCTGCTCTTACCATGAGGCTGCTCGTACTGTGAAGCTACTCTTACCGTGAAGCTGCTCGAACTAAGGAATAACACACGGTGCAGTGGCTGCTTATGCAAACTTAATGTGCCACACACAGGTGAAGAACACCATGAGGCCAAGCCACAGTGTGTTGGTTTGGCAGAAAAGGACACTGGGATATGCCTTATCTACTTATCTAATGGCCATATGGCAAATATAAACATTAGTTTGAAACTGCCAGCACAACAGACATGGCTCACAGTTTAGCAGCTTCAGAAGTCACGAAAATAAATCCTCCTGACTGCTCTGGTAGATAAAAAGCATAACACTCCAACTCAGCTGAAAGTAAAAGGAAAGGACACGTGTTGATTGAATTCCTGTCTGATATTACCGTCCCCCAAAATAAGGGAGGCGAAACAAGTAAAGTTTTCAAAGAGCATTTAAATTCATGTTGGGTGCAATGAAATGTCATTCCAGGACATCTACATCAACAGAGGAAAAATATAATCATTCTAAATATAAATGAATAATTTATCCCGTAATCTATTCTCCCATGGAGCATCTGGATAAGCTCATCTGCAGTGAATGAGTGCTGCCCCACAAAACGTTAAATATGAAAAAATAACAATAACAATGAACCCAGTGGGATGTGTCAGTTCTGTATCTCTAAAAACAATAGGACAACTGTCTCCACACACAGTGAGAATCTTTCTTCTCTGTGAGAAAGTTCAGGGTGACTCTCCGCTCTTTATTTCCAGTGGATTTCAGTCTGAAAGACGCAGTTTCTCTCCTCCCAGGCCCTCCGACCAGCAGGATGCTGCCAAGGACCCCAAAACTCTGTGGGGTACCCCATTCCCTCGCTCATTGCACGCTGCGGTCACCCTCCTTTGGTAGGGGGAAGAGAGTCAGGACACTTTGTCCAAACTGAATTTCACACAGTCACAAATGAATCCATCTGTATTGTGAACGTGTGAAGAGTCAATCAGTCTCTCTGACTGCATTCAGCTGTGAAGAGTCTATCAGTCTCCCTGACTGAATTCAGCTGTGAAGAGAGCACTATCCCCTGACCTTTAAGCAGGTCCTGATCACAGCTATCAATGCTGAGAACACAGCCAGCGCTGAGACATCTAGCACTAATGAACACAGCTATTCTTCTGTGCATTAGTCAGCTTTACCAAAACCGAAGACTCAGACATTTATTCTTAGAGCAGGGGGTGACATGGGGGGTTTCTGCTCTTCGCTTTTTATTCAGATTTCCAGAAGGGATGCAGAGTTACAAAGGAGTGATTGATAAACAAAGGAGTGTAATTTAAGACTCCTATCAGTCTGAAATAACCCGATACCTTCTCTTTCCAGCTCGCCATAAAGACCACATTCTCATCAAAGTGAAAGATTAACCCTTTGAAGAGAGGATTTTAAAGGAGAGGCTAACCCGCCTCTCAGTTTCGCTGACGCAGTTTCGACCCGTCGCTGTGTGTCAGGGTGAGTCACAGGTCCCCCAGGTCATGTTTGCGCCCCGTTAGAGTGGGGAGTGGAGGGACAGGGGTATCCAGTTTAAAGGCGGCCCACGCCCCTCCACATTCAAAGCCAGGGCAGACACCTGAGAGTCTGGCACAGGAGGACAGTTCATACATTCTGATTGGTCAGAATATAATGCCCCCCACACAAACACACCTGTGACTGCCCCCCCACCCACACGCCACATATGCACACTGCACACAGGAGCCCCCCCCCCCCCACCTCTGTACTTCCTGTTTCTTGCTGAACACCCTCCTAACTCCTCATGACACTTTCAGTGATATGCAGTCTCAAAGTGGTATTTCACAATGATCCACTGTCTCTTATTGTACATTATCCATTTGTATCCCCTTGTCTTCTCTTATTGTATTGTCTACATTATTTTATTGTACTTGACTTTTATTTTGCACAGCCATATGGCATTTCATTGTTGTACTGTGTGTAATTATATGAGTAAAGAACCTTGAACCTAGAACCTTGAACCATTCACAGATAGTTACATGTCAATGAAAGGATGAAGAATTGGGTCATAAATGTGAAGTTTCTGACTTCCTCTTAAAATGATTTTCCATGTACCATAAAACATGTCCTCGCACTTATCACAGATCTGGCAAAGCTGCCCCGATCATAAGATTACAGAGCAAATGAAGGGATGTCATTTTTCAGCTGCTTAATGTATCTCTCTCTACCCCTGTTTTATGATTATGTATTTGAGTATGTGTATGAGGAAGGTTTGGCTGAGGCTAGCAGCACTGGTTCTTTACAGAACGGATCTGGTTCTATAACAGGACCGTCCATGGCCGCTTAGGGCTCAGCACCTGCTGTAGACTGGGGGGGGGGGGGGGTTAACAAGGTCCGGGGTCAGTAGGGGTCAGGGGGGTCACAGGGGTTGCATAGCTACTCAGAGAGCAGGCAACACACTGCTGCATTCTCCCCCAGCCAAAACTACAAAGGACACCCCCAAACCTCCACCCTGAGCCCAACAGTTCTGATCTCTCCTTTCACCCTTAGACCACAAGCTAGTAGGTGACTAAGCACTCAGGCAGTTGGGATTCAAACCACCAAACCACCCCCCCCCCCCATCCTCCATGGGCAGCACTGAATAACAGAGTGTGTGTGCTGGGGCGTGATCCCTGCTGTGCCCTGGGACCCGGGCCCATTTTAGTAACACACATTATTAGCACTATTTATCAGGGCGACATCCGCCACTATCTCTCTCTCTCACTCACTCATTTAGCACACCGCACTCAGGAAAATGGATCACCAATGACAGTACCCTCATTTCTGTCACGAGTGACGGAGATAAACCCAGACAGTCAAAAAGATTTTAAGAATAAGATATTCTTAAATATCAAAATAAGATTAATGCGATTCAGTCAGAATTAAAATGTACCAATGATTGTTTAATTGTGCTTTAATTATATTACATTTATCTTGCAGTAAAAATGTAACAAATGAAACATAATGAACGAGTAAAAGAGAAGTTAACACACAAACACACTAATGCACTAACACACCAGCATGCTAACATGCTAACACACTAGCATGCTAATGTATACACCATTCATGAAGGCAGTGCTTTCAAAAGCTGATCACTAACCCACAGACCAGCACATGTCCCATGGAGATTAAATTTGACAGGTGAGATATAGATAATATTCTCTGAATGATCTGTCTCTTTCTGTCATATATTCTGTCACTAAGCCTGCCAACAGGACACCAGACTGAGGCCAGATGCCACTTTTAGGGCTATACACTGATAGCATCAGTCACCATGCTGGGCCATCAGTGGCCTTAGCTTTAAGCTGTGCCTGGGGATTAAATATGGTAAGAGTAAGGCTGTAAGAGCTGGAGATCAGAAACTCAAGCATCAAACAGGACTGATTGCTCTTCTCCGTCTTGCTTTTGTTTTTCTTTTTTAAGCGGTTAAATTATTCATGGGTTTAATATCTTCTTGTGAGGATGGATGGCTGTAAAGTGGCATTTTAAGGGGCATTAAATCGCAGTGGTGGAACGGTCACAGTAGCATTATTAGCACAACAAAAGCAATTAGCCCTGAGCCAGAGAGGAGTCAAGTCCATTTCAGTCTAATTTAGCCAAATTCAGGAAATGAATTGAAATAAAAGTCATTAATTGAAAAATCCTCCATGGAACGTTTTGTTGCGTTTTCAGTTCAGGAAAGAAATGTGAATGAATTTCCTGAATTGATTAAAATGAAATGGAATTTGCCCCCTATCCAGTTTGGACGGCCTGTTTCTCCTCTTTAGGCTGATCAGAGCAGAATCTGCAAGTTGCCTGTTGAATGTCAGCAGCAGTGGATGCATCAAACAGTTCACAGGGGCTGCGTGATTTTGGGTCAGAGAGCTGAAACGGCGTGCCTTCGCCTCTGCTTTGCTTTGTAAAGTGCTCGATGCAAAGACAGTCTGTCCAACAGGCCCACAGTCCCCAGCGCATTCTGTGGAGATTCAGGTGATGTAAAAATTAGCTGCCACATGCTAATCCCCTCCCTCTGTGATGACAGTACCTGCTAGCCCACCACATTAGCCCGCTAGCTCCATTAGCACACCCCCGGCTCTTATTTCTGAAGATAGTTACACTTACACAGGTAAGGGAACAATGTGAGATCCACACACAGTGCACAATGCCCTTTACAATTAGCCAGTAAATCATTAATCTTTTGATAACCATAATTACGTAAAGGACTGTAATTAAAGCCAGTGAGTGGTTTGAGCCTGATGTTAGCTGATAACCAGATCAGATCCTTGTGATTAGCGGGATGGGGCCCAGCTGAAAGGCTAATTGCTCTGACCTGCTGCTGCTCGGGGTCAGATTGTTAAATGAGGTAATTAGGAGCCTGTGCTGCCATTACAGAGGGAAACCTGCCGCTCTGATCCCACAGCCCTGCACAGCTCAGGAGTCTGAGAGGGAGGCTGCTAATGTCCTGCAGGTCAGGGCAGGAGCCCCCTGGGAAATTAAGCGTGCTGGACACCGTGTCCGTTTGTCCGTCTGTCCGTCTCTCTTCACTGAGTGAAGGTCATGCCCCCCCACACCACATCGCAGGATTTTGTCATCATGCAGGAAGCTGTTTTCCATTTGTCCTTTGAGCTCAGAAACAGTTAAAGCCTGTGCTGAGAGTGTGAAGCGCTCTCTGAGCGAGGAGATACGCAGCACACGCAGCCTGCCACCATGGAAATAACACTGAGCCAACCAAAGGACAGCACAGTTGCCAACATGGACATTTACACAACACATCAATCAAACCTGCAACCTCTGAGCTACAAGCCCAGCTCCCTAACCATTATACTACACTGTAACCTCTGAGCTACAAGCCCAGCTCCCTAACCATTATACTACACTGTAACCTCTGAGCTACAAGCCCAGCTCCCTAACCATTATACTACACTGTAACCTCTGAGCTACAAGCCCAGCTCCCTAACCATTACACTACACTGTAACCTCTGAGCTACTCAGCCCCTACTGCTGACACTACATGATGAAGCTGCTTGGCCTGCGTGGCGATGAGGAGAGCGTTACTTAGCTACTTAGCGCTTCAGGACTTCTTCGGGGGGTGGGGGGGGGTGGGGGGGTGCTAGGACTAAGCTTTGCCAGACTCTTCTGTCTCTAATTTAGTCATTTTGAGATGTGAAAATCAGTATTGTGTGTGCATGTGTGTGTGTGAGTGTGTGTGCGTGAGTGAGTGAGTGAGTGAGTGAGTGAGTGAGTGAGTGAGTGAGTGAGTGAGTGAGTGTGTGTGTGTGTGAGTGTGTGTGAGCCAGCATCATTGGAAAGGCAGATTTAAGTTAACGTTGTGTTCAGCCCCCACCTTTCCCCAGGTAAGCTCAGCGGGTGTCACTGCAGTAACAGCATGCAGCTAAAGCAGCTCTTTATGCCCTGGAGTTCAGCCGTTTGCTGATGTGATTTTCAGGTTCACACTCCTTCCATGACTAAGAGGTTTTTCATTTAATTATGGAGAAGTAATTTCACATTTCAGCTCTGGGCTGCAAAAGAAATGCATAAATATATCTGCTGTGCATTAGCACTAATCTATTGTGCTTTCCATTGCTGGGTAACGCTTCGGATTAACAGGGGCTTTCACCAGAAACTATACAAGAAACAAAAAATAATGGTTTCAAATGAAATCTTTATAATCTTGGAATCATTTGTAAAATTATCTTTCAGAGTGCAAATTCATGAGGGCAAATGGAGCGTCTGACCCCCAAAGCCAAGGATTCACTTCGCAAAACTGATAAAACAAAAAAGACATTGAATAATGTGTGTCTATATTTCAGGTGTTCAGATGAGGTGAACATTCCATACACAGGGAGTCCCAAACTTATGAAAATAATTGGGTTCCTGAAGGTCTTTCATAAGTCGTTTTATTTGTAAGTCCATCTTTTCTCTTGCACTTTATATCATTCACCAAGATGAACCCCTCCCCTTAAACTTCTATCAGTCTCAGTAGCTGCTATTTTTATGTCTCCATTAATCCACAAGTCTCATTTTTTTCCTAATTCGGGAGGTTAGTTTAAATTTTACAAGTATAAATTTCACAATTTAGAGAAAGCAGGAGCATGGTTTGGTAAGTCTGTAAATTACGTGTTTTATTTTTTACCTGTAAAAATATATTTTTTTGTATCTGCGGATTTCCATAGTCTTCCGTTGAGTCTTCGTAAGTAGGCAGTCTAAGTTTATAGGATAAAGGGCTGGGGCATCACAGGTGTCTTGGAGAAGATTCTCCTCCAATCAGATTTGCAGCCATTGATATGACATCACCCCATGTTCTGATTGTCACATGCAGTTTTTCACTCACTCGTTCCTCTCTGTATCTGTCAGTAGTCTGCAGTACAACAGCTGCCTTCCAGGGATGCTGACAGTTAAGATGAAATACGCAGAGGGAAACACACAGGTTCCATTTATTGGGTTAAATACGCAGAGGGAAACACACAGGTACCGTATTAAGGTGAAATACACAGAGGGAAACACTCAGGTACCGTATTAAGGTGAAATACACAGAGGGAAACACACAGGTACCGTATTAAGGTGAAATACACAGAGTGAAGCAAACAGGTACGGTATTAAGGTGAAATACGCAGAGGGAAACACACAGGTACCGTATTAAGGTGAAATACACAGAGGGAAACACACAGGTACCGTATTAAGGTGAAATACACAGAGGGAAACACACAGGTACCGTATTAAGGTGAAATACGCAGAGGGAAACACTCAGGTACTGTATTAAGGTGAAATACACAGAGGGAAACACTCAGGTACCGTATTAAGGTGAAATACACAGAGGGAAACACACAGGTACCGTATTAAGGTGAAATACGCAGAGGGAAACACACAGGTACCGTATTAAGGTGAAATACGCAGAGGGAAACACACAGGTACCGTATTAAGGTGAAATACACAGAGGGAAACACACAGGTACCTTATTAAGGTGAAATACACAGAGGGAAACACACAGGTACCGTATTAAGGTGAAATACACAGAGGGAAACACTCAGGTACCGTATTAAGGTGAAATACACAGAGGGAAACACTCAGGTACCGTATTAAGGTGAAATACACAGAGGGAAACACACAGGTACCGTATTAAGGTGAAATACGCAGAGGGAAACACACAGGTACCGTATTAAGGTGAAATACGCAGAGGGAAACACACAGGTACCTTATTAAGGTGAAATACACAGAGGGAAACACTCAGGTACCGTATTAAGGTGAAATACACAGAGGGAAACACACAGGTACCGTATTAAGGTGAAATACGCAGAGGGAAACACACAGGTACCGTATTAAGGTGAAATACGCAGAGGGAAACACACAGGTACCGTATTAAGGTGAAATATGCAGAGTGAAGCAAACAGGTACCGTATTAAGGTGAAATACACAGAGGGAAACACTCAGGTACCGTACATTAGCAGAAGTAAGTGCCACGCAACAATCACTCTAAGACTCTTACATGTGTGATCTGCTCTATGTTTTATCAGAAGGTAAAGTAAGCATGCGGTGAAGAGAGATAACACTGTGATACATTAGTTTCAGTGTCACACTCTTAAAGTCTTTGGGCTGTCTCATCGTTGCCATGGTCCTGAGGTAGAGTGTGTTTTAGCACATGAATAAGAAGTGCCCTCCTTAAAGCTTCCTCCAGAGGACCAGCTCAGCACAGCCTCTGTAAGTAACATTAGCGCTTTACATTATGAATGAAATGAGTGGAAACTTCTCTGATTTAATCATTCATGAGCCGTCAAGCCCCTGGGCAGAAAGGGAAAACACAAATGGGTTTTCCACAAAATAATAAAAAATAATAATAATAATATCTGATATGGGTGGAGAGATGCAGATCTAAAAATACTAAATACTGGCATCCATGCAAAACCAAACCACTGATAAAATAATATGTATCATGAGTGATGTAAAGCACACTGTGCTACATTTTGGAATGTACTGTATCTTTTATTGGTATTACTTTCTTTACATCCCCTTCTCTATCCTCACTGTTGAGTTATCAATTATTTCACAAAGAGACATTTTCAATAATCAATGCCCCCACAAACTTACTTCAGACTTTCAGAAATTCACATAAACAAAACTCTTTATAGACATGCAGGCACAGGACTGTTTATATTTGAGCTTAAATGTCAGATATGCTGTGCTTTCATTAACAGTTAGGCTTTATGAGGGTTATATTGCTGTTTTCCTTTTGTAAATTTCTGAAATATTGCTATTGCAAATTTGTAGAGGGATAGAATATAAATATAGGTTTGGCAAATGTTGCGAGTGTGTAATCCGCTGTAGGTTGGATTAATAGAGTCTTATATTATGTGTTTAGTCTCTTTTCAAAAGCAAAACAGGGCAGGTCTAAACAGGAGCTGGATGGATGTCTCTTTTGCAGGGGTTTCCCTGATGACTGAACTGATGGAGTTATCAGATGAATATTTCCCCAGGTCTGGTAGCCCAAGCTGACCTTTGACCTCAGCAGCCTAATGTGACCTTTGACCCCAGCCATCCGCTGGCAGTGACATCACAGTCTGTGATGCTGAGTGACATCACAGACAAGCTTCCTCTAGCTCAGCTGTGACCTTCACTAACACAATAAGCAGAGAGCAGGTAAAACCAGCACACCGCAGAGATGAGGGGATTGGGGGGGGGGGGCACTCTCTGGGAGCAATGCCAGAATCTGTTTTCACCCTGAAATACAGCAACCACTGTTTCTTCTGGCCTGCACAGCCCTGAAGAGAAACCCAGCACCTCACCCCCACCCCTCCCACCAAAGCATCATACAATACAAAGACAAGAGCACAGCTGAGGGCAGACCTACAATACTGCCCTTGAAGAGGTATTATGTGGTGCTGCAGCAGTGAATTCTGGGAGTTTGAGTCCCAACCATGCAACTACTGAAGGCCTAGACTGCCAAGGCAACTTTAGATGCAATATTCTGATAGTATCATTCATAATTTTGCTGATAAAACATTCCTTTTTGAAGGAAAAATGTTTGACCATAGGGGGCCTTTAAACTGTGGCTTTCTCCCATTAATAAGGCACAGAGCTGAAGGATACTTGGTGAGTATAAGAGAGGCAATGCATGTGAATCACAACCTACAAGTACGCTACTGCATGTTCAGTGCGTGAGCTCTTACAGAAACGCTGTGTTCAGTATGGGAGGTCTCACAGGGCAGTGTTCCACCAGGTGTTCCGTTTGAAGGTGAGCGTTAAAAATTCAGCTTCAGAGGAGACCCCTTCAACTGAGGGGAATGGCCTCACTGAATCAGCCCACAGCATGCGAATACCCGCTCTCTCACACAGACCTCACACCCCCTCAGAGCACACAGACATCGCCCCCCCACCCGCCCCCCAGAGCACACAGACATCACAACAGCCTAGGTCACAATAATCACCATGAAGGCAACCACAGGCAAACCTGAATCTCCCTCTCACCTTGCTGCTTGTGTGTGTGTGTGTGTGTGTGTGAGAGAGAGAGGGAGGGACCTAGGAAGAAATACACACAGGGTAAAAGACAAGCAACACCCCTGACCAAATAAGACATTTATTTTGAATCAGATATTTATCTTCAGATATTTACTCTTCGTCACGTTTAAGCATCTGTTATTTTATTTTAGCAGCTGTTTTCTGAGATTCCGTACACAGACTCTATGGTCTGTGGTCTCTGATGCGTAAGCACATTAAAACCTGCTTAAACCTGTTTAAAACCATGCAACATCAAAAGGCAGAAAAGTATTTATAGTGCTCAATCGCGACAGACCTCTGAAAAACAGCTGCCTCAGATTTGGTCTGGGTTTCTGCAGTTCCCTTGCAGGAAAACAGGTTTCTGTTACTTGTGTTTGTGTTAAACATGAGAATACAGTCTCCTCCGTCTGTCAGAAAGCCAGCCATAGCAGCTGTGAGTGTAATGATGGAGGAGAATCAAACATGGCAGCCTGCATGCTGTTTTAGGTCCCCAGGGGAGGCAGAGGAGCCTGTCAGTGGGAGCCTGCATAGATGTGGAAACCCCCTCACCCACCCCCACCTGTAGGGCCCAGTGCGGCTGGTGAATGTGCCCCGCCCCTCTCCGGGCCCACCTGAAGCACTGACCTTCTCAGGTTTGCTCTGCCGTTCTCTTCTTCATGAAGTCACAGTAAACAACTTCAGAGTGCTCTGCCCAAAAGGCTTATGGGAAGTAATCCTCAGCAAAGCACTGGATGACATCACTGCAGAGACTGACGAGTCGCTGCATTCAGCAGGAAGTGGGACCCATGATTTCCTGCTGCTTAGAGTTTTAAGAGTTTCCTGCAAACCTATAATCCCCACTCACTGTTCCCCATGCCTTGTGTCTGCTCTGCAGTCACCCTGATCATGGTGAATGGTATGTTACACACACAGGGGCTCTGTTCCTTCTGCTCACCGTTTCATCACTCTCCACTGTCGCTCTGCAGTCACCCTGATCATGGTGAATGGTATGTTACACACACAGGGGCTCTGTTCCTTCTGCTCACCATTTCATCACTCTCCACTGTTTTCATCCTCTCTGCTGGGCTGAGGCGTGTGTGCGTTACGCTGGCTGTCCCAGCAGAGGGTCGAGTCCAGCCATTGGGCGCTGTGTAGGAAAAAAAAATAGATGAGAATGTTTTTAAAAGCAAGATACATGAATAGAAAATGAATTTGTTGTGTCTCTGTGTAAAACACTGAAGGCCTTTCACAGTCACCAGTCATCACCAAGAGTTCAAAAGTGAGAGAATTTAAGCCTATTAGCTTGTGTGTGCCTGTGTATGAGTGTGTGTGTGTGCGTGTGTGCCTGCAAGTGTGTGCCTGCGTGTGTGTGTGTGTGTGGGCATGTGTGTGTGCCTGCGTGTGTGTGCGTGTGTGTGTGTGTGTGTGTGTGCGTGTGTGTGTGTGCGTGTGTGTGCGTGTGTGTGTGTGTGTGTGTGTGTGTGTGCCTGCGTGTGTGTGTGTGCATGTGTGCGTGTGTGTGTGTGTGTGTGTGCGTGCCTTTTGTATTCTGAGGCTGAAATTGCAGTGTTTACTCTACGGTGTCGCTTGCTGACAGGGCTGTGATTGCGCGTTCAGAGCGGTGTTCGTGCAGGGGGCTGACGGTGTGTGAAAGCGCATTCTGCATTCTGCATTCTGCTGATGTCATTAACAGCAGCCCTGCAGTAAACCCTGCTACACATCAGCATGCTGCCACATTATTTTACCCAGAAGCAGCAGGTTAGACTAGGTTGTGTTTTGGGTAAAAGTACTTAAAAATATGCACAGCTCAGGACAGGCAACCAGCTGTCTCCATGGATACAGGCCCCCCCCCGGCCATCTCTCAGAATGGGTGTACAGGAGACCCAGCCCCCCCGCAGTTAAAAACAAACACACGTTTATGACTGTGGCTGCCTGTCTGTTAGCTCCCCACACTGGGGGGGGTAATGAGGCTCAAATGACAGGCTGTGAGGATCTGTCTGCCCTGCTGACTGTCCTTCACCTCCGCCCCCTGTCTGTGGTCTGCGCCCGCCACATCCACCAAAACACACACTCCCAAAATCTGTGCAGGGGTTGTTCAACAGCCATCAACACGGGTCATTGCACTGCAAAAGGATCCAGAGCTCAGCCACTCAGCACCGTTACTGAAATTGCAGTTCCACTTCTCATTTTTTTTATTGACGTTCAGCCAGGATTCAGTCAATGTTTGTCCTGCACTTTGATAAATAAACATGCGTTTTATTTTTCCCTCTGTGGAGACTGCAGTATCTGAACTCACCAAAGCAGCAGCTGCTCTTGCATGCGAGTCAGACTGAGGGACGAGGCGTCAGAGGGATGGAGGGACTCGTTTGCAGGTTTGGGCCCAAACAAACGGACGCTCTCCACGTGCTAAAGGGCACGTGAGGGACAGCTGGAGGTTCGCCCAGGGCATCGGCTCTCTCCACCTCCACACTGGCTAAACCGTGGTGTTTAGGCACAGGGATGAGGTCATCAAAGCTGGGCGGTTAGCTCAGCCAGTGGAAACGCTTGTATACAGCAGAGCTACAGGCGGTGGGTATGTGAACTACAGCTGGATGTCTGGACCCCCCATTTCCACAGCATGGGGTGCATGGAACCCTGGCAGTCTGCAATTGCAGTGTTTCGCTTCATACACACTCACACACACACACACAGTGCCAGTTTGCATGTAATGATGGCGTAATGATGTAACCGATGGCTCTGCTGCACACTCACACACCCTAAAACAGCGGCGATGACAACCCTGCATTCAGTAAGGCGTGGCATTGATGAGCATTTCCCCTCCTCATCTGAGCACTGTGTGGAAATCGCTGAGAGAGCCCAGCAAACACAGCACCCCTGTGCTCATGACCAGCAAACACAGCACCCCTGTGCTCATGCCCAGCAAACACAGCACCCCTGTGCTCATGACCAGCAAACACAGCACCCCTGTGCTCATGACCAGCAAACACAGCACCCCTGTGCTCATGACCAGCAAACACAGCACCCCTGTGCTCATGCCCAGCAAACACAGCACCCCTGTGCTCATGACCAGCAAACACAGCACCCCTGTGCTCATGACCAGCAAACACAGCACCCCTGTGCTCATGACCAGCAAACACAGCACCCCTGTGCTCATGACTTCTGTATTTTCAGTGTTAAAAAAATGAGTAGTGGTATAAAATCATTTTGTCTTCCGCTTAGCTTAACAAAACTGCACTTGTCTGCTCAAACTCAAGCTGCCGCTGTGCTCTCATCAGGAGCAGGTGCTTTATATCCACTCAAAATGGAGCTCTGCTGCCCTCTACTGAAACACCTGTGTATTGCACATAACAAAAATTTCCAGAGAGCCAGTTGTAAGGATCATATTTCTGACAGAGAAACTCTCAAAGGATAACAGTGCTAAAAATGCAAATGGCTTCCATTTTGTAAGTATAAACTCAATGTGTTACATATTTGATTGACTCTTCTTGGGAACAATGTCAGTTGTAGCCAATGTCTGCCCAGCATTGGTTTCCCTGCAGACATTTCTCATAATTGCATAAAGTGCAGATTTTTATATACGCAAGTTTCAAAACCACTTCCTTTGTTATTTATTTACTTATTTATTGCTGCTTGCAGACAAGCTTGATATGCAGCGAGTCCAAAGCATACGGCCCAGCCTGCATCTCTGTGGGCTGCAACTGCAAACAGGACACGCTTAATATTTGATTTGCCTGTTAAATAAATACACAAAATAAAAATGTATTTTCATACATTATTTTCATATATTTGGCTTTCAAGCCAAATATTTGAAAATAATAGGATTCAATTGTGCATGGGTGAGAAATGTATGTTGAGCACTAAGCATGTATTGTTTGGGTTTGGTCTGGATAATTTTTTAAAATGTATAAAGCTTTAAAACATTTAGTGCAGGTGGTGTCTGTTTTTGTGAAGCCTAGAAATTATGAATTTTATGATAAAATTAACCGTGAGTTATTGACATTTGAACTATTAAATACATGGCTTGTTTAAGTGGTAGTGGCTACAGTGAAGAGTTTAATTGCTCTTTTTAGGACAAGCTAATTTAGCAGGGTGCGGTGGCCATTGAGGATCAGTTGGACATGTTTCCACAATGGTTCCTTGCCATTTCCAATTAGAGGGCATCAGATTCAGCCAAAGACTGCTCAGCTCAGAACAGGCTGAAATGCGCTGTCGCCCCCTGATGGTCATTGCTGGTTTTTCTCTTAAGGATGGAGAATGAAAAGCTTAATAAATAATTATGTTCTTAGTTATAGCAAACAATCCACTGAAACAAAAATAGTTATATAATATTAAATCATTCAAACCTACAGTTATCAGTAGCCTACATTTTAGCTATTATTTATTAATAATTAACAATGTAATGCATCTGAAAAAAAGATGTACAAAGTTGTTGTAAAAATGTCAATACTGTACAGAATTCTACAGTAATTAAGCAGGTCAGGAGATCACAGATGGTGACCTGTGAGTTGCACAGTCTTTTGGCAGCCCCCTGCTGCATCTTGTATTATGATGATGATTATGGTTATTATTAATTTATTAATGTATTTCTGAAATGCAGATGAAGCTAAAGCTCCATTCATTTGGATGTTGGCCTGGTGATGTTTGGCACAGAACTCTTGGGAGAGCTGATATCTCCATTTCCAATCAACGAGCTAAAGACAGGAAAGCAAACGTCAGAATGTAGAACAGGGTGATTTCAGGAGCAGTGTGTCTGATGGGCTCCACCCTGCAATAGCGGTAAGATGGAGAGCATGATCAGACCAAACTGTGTGGTGCAGGGCATTGTCTGTCTGTGAACCAAACTATTTTCTCCTGGAAAAGGTTTGAACAGATAAATATCATTTATCACTCAGGGCATGATCTGTGTCATGTGCACATTGTCTGAATGCGATATTGCATATATTAATTTATTGTGCTGTTTTAGATGTTTGTGACCAAAAATCAAAGAACACTTTCCTCCTCTAAGTTGTTCTGACCACAACCTCATAACAGTGTACAGTACAAAGAAAAAACATAAATGTCGTGCAAATTCAGGAGAGGTCTCAGTCAGAAAACATTGCTTTAAATGACAAACAATGTACTATTAATTATATATATATATATAATTTTAAAAACCAGGTTCATTATATCTCCTACAAAAACATACATTAGCTATATATCATTACGAACAATTTCAGACCCCAGCAGAGGCTAAACCAAAATTACGTCAACTCATTTACGGCAGACTCATGTAAAGGCCTACATGACCCTTCTGCGTGCGCGTTTTCGTTACTACTTTATGTTTGCTGAATAGTGAGTAAACTAACTTTTAAAAACAGTACTTCAACAAAACTGTGCAGCAGTTGGGATGGTTATTAAACAGGCCCTCTGGCGGTAGTCAGTGTAATTGCTGAAGCCACAGCAATAAAACACGTGAAATTGTATCTTTCAGCAAAACTCGGTCTTTTCAATGATGATATAATTTCACATGTATCATGTACACGTGTTATACTAAAATTATACTAAAATTATTTCCTTTTGGAATTATTTTAAATATTTAACAACAGCAGTCGTAATATGACAAACATAGCACCAGAAATTATAGTTTTTGATGGAGAAGTTCATGAAAAGTTTAGAAAAATATGCTGAGACGTTGAAAACAGAAACACAAATAGAACATGCGTTTAAAGTCCTCTCTTCCCTTCTTCCTCTCCTCTTTCTACTGGCAATAGGAGGAGCTCAGCTGTTTATTCGTTCACGTCATCCTCTATCTCACTTCTTCCTTCCTGCAACATACACAACGGGGATCTAGCGGAGTGTCGCTGGTTTTCTGCGGACAAAGCCCACTGCAAGCGCCTAACTGTCATACTGACCGTTTGTGTAGCGGGTGAGTTCAATGCTAGCTCCATAAGTGATACAAGTAAGATAAAACAAACCGGTTAAAGAGGGAAAATAGCAAGTCGGGCTAACCGGGTGTCGGCGATAACACTTCGGTTCATGGTGACGAACCTTATAAAACATTTCAAACAATGTTTATTGAAGCTGCCTTACAAGATTTCGGTTTTGTTTTGACATCGCGGGTGTTGGTTTTGTTCCATAATTTTGAGGAAATATCTAACTAGGTCAGTAACTACGGCCAACATGTCGTCTGTTTCTTTCACTTCCACATTCTCTCATGCCACAAACAGATGGCGTCGGGAGGGGGGGATGGAGAGAAAAAGAAAGAGCTGCATAAACGAATGTAGCCCTGCACTCCTCCGCTTCTGTCCATCATCGTGCTGCACCGCACGGATACTGTGGCGAGCACACTTCGCTAAAACAGAAGCCATGACAAAAAGCGTTCCGGCTGTAGCCAGAAGAAAGTTCCGCTTCAAGTTTGCTGCCCTATCAAAGTTAGCTACACGTGTTTGCGAGGTGAGCAGTACATGTTTTGTAGACCCGGGCAAAAGTACAAAAACTCACAATTCGGTCTTGGAATTGGCGATACTCGTCCGCATCCCAGTCCGCTGTGGTACAAATAATGTGCAGCCGCGTTTAATTTGACGGAAATGCACCTGCGTTTGGTGACATGGCCTGCGAGCTGCGGCAGGATGTGAAACAGCGATGCGCTCAAATGAGTGCTGACCAACAATTGCGTAGTACCCTGTTTATATGCAATTTTACTGCTTACTTGTTTCGAGACGCAGCTTTGTCTATTATTAACTAAGTACGTACAGATAAGAAGCTGAATTTAAATACAGCAACTTAGATAGTAGAAGTTTTTTCTATCCAGTACATTACTATTTCGTGCATTGGGTCACGATTAGCATATAATTTGTTTGTTTGATTATTTTAAATCATAATCGACTGACTTACTGAGGGTATGTCTGAGGAAGCAGGCTACTTAGCTTGATCATCATAGAGAATTCAGCGAATCATTCCTTTTGATACTTTATCTCGTCTATGTACCTTCTGTTCCTGCCTGCATTGCCTGAGAGGTGCAGTAAAATATGTAAACAATTAAACGTTATCTGGGTTAAGCGTCAGCTTCAAAACACAGATATACATTTTCATTTTCTATTTTGCTACCTTTGCTGAGTGTGCTGTCTGTATTACGTGGTGTATGTAAATTATTTCACTGATAATTTAGTTAGTTCTGATTTTTGAGAAGACCTACTTTTTGCATGGGGAAGTTGTGGTGCTTGGCTATGATTGTGTGTGACAAGTTAGTCGCGTGAGTTTCCCCCCCCCCCCTAAAACAAGACTGATTTCATTTTTTCTCTGAAATGAAACCGGTTGGAGCTGAAATAAGTGTGAACAACTAGTTTACATCTAGAAGTGGTCATGTGCTAAGACTGGGGAACATACTGAGCTGCCCAAGTAAGGTAGTTAGCCAGGTAGCCTAACATGACAACATAGATACAGCTTTATGACTTGTTTAAAGGTTTCAGGTTTTCCTGTCTAATTATGTTTGCATTTATGTCAGTTTCCTAGATATGATTGTTCTCTGTGAGTTGGCGAAAACATGGGGAATTTGGAGGCTGTCGCCATTGGGGGCACCAAATTGCCCACATTTGCAAATCTACAGAAGGCTTTCCGGAACCAGTTGGAAAGTTTGAGAGCTGAGCTCAGACTTGGGTCAGATTTTTAGAGGTTGCTTTTCAGAAGTGTGACACAAATGACACCTGCCTCTTCTTGGTGTATGTATATTTTATATACTTAACAGCAGCCGATCTCAGACACATCCAAGGTTTGAATTGCAACTGTGACTTAAGATGCGACATCACTGTGTTAATATGGTGGAGTGGGTAACAAGAGGGTGGAGCTGCACAACAGGTGTATAGAGGTGAGGTATAAGCCCGGAGCAGGTTTATAGAGGTGAGGTATAAGCCTGGAGCAGGTGTATAGAGGTGAGGTATAAGCGTGGAGCAGGCGTATAGAGGTGAGGTATAAGCCTGGAGCAGGCGTATAGAGGTGAGGTATAAGCCTGGAGCAGGCATATAGAGGTGAAGTATAAGCCTGGAGCAGGTGTATAGAGGTGAGGTATAAGCCCGGAGCAGGTTTATAGAGGTGAGGTATAAGCCCGGAGCAGGTGTATAGAGGTGATGTATAAGCCTGGAGCAGGTTTATAGAGGTGAGGTATAAGCGTGGAGCAGGTGTACAGAGGTGAGGTATAAGTGTGGAGCAGGTGTATAGAGGTGAGGTATAAGCCTGGAGCAGGTGTATAGAGGTGAGGTATAAGCGTGGAGCAGGTGTATAGAGGTGAGGTATAAGCCCGGAGCAGGTGTATAGAGGTGATGTATAAGCCTGGAGCAGGTTTATAGAGGTGAGGTATAAGCCTGGAGCAGGTGTACAGAGGTGAGGTATAAGCCTGGAGCAGGTTTATAGAGGTGAGGTATAAGCGTGGAGCAGGCGTATAGAGGTGAGGTATAAGCGTGGAGCAGGTGTATAGAGGTGAGGTATAAGCGTGGAGCAGGTGTATAGAGGTGAGGTATAAGCGTGGAGCAGGTGTATAGAGGTGAGGTATAAGCCTGGAGCAGGTGTATAGAGGTGAGGTATAAGCGTGGAGCAGGTGTATAGAGGTGAGGTATAAGCCTGGAGCAGGTGTATAGAGGTGAGGTATAAGCGTGGAGCAGGTGTATAGAGGTGAGGTATAAGCCTGGAGTAGGTGTATAGAGGTGAGGTATAAGCGTGGAGCAGGTGTATAGAGGTGAGGTATAAGCCTGGAGCAGGTGTACAGAGGTGAGGTATAAGCGTGGAGCAGGTGTATAGAGGTGAGGTATAAGCGTGGAGCAGGTGTATAGAGGTGAGGTATAAGCGTGGAGCAGGTGTATAGAGGTGAGGTATAAGCGTGGAGCAGGTGTATAGAGGTGAGGTATAAGCCTGGAGCAGGTGTATAGAGGTGAGGTATAAGCGTGGAGCAGGTGTATAGAGGTGAGGTATAAGCCTGGAGCAGGTGTATAGAGGTGAGGTATAAGCGTGGAGCAGGTGTATAGAGGTGAGGTATAAGCCTGGAGCAGGTGTATAGAGGTGAGGTATAAGCGTGGAGCAGGTGTATAGAGGTGAGGTATAAGCCTGGAGCAGGTGTACAGAGGTGAGGTATAAGCGTGGAGCAGGTGTATAGAGGTGAGGTATAAGCGTGGAGCAGGTGTATAGAGGTGAGGTATAAGCGTGGAGCAGGTGTATAGAGGTGAGGTATAAGCCTGGAGCAGGTGTACAGAGGTGAGGTATAAGTGTGGAGCAGGTTTATAGAGGTGAGGTATAAGCCCGGAGCAGGAGGCCCTGCTTCTGGATGGATGGCCATTCACACCAGCATGGTGGGGGGGTGTCATGGTTTGTCATGTTTTATACTAAAGAGTGAACAACGTGGAGCCCAACGTGTTTGAGAAACTCGGACGCCTTCATACGACATTTGGGTTTAAGGGACAATCTGTGAAAATCCGGGGAAATTGTTTTTTTTTTCTTTATTCCTTTCCTCTTTTTTCAGAGGGATTTGAGATTTGCTTTTGCTTGACACAGACAATGAGACTTTGGCTGCTTCTAAAAATAACATTCTTACCAGGACAAATAAATGTAAAAAAAAAAAAAAACAAAAAAAAACAGAAGGAGTAGCAGAGAGTGAGTGTAAATGCTGTTTATAACAGAATGTCCTCCGTGAAAACCCTGTGAAAGTCAGAGCCCCCTGTCAGATTCAGAAATGTTCTCTTCAGCTCGGATCACTGAACACACACACACACACTCACATACACTCATGCACTCTTGCATACATATTTACACACTTTTACACACACACACACACACACTCTTACATATGTATTCACACATTTTCACACACTCATACACACACTCTTACATACATATTCACACACTCACACACACTCTTTCATACATTCTCACACATTTTCACTCACACACTCTTACATACATGCTCACACACTTTAACACACACACTTACACACTAACTTTCACACACACAGGGAAACGGGTGGGCAGGGTGTGTGGTGTTTAATTATTAGCTTTTCGTGGCAGTTTTTGTGTTTATGGGGCGGTTTATGTGTCAGACAGGGTCAGGCTTGGATTGGATACAGCGCTATGCTGCTGCTGCTTTGGAACCAGAGCCTCACAGTGAAAGAGGTCAGGCCACAGTGAAACGGGGAACCAGACGGGAAAAACCGTCAAACTTTCATTCCTGTGAGAACGTAAGAGTAAAATAGCACCATGAGAAAGTAAAGATGAGAGAAAGGTGGATGAGAGATGGAAGTAAAGACAGATAAAAGCCAGAGAGGCAGGTGTTTAGGAGGAAAGAAGGCAGGGATGAAAAACAAATGAAGGATAAGAGGGGGAGAGAGAGAGAGAGAGAGAGAGAGGGAGGGATAACTAGTCGTAGAGGGATAGAGAATGGAATTGAGGGAGGGGGGAAACTAGAGGAAGGAGAGGGAGAGAGAGTATGAAATACCATGAGAAGAGAGAGATGGGTCGTGTGCAAAATGGAGGAGAGAGAGATGGAGAGAGTGTATAAAATGGAGGAGAGAGAGATGGAAAGAGTGTGCAAAATGGAGGGGAGAGAGATGGAGAGAGTGCAAAATGGAGGAGAAAGATGGAGAGAGTGTGGAATGGAGGGGGGGAGAGATGGAAAAAGAGATGGATGGTGCACAGAGAGAGAGGAGTAACCATGGAAACAAGACGAAGGTATTAAAGTAGGGAGGGAGGGAGAGAATGAATAAAGGAGAGAGAGAGAGGGAAGAATGGAGAATGACAGAGACAAAGGATTGTGAACTGAAAGAAATGAAAGTGGTGGAGAGATTACAAAATGTAAAAAAGAGAAGTTGCTGTGGGTGTAAAATGTGAGCGGGAGGAGACAGAGTCACAGGGAGTGTGTTTGGTCACCGTGGGAGACCGAGACGCTGGTGTGGTGGGGTGGGGGTTGCAGTGCTAGGGTGTCTGGCCCCCGCAGAGGGCTCATGGCTTTGTGCGCCCCCTTTAGGCTGCTGGTGGACGGAGCACTCACAGGACGATAGATACTCTCAGTGCAGCAGAACAAGGTGCTCCACTGCCAGGCCACTCTTAGCTCAGCCTGTCAGCAACGAGCCGCTCTCTCTGAGTCTTCATCAAATTATCTGAGCAAGTATTGTCTCTCAAAGAGAATCTGGCCCAAGTGAGAATGATTTCCTTTCTTGTGAAAGGTGAGGTGGTTTTAGCCATCCCAGAAAGATTGCCCCGTTCCTTGACCCTCGTTTGTAATTCCTGTTTGCAGAAAAACATCAAGATTTTTTAAGTTGTTGCCCTCTTTTCCTTCCTCCTCGTATTTGGAATTCTCCCCCACCCACATAACAGGAAAGCCAGTGATTTTCACCCTATAGGCCACACACAATACTACAGGAGAGAGCCAGAGACTATTTTACACCCTACAGGCCACAAACAGTACTGCAGGAGAGAGCCAGAGACTATTTTACACCCTACAGGCCACACACAGTACTGCAGGAGAGAGCCAGAGACTATTTTACACCCTACAGGCCACACACAGTACTGCAGGAGAGAGCCAGAGACTATTTTACACCCTACAGGCCACACACAGTATGACAGGAGAGAGCCAGTGACTATTTTACACCCTATAGGTAACACACAGTACTACAGGAGAGAGCCAGAGACTATTTTACACCCTACAGGCCACACACAGTACTGCAGGAGAGAGCCAGAGACTATTTTACACCCTACAGGCCACACACAGTATGACAGGAGAGAGCCAGTGACTATTTTACACCCTACAGGCCACACACAGTATGACAGGAGAGAGCCAGTGACTATTCTACACCCTACAGGCCACACACAGTACTACAGGAGAGAGCCAGTTACTATTTTACACCCTATAGGCAACACACAGTACTACAGGAGAGAGCCAGAGACTATTTTACACCCTACAGGCCACACACAGTACTGCAGGAGAGAGCCAGAGACTATTTTACACCCTATAGGCCACACACAGTACTGCAGGAGAGACCCAGTGACTATTTTACACCCTACAGGCCACACACAGTACTACAGGAGAGAGCCAGTGACTATTTTACACCCTACAGGCCACACACAGTACTACAGGAGAGAGCCAGTGACTATTTCCCACCCTGCAGGCCACACACAGTACTACAGGAGAGAGCCAGAGACTATTTTACACCCTACAGGCCACACACAGTACTACAGGAGAGAGCCAGAGACTATTTTACACCCTACAGGCCACACACAGTACTACAGGAGAGAGCCAGAGACTATTTTACACCCTACAGGCCACACACAGTACTACAGGAGAGAGCCAGAGACTATTTTACACCCTACAGGCCACACACAGTACTACAGGAGAGAGCCAGAGACTATTTTACACCCTACAGGCCACACACAGTACTACAGGAGAGAGCCAGAGACTATTTTACACCCTACAGGCCACACACAGTACTACAGGAGAGAGCCAGAGACTATTTTACACCCTACAGGCCACACACAGTACTACAGGAGAGAGCCAGAGACTATTTTACACCCTACAGGCCACACACAGTACTACAGGAGAGAGCCAGAGACTATTTTACACCCTACAGGTCACACACAGTACTACAGGAGAGAGCCAGTGACTATTTTACACCCTACAGGCCACACACAGTACTACAGGAGAGAGCCAGTGACTATTTTACACCCTACAGGCCACACACAGTATGACAGGAGAGAAAATGACTATTTCCCACCCTACAGGACAGTAATAGGCCATTTTAAGCTTTCATTTTAAAATTCCAAATATTGCTGTAGGCCAGAGGGTTATCACTCATAGTCCTATAAACCGCCTTAATTCTTCAAACACAGCACATTTTATATCTTTGGGTTATTTTCAGGCCTCTCGCCATGTCACAGATCCCTGGTCGTGTCTCACCCAATGTAGTCAGACTCTTACTGATTTATTGATTTACTGATCATGCGAAATTTTGTGGGTGTGCACACTGTACGCACACATCCTGCTGTAGTCAAGGGCTGCAAACATAAGATGCTTTTCATCTTTCACTTAAAATGTTATTCTACTAAATTGAAATGTCAAAAACGAAAGACAACATTTCTGTTTAAGAGAAACTCAAACCAGGCCTGAGGTCCATGTAAATCCATATTGTGAAAACCTGTGCTCTACACAGATAAAATTGATCTGAATTAACCTGACACCTGTTTTAACTAGGAAAAGTGCAATGTTGTGCTTGGTTGTAGTTCCTGGGTCAGCCAATGGGTATGGAGCCAGATGAAGATGAGCATTGTGATGTCATAAAGCACTCTGCGTTTGACTGCCTCAATTTAAACTGCCTCTGTTTTATTTATTTATGGAGCACATTTCAAGAAAAATGGTAAAAGTGCCTCACAAACAATCAGTTTAATCAGTTAATAATCAAGCACACTGTACCAGGGTGCAGCAGGGTCCATCATTCTAGGTTTTGCTGGGAGCAGGGTGATGTTCCATATCCAGACTCATCTGCTCCGCAGATATGTGTGCTGTCATGGCGATGCCATGCCGCTCTAATGAGCCGCTAAATGTCTTTAATTAGACATCTTTAATGTTGGTGAAGAGATTATTTACTCTCTTAAGCAACAGAATAAATGCCCCATGTTCATCTCAAAGCAATGATTTGGCATATTCCATAATCTGTTACAAATTCCTCTTGAAAGGCGTGTATCTGAGGTGTGCACCTGGCTACTGAAACTAAACCGTTTGTTGGAAAAGAAGAAATCAATGAGAGATAACACAATGAGGAGATACACCTGAACTGGCTAAATACATTTAAAAACTGTGAAACAACTTAAACCCATGTTTTCAACAGTGTGTTCAAGAAATTTCTCCATTTAACACCATCCATAGGTTTAAGTCCAGTCCTGGAGGGGACAGTGCCTGCAGTTTTGACTCCAGTCCTGGAGGGGACAGTGCCTGCAGGTTTGACTCCAGTCCTGGAGGGCCGCAGTGGCTGCAGGTTTGACTCCAGTCCTGGAGGGCCATAGTGTCTGCAGGTTTAAGTCCAGTCCTGGAGGGGGTAGTGTCTGCAGGTTTAACTCCAGTCCTGGAGGGCCGCAGTGTCTGCAGGTTTAACTCCAGTCCTGGAGGGGGCAGTGTCTGCAGGTTTAACTCCAGTCCTGGAGGGCCGCAGTGTCTGCAGGTTTAGCTCCAGTCCTGGAGGGGGTAGTGTCTGCAGGTTTAACTCCAGTCCTGGAGGGCCGCAGTGTCTGCAGGTTTAACTCCAGTCCTGGAGGGGGCAGTGTCTGCAGGTTTAGCTCCAGTCCTGGAGGGGGTAGTGTCTGCAGGTTTAACTCCTGGTTCCTGAGGCTCCACACATGGATGTCTATTGCCCACAATCCTGTTCAGAGCCAATCAGCAGGCAGTGGGTGCCGTTTGTCATGTCATGAGGAGGAGCTGAAAGCACAGCCTTTACTGTAAGGAAATGGCATAATTTATGATGAGAGAGAGCAGGGGCCACAGCATGCCTAAGAGTGACACACGCACAGCGCACACGTGTGAGTGAGTGTGTGTGTATTTGTATGTACATGTTTGTGTACATAAAGAATATGAGAATATTATTGTTTCTCTTGTTTGTTTTTGGCTTCTTGGGTCTCTTCCTTTCTGTCTTTTCTTCCCCTCCTTATTTTTCTCTCATCTCTCTCTCGTTCTTTCTTTTTCTATCGGCTACCCTCCCTCCCTCCCCCCTTCTCTCTTTCTGTTCTCCTGTGCCTCTCTCTCCCTGTCTCTCCTTCTGTTTTTATCTGCTCCCCCCCATGGCTGTTTCTATCCTGCTTCTTTCTCTTGATCTCTCTCTCTCTCCCCCCCCTTCCGTTTGCTCTCCCTTCCCCTCTCCCTCTCTCTCCTATTGCTATAGCTCTTTCTCTCTCTCGCTCCCTCTCTCTCTTTTTTTCTCTCTCCATTGCTCTCTTTCTCGCTCTTTCTCTCCCTCCCTCTGCTTTCACCCTTTTTCATACTCTCATTCTCCCTCTCTCTCCCTCTCTCTCTCCCCTCCCCCTCTCTCTCACTGCCTCACTCACCCTCTCTCTACCCCCTCCCTCCCCTCTATCTCTCTCTCATGCTCTCATACACTCTCTCTCTCTTTCTCTCTCCCTCCCTCTTGCCCATTTGGTCTTGTTTTCTGTCTTTTTCTGTTTCTCTTCTTCTCTCGCTCCTTTCCTCCCTCCAGTATCCCCTCCCCCTAATATCCTCTTTGCAGGAAGCTGTTCTCCTCTCCTCCCTCCTCCCTTTCTCTTTATCCTCTCTCTTTCCCTTAGTTCTGTTCTTTTTTGCAGTTTTCCTGTCAGCTATAAGCAGTTCACTCTAAAGATCCCCTCTGCCATTTCAGCCCTGTGTTTCTCTGTGCCTGTGTGACATGCTGTATATCTGTGAGTCTCTGGCTAACATTGGTCAGCCCTGTGTTTCTCTGTGCCTGTCTGACATGCTGTATATCTGTGAGTCTCTGGCTAACATTGGTCAGCCCTGTGTTTCTCTGTGCCTGTCTGACATGCTGTATATCTGTGAGTCTCTGGCTAACATTGGTCACCCCTGTGTTTCTCTGTGCCTGTCTGACATGCTGTATATCTGGTGAGTCTCTGGCTAACATTGATCACCCCTGTGTTTCTCTGTGCCTGTCTGACATGCTGTATATCTGTGAGTCTCTGGCTAACATTGGTCACCCCTGTGTTTCTCTGTGCCTGTCTGACATGCTGTATATCTGTGAGTCTCTGGCTAACATTGGACAGGCAAGATCTACTTCCCCTTGTTCAGCACATATCTGTTTCAATAATGGTCACCTACAGAATAATTAAAAGTGCAGGAAAGTTTGTCTGAGACCAGGGTTTTGGAGATGAACTCAGGCTGGCAGTAACAGGGTTTTGGAGATGAACACAGGCTGGCAGTAACAGGGTTTTGGAGATGAACACAGGCTGGCAGTAACAGGGTTTTGGAAATGAACACAGGCTGGCAGTTACAGGGTTTTGGAGATGAACACAGGCTGGCAGTAACAGGGTTTTGGAAATGAACACAGGCTGGCAGTTACAGGGTTTTGTAGATGAACACAGGCTGGCGGTACCAGGGTTTTGGAGATGAACACAGGCTGGCAGTAACAGGGTTTTGGAGATGAACACAGGCTGGCAGTAACAGGGTTTTGTAGATGAACACAGGCTGGCAGTAACAGGGTATTGGAGATGAACACAGGCTGGCAGTACCAGGGTTTTGTAGATGAACACAGGCTGGCGGTACCAGGGTTTTGTAGATGAACACAGGCTGGCAGTAACAGGGTTTTGGAGATGAACACAGGCTGGTGGTACCAGGGTTTTGGAGAAGAACACAGGCTGGCGGTACCAGGGTTTTGGAGATGAACACAGGCTGGCGGTACCAGGTTTTTGGAGATAAACACAGGCTGGCAGTGCCAGGGTTTTGTAGATGAACACAGGCTGGCGGTACCAGGGTTTTGGAGATAAACACAGGCTGGCAGTACCAGGGTTTTATAGATGAACACAGGCTGGCAGTACCAGGGTTTTGTAGATGAACACAGGCTGGCAGTAACAGGGTTTTGGAGATGAACACAGGCTGGCGGTACCAGGGTTTTGGAGATGAACACAGGCTGGCGGTACCAGGGTTTTGTAGATGAACACAGGCTGGCGGTACCAGGGTTTTGTAGATGAACACAGGCTGGCGGTACCAGGGTTTTGGGGGGCAGGCATAGTTAAGGGCCAGGCTGATGGTGTCCTTGTGTGTGCGCACGGGCTAGTTTTGCTTTCCCAGGCCACAACCTTTAGGTCTGGCAAGAGCAGAGCAGTTCAGTGCAATAAACCCACCCACTTTTGTGATGTAACCATTTTTCTACCCAATCACATCAGCTCAGTGAGGAGGGAGTGACGTCTCAAACATAGACGACCCTTCATGTGTTACTGTTTCCATGACACATTATAAACAACACACTACACTCCTGGACTGAACAGGCACAGGACGTGTAAAATGATAATATTTTGGCAGTCCTCCAGAGGATCTGACTGGTGCCATGTCCCTGGAGTAGCAATCACTGCTACAGTAAGTGCTATTCCCAGCCAGACAGGAAGGTGAGAGAGACCGGAGATCTGCCTGTCTGTCTTTGGGGCCGTGTCTCAGGACCGGCTCGGTGCTCAGGGCTGAGTACTGTGCTGTCCTGCAGGCTCTGAGGAAGATTAGCAAGGTGACTAATCTAGGTGATAGCACACTCATGCTTTCCACGAAAGCAGAGAGAATCACAGGGCAAACTGAAGGCTTGGGATTCCAATGAGAACAATTTCTGCGGTGTGTGTAGCCCAATGACTGTCACCTGGCAGGTTCGGGACAAACCCAGCAATGGTCCACCTACAACTGATGTCTTGGTTAGCGCTCGCCCCAGACCCCACTGTGAGTCTGTAGAGTGTTAGCTGTGCTGGTTAGCGCTCGCCCCAGACCCCACTGTGAGTCTGTAGAGTGTTAGCTGTGCTGTTTAGCGCTCACCCCAGACCCCAGTGTGAGTCTATAGAGTGTTAGCTGTGCTGGTTAGCGCTCGTCCCAGACCCCAGCGAGAGTCTATAGAGTGTTAGCTGTGCTGGTTAGTGCTTACTCCAGACCCCAGTGTGAGTCTGTAGAGTGTTAGCTGTGCTGGTTATCGCTCACTCCAGACCCCACTGTGAGTCTGTATAGTGTTAGCTGTGCTGGTTAGCGCTTACTCCAGACCCCATTGTGAGTCTGTAGAGTGTTAGCTGTGCTGGTTAGCGCTTGCCCCAGACCCCAGTGTGAGTCTGTAGAGTGTTAGCTGTGCTGGTTAGCGCTTACTCCAGACCCCAGTGTGAGTCTGTAGAGTGTTAGCTGTGCTGGTTAGCGCTTACTCCAGACCCCAGTGTGAGTCTGTAGAGTGTTAGCTGTGCTGGTTAGCGCTTGCCCCAGACCCCAGTGTGAGTCTGTAGAGTGTTAGCTGTGCTGGTTAGCGCTTGCCCCAGACCCCAGTGTGAGTCTGTAGAGTGTTAGCTGTGCTGGTTAGCGCTTGCCCCAGACCCCAGTGTGAGTCTGTAGATTGTTAGCTGTGCTGGTTATCGCTCACTCCAGACCCCAGTGTGAGTCTGTAGAGTGTTAGCTGTGCTGGTTAGAGCTCACTCCAGACTCCAGTGTGAGTCTGTAGAGTGTTAGCTGTGCTGGTTAGAGCTCACTCC
The DNA here is from genome assembly GCA_019788955.1 of Albula glossodonta. Lineage (NCBI taxonomy): Eukaryota > Metazoa > Chordata > Actinopteri > Albuliformes > Albulidae > Albula > Albula glossodonta. The sequence goes on from JAFBMS010000300.1 coordinate 29,126, forward strand.
AGACCCCAGTGTGAGTCTGTAGAGTGTTAGCTGTGCTGGTTAGCGCTTGCCCCAGACCCCAGTGTGAGTCTGTAGAGTGTTAGCTGTGCTGGTTAGCGCTTACTCCAGACCCCAGTGTGAGTCTGTAGAGTGTTAGCTGTGCTGGATAGCGCTCACTCCAGACCCCAGTGTGAGTCTGTAGAGTGTTAGCTGTGCTGGATAGCGCTCACTCCAGACCCCAGTGTGAGTCTGTAGAGTGTTAGCTGTGCTGGTTATCGCTCACTCCAGACCCCAGTGTGAGTCTGTAGAGTGTTAGCTGTGCTGGTTAGCGCTTGCCCCAGACCCCAGTGTCAGTGTAATAGGATGTAGGTAGCAGTTGAAGACCATGGCCCTACTCTGGAACACTGCCAGGGTGTATATTTTTTTCTCCCCCAACATTGTGTTCTTTCTTTCTCTCTGTTTTCCCACAGCCGGGCCATGGCTGTTTCATTGAAGGAGCCCTGCATTGCTTCTTTGTCTGTTTTAGGGGGTTGAGGGAGTCGGATTGGTTGGTGTATTTATCTTTTTGGTTCCCTCTCTTGCTCAGTTTTTCCTTCTCTCTCTCTCTCTCTCTCTCTCTGTCTCCATCCCTTTCTTTCTCCCTCTCTCTCTCCATCCCTCTCTTTCTCCTTCTCTCTGTCCTCTCTTCAGTCATTTTTTTTTCTGGTGTTCGTCCCTCTCTCTGCAGCATTTTGACGTCTGTACTGGCTGTGGTAGTATGAGCTGCAGAGTTTATTTGTGTGCTGTACACAGGTTTATTTGTGTGCTGTACACAGGTTTATTTGTGCGCTTTACACAGGTTTATTTGTGCGCTGTACACAGGTTTATTTGTGTGCTGTACACAGGTTTATTTGTGC
>JAFBMS010000300.1:32500-35000 GCA_019788955.1 Albula glossodonta
TTTTGTTTTTTTATGCCCAGCTGTCTGTCTGTTTTTACCCTTGGTTTAATTCTCTAACTCTTATCTCATCCTCTAGATCTCTCTTTTTCATTTAATGCCTTTCTGTCTTTCATTTTGTCTGCCTTTCATTTTGTCGCTGTTTCTCTCTCTCTCCCCCCTCCTCCCCTCCTCTCTCTCTCTCTCTGTCTCTCTCTCTCTCTCTCTCTGCCCTCCCTCCCTCCCTCCCCCTCCCTCCCTCTCTCTCTCTCTCTCTCTCTCTCTCACTCACTCACTCACTCACTCACTCAATCGTGCTCTCATGCTCTTTCTCTCTGCTGTTTCTCTCTTCCCCCTCCCTTCTCCACTTCTCTCTCTCCCTCTCTCTCTGTCTCCCTTGCTCTCTTTCTCTCTCTCTCTCTTTCTCTTTGCTCCTCCCTCTCCCCCTTCTCTCACTCACACTTTCACTCACTCAGTGTCTCTCCCTCTTTTCTCTCTTTCTCTCCTTCCCTCACATACTCACTCAGTCTCACTTTCTTTCTGACCACTTTGAAACAGTAATGATAAATTATGCGTGCGGCCGGGGCCTCTCTGTCTCCCTGCCTCTCTTTGCCCCTCTCCTCCTCTCTCTCTCTTTCTGTTGTAAGCCAGGCTGAAGCAGTGACCAGGAACTTGTTCATATGATGTTACAGGGACATTCATGTCACTCCCAGTCTACATCAGTAAGAATTGTGGCTTTCTCATGATTACCCAGCATGCTTTGCACTTGTTTGCACGTTTAGGTTGAAAACAGCTGGACACACTCTTGACCTCTTTACTGAAGATCCAGCGTTCAGTACTGCTGCTGTTTCAGGCTGCCCTCTTTGACTCGGTCAGGCATTAAAAAGGTTACAATTCAAATTCCCTCAATGAAAAAAATTCAGTCATCCTGATCAAAAGAATGAAGATGGTGACGCTATAAAAATGGGTCCCTTACCCACCAGCGTGCAGGAGTGATTTACAAACAGGATTCAATAGGAAAATCAGTCTAAACAATTATTGCAATGATTGTGATAGATTGAGAGGATTGTGATAGATTGTGATAGGTTGTGATAGATTGTGAGGATTGTGATAGATTGTGAGGATTGTGATAGATTGTGAGGATTGTGATAGATTGTGATGAGTTGTGATAGATTGTGATAGATTGAGAGGATTGTGATAGATTATGATAGGTTGTGATAGATTGAGAGGATTGTGATAGATTGTGATAGGTTGAGAGGACTCTTGAAATCGGTTGATTTGGAGATGTGTTGCAGTTAAACCATAAAGGATTGCATGTTGTGGCTGCTAGAGAGGTAAGGATGGTATTGATTGTTGATAGTTTAACACCTTTTTCTGCATGACAGCAGGGTGTTACATCATCAGAGGTGACATCATCAGAGCTGAATGAGTCCTGCAGCTTCAGAGGTCACTGCCGGGTGCTCCAGCTTCAGAGCTGAGAGCAGAGTCCTGCAGCTTCAGAGGTCACTGCCGGGTGTTCCAGCTTCAGAGCTGAGAGCATAGTCGTGCCGCTTCAGAGGTCATTGCCGGGTGTTCCAGCTTCAGAGCTGAGAGCAGAGTCCTGCAGCTTCAGAGGTCACTGCCGGGTGTTCCAGCTTCAGAGCTGAGAGCATAGTCGTGCCGCTTCAGAGGTCATTGCCGGGTGCTCCAGCTTCAGAGCTGAGAGCAGAGTCGTGCAGCTTCAGAGGTCACCGCCGGGTGCTCCAGCTTCAGAGCTGAGAGCAGAGTCGTGCAGCTTCAGAGGTCACTGCCGGGTGTTCCAGCTTCAGAGCTGAGAGCATAGTCGTGCCGCTTCAGAGGTCATTGCCGGGTGTTCCAGCTTCAGAGCTGAGAGCAGAGTCCTGCAGCTTCAGAGGTCACTGCCGAGTGTTCCAGCTTCAGAGCTGAGAGCAGAGTCGTGCAGTTCAGAGGTCACCGCCGGGTGTTCCAGCTTCAGAGCTGAGAGCAGAGTTATGCAGCTTCAGAGGTCACCGCCGGGTGTTCCAGCTTCAGAGCTGAGAGCAGAGTTATGCAGCTTCAGAGGTCACCGCCGGGTGTTCCAGCTTCAGAGCTGAGAGCAGAGTTATGCAGCTTCAGAGGTCACCGCCGGGTGTTCCAGCTTCAGAGCTGAGAGCAGAGTTATGCAGCTTCAGAGGTCACCGCCGGGTGTTCCAGCTTCAGAGCTGAGAGCAGAGTTATGCAGCTTCAGAGGTCACCGCCGGGTGTTCCAGCTTCAGAGCTGAGAGCAGAGTCGTGCAGCTTCAGAGGTCACCGCTGGGTGTTCCAGCTTCAGTCGTGCAGCTGTGGGCCTTGTGCTGTATGAGCCTGCAGCTCATAATCCAGGGGGTGCTATCGTGTGCACCAACACTTTCTAGGCCCTTGCTCGCACATGGCACAGCAACAAGCAGGTGACTGCAAAAGAGGTGGATTATGGGTAGAGGCAAGGTGATGGGCTAACTGAGTGTAGTCTGGGAGGGCCTTCAGCTGAGACCTATCCTCTGTGAAA
>JAFBMS010000300.1:40000-85000 GCA_019788955.1 Albula glossodonta
AATGCAGTTTGGGCGGTGTAATTTAGTGTAGTTGTAATGCAGTTTGGGCGGTGTAATTTAGTGTAGTTGTAATGCAGTTTGGGCATTGTAATTGAGTGTAGTTGTAATGCAGTTTGGGTGGTGTAATTGAGTGTAGCTGTAATGCAGTTTGGGCAGTGTAATTGAGTGTAGTTGTAATGCAGTTTGGGTGGTGTAATTTAGTGTAGTTGTAATGCAGTTTGGGCATTGTAATTGAGTGTAGTTGTAATGCAGTTTGGGTGGTGTAATTGAGTGTAGTTGTAATGCAATTTGGGCAGTGTAATTGAGTGTAGCTGTAATGCAGTTTGGGCATTGTAATTGAGTGTAGTTGTAATGCAGTTTGGGTGGTGTAATTGAATGTAGTTGTAATGCAGTTTGGGCGGTGTAATTGAGTGTAGTTGTAATGCAGTGTGGGCAGTGTAATTGTGTGTAGTTGTAATGCTGTGTGGGCAGTGTAATTGAGTGTAGTTGTAATGCAGTGTGGGCTGTTCTCAGGGAATGAAGGGGTTTCGCTGTGATGTGTGCTCTCGGGAGTTTACTCTGTCCGCCAACCTGAAGCGCCACATGCTGATCCACGCTAGTGTGAGGCCCTACCAGTGCCACGTCTGCTTCAAGACCTTCGTCCAGAAACAGACCCTGAAGACCCACATGATCGTACACCTGCCCGTCAAACCATTCAAGTGCAAGGTGAGCGCTGTCCTGCAGGGGCTTTAGTGTGTGATGCTAGACAAACACTGACAGCATGCAGTAATTATGGTTTGTCATATAACTGATATGTTGTGGATATTTAAGGTTCTGTGTTTGTGTGTTTGTGTTCTGTCCCTGGGCTGGGCCCCTCAGGTTTGTGGAAAGTCCTTTAACAGAATGTATAACCTGCTGGGACACATGCACCTGCATGCAGGCAGCAAACCCTTCAAATGTCCCTACTGCACCAGCAAGTTCAACCTCAAGGGCAACCTGAGCCGCCACATGAAGGTGAAGCACGGGATCTCTGACACCTCCCCCGATGAACAAGGTGAGGGCCCTGCCTCCATTCCCATAATGCTCTGCCCTGCTCACCACCACAGTTCCCACAATGCACTGCACTATTGCCACCACACAAGTGCACACTATTTACTGCTCTATTCTTCCAGATTCAAACACTCTGAGCACAAGTTTCCACAATGCACCACTGCGTTAGACAGGTGTGTGTGAGCGCGTGTGTGAGCCTGTGTATGCATGTGCGTTCGTGTGTGTGTGTGTGCGTACTGCTATAAGGGAAAGGGCCATTTTATGGGCGGGTAATTATATAGCCATGATCATATGTTTATATTCCTGTTCTGCTTTTTCATATGACGGTTCAAATATGAATGTTGTGTGTGTCTGTGTGTGTATGTATGTGTGTGTGTGTCTGTGTCTGTGTGCGTGTCTGTGTGTGTGTGTCTGTATTTGTGTGTGTGTGTGTATGTATGTGTGCATGTCTGTGTGTGTATGTATGTGTGTCTGTGTGTGTGTGTCTGTGTGTGTGCGTGTCTGTGTGTGTGTGTGTGTGTGTCTGTGCGCGTGTCTGTGTGTGTGTGCATGCGTGCATGTGTGCGTGTCTCTGTGTGTCCGTGTGTGTCTGTATGTCCCTTTGTCCGTGTGTGTGTGTGTGTGTGTGTGTGTGTGTGTGTGTGTGTGTCTGTGTGTCCATTTGTGTGTGTGTGTGTGTGTGTGTGTGTGTGTGTGTGTGTGTGTCTGTGTGTGTATTTGTGTGTTCTCTCCAGATGCTCTCCCTGACTTAGAGGGCCAGGAAGACTATGAGGAGGAAAACTTTGACTTTTCAGGGCGTGAGACCCTCGCCAGCAGCAACGCACAAGAGATGAAACTGTCTGAGGACGGCATGCAGATGGACTACTACAACTTCAACAAAGACACAGATGGGCGCTACAGCACGGCGTGAATTCCGCCAACACGCTGCCGCAGCGCAACGAGGTTAGCTCACTCTGTCACTGAGCACTGGCCTCAACTACCCCCCTGACCACAGGGACATCCCGCACAGAGAGACACACGTGTGCGTAGGGAGGCCATTTTGGATCTGTTTCCTGCTGGGATGTGTTGGGAGCAGGAAACTGGTCATTTTCGGGGTGACAGGAAAGGTAGTGCCTCCTCCTGGTCCCGTAGTGAAGGTGCAGCGCAGCGTTAAGGAGAGCTCTGGGCGGGACCGTTACTGGCTGCCATGTGTACCGTATGATGTGAAGGTCCACAGGAGCGCAGACCTGCGTTTTCTTGCGACGCACACAACAAGTGTGGCCTGTTAGAGGCTCATAGAACTTTTAGTAACTTATACATTAATGAAGAGTTTATTCTTTTCTTCAGAAACTCTTCTGTTAATTAAGAACACTTAGCAATTAATATAAAATAATACACTACATATCAAATTATAGATCATGACCAGACTTCTTTGTAACTCAGTTAATTTCATTAACTGAGGAATATAGTTGCAGAAAGCACTGGTGGCGACATTTCTGAGCAGACCGGATTGGTGTTAACGTTATCCCGTAACACTGCGCAAACTGTGCTGGAGGAGACTTTGTGAAAACGCAGAAAACTTTTTCAGAGCCAAACCTCAGCTGAAATGTGAAATAACTGTACAGAAGTGGCACCAATAAACTGCTGACACTGAAGGGAAATTTACATGGCCGACTGCAAAACACCCACTTGGAGAGTGTTTCAGATGGCGTCACTTCCTGTATTATTTCAGGAAAACCAAAGTGTCCTGCAGACACACATGTGACATAGCAGCTAGTTCATATTTTGCATTTTGTTTTTTTGTTCAGTTTTGTGTTTTTAACTAAATATCGGTGCCTACAGCCCCTTCAAATAAGAGCGCTGGTGGTTGAGTAGCAAACAGAAGTTACACAGACAGTGTTTTCAAGTGGGTGCTGAATGCAGAGGTGTTTGTAGAGGCCTGACCGTCTCTGCGAGGCATTACCTGTCTGACTGCCCAGGGCACACACACACACACACACACACACACACACACAAACAGACGAAACTCATCAAACACCCCTTATCCCACAGAATCACTGTTAGCTGTTCATTTTTGCAGTGCGCTCCCCTTATCCCACAGAGTCAATGTTAGCTGTTCATTTTTGCAGTGCGCTCCCCTTTTCCCACAGAATCACTGTTAGCTGTTCATTTTTGCAGTGCGCTCCCCTTATCCCACAGAATCACTGTTAGCTGTTCATTTTTGCAGTGCGCTCCCCTTATCCCACAGAGTCACTGTTAACTGTTCATTTTTGCAGTGCGCTCCCCTTATCCCACAAAGTCACTGTTAGCTGTTCATTTTTGCAGTGCGCTCCCCTTATCCCACAGAGTCACTGTTAGCTGTTCATTTTTGCAGTGCGCTCCCCTTATCCCACAGAATCACTGTTAGCTGTTCATTTTTGCAGTGCGCTCCCCTTATCCCACAGAGTCACTGTTAGCTGTTCATTTTTGCCGTGCGCTCCCCTTATCCCACAGAATCACTGTTAGCTGTTCATTTTTGCAGTGCGCTCCCCTTATCCCACAGAATCACTGTTAGCTGTTCATTTTTGCAGTGCGCTCCCCTTATCCCACAGAGTCACTGTTAGCTGTTCATTTTTGCCGTGCGCTCCCCTTATCCCTGAGAGTCACTGTTAGCTGTTCATTTTTGCAGTGCGCTCCTGTGCAGGTGTGCGTTCCACCACATTACATTACATTTACATTATAGGCACGTTCAGCCCAAAAAGCGATCCGGTGTCTGAAAATGGAGCGTGCTGTGGTGGAGGAGCTGGGTTCTGTTCTGTGTGAAGCTGAAAAGGGTCGCACATGTCCCCAAAAAGCGACGCAGCCCTCCACAACACCTCCATCTTTGTGAAGCGGACCGGCCCCCATGCCCCTCATGCACACTCAGCTATGAATGCAGTCAGCTCTGAGGCCACAAGGGGGCGCACAATGTAGTCACACACAGATCCGCCGGCCGAGCCTACAGCTCGTTTTTGCCAGCAGTGCTGTGCAGTTTGCAGTGGGCACAAACAGGGCCTATAGTTACTCTAATACAGTCCTGGAAACTTCATAGGGCCATGTAACCTTGTTAGGATCATTAATTAGCCAAATCAGCACCCTTAGTTGATTCTTAGGATTTGAGCAGAATGCTCCAGGTTTGCTGTTGGCTTAGACTCGTATGTCAGAACCGTTTGCTGCTGTTGAGGCTTTTTGATGATCTCGGACATGGCGCACTTTTCACTCAGTGATAAACTGAGCTACACAAAGCTGAGCTGCTGATGGAGGAGGTCTCTGAGGCTCATGAATGACGTCTGCTGCCCTCAGAAAATCCACTTTATCCTCTGCACTACCAGCTGAGTCTCAGACTGAGTGGCACTACCAGCTGAGTCTCAGACTGAGTGGCGCTACCAGCTGAGTCTCAGACTGAGTGGCGCTACCAGCTGAGTCTCAGACTGAGTGGCACGATGCTGTACATCAACATTAAATCACTGACAGGACAGAACACCTGCCTTTCTGTGCCTGAATGAAACTCATAGGGTGAGGGGATTTTTTTGGTAAAAATAGATTTCAAGGCGTGTCTGTTGAAACTACTGAAAAGTACTGTAGCAGCTTGCGTGTGTTTGCGGTTCTGAAATGGGCCTGATGAGTGAGGAGTGAGAAATCTGTTGGTCATTTCTCAAACCACACAAAACACACCCACATCATCACAGTGACCTTAACACAGAACTGTGTGTGTGTGATCATAACAAAGTAACTAGTTTGATGAGGATGAGAAGTTTTATCCCTGTCCTTTAGCTGTCAAAACAAAATAAACAATGTGAACAACTGTAAAATAATAATTATGATTATGATTTGCATCTCATGGCTGTTACTGTTTGTTGCCGTTACACCTCTCCAGTATAGCTTCTTTCATGCTGCCATTCCTTTCTGTTAAGTCACCCAGAACCTTCCAAACCTAATGTTGTCCTCAATTATGCCCCATCACATGACCCAGCTCATGATCAGCTGACTGTCCTGCTTCGAACCCTTGGCTTTTCCACTGCAGCTCCAGGTGTGGCAGTGTCTGCAGGTTTAACTCCAGTCGTGCAGGACCGCAGTATCTGCAGGTTTAACTCCAGTCCTGGAGGGCCGCAGTTTCTGCAGGTTTAACTCCAGTCCTGGAGGGCCACAGTGTCTGCAGGTTTAACTCCAGTCCTGGAGGGGGTAGTGTTTGCAGGTTTAACTCCAGTCCTGGAGGGGGTAGTGTTTGCAGGTTTAACTGCAGTCCTGGAGGGGGCAGTGTTTGCAGGTTTAACTACAGTCCTGGAGGGCCGCAATGTCTGCAGGTTTAACTGCCGTCCTGTGAATTATGAACTCCAGTCCATAAAATAACGGATCACTTCACCTGTGCAAGAAGCCTTGCCCCCCACCACTGCCTGTCACATGACCTGTGAGGACCAAAGAATCTGACCTACTACTGTAACCATGATACCAAACCGGCAGCTGCGCTGTGAATCCAGCCTGCGAATGATGGGCCTTGCAGGCTCCTGAGTGGACGTCACCCATGCAGTCTCACTGACCACACAAGCAGTGATACTGAAGAATGTGCAGCAGTCAGGCCCTGGAGCTGCCTGAACACAGCGTGTGTGTGTGTGTGTGTGTGTGTGTGTGCGTGCGTGTTTGCGTGCGGTCACAGCACATGTGTGCACTCAGAGGTTCCCCGGCTGTGGAGGAGGGCCAGAGAGAGGGCTCAGCTCTGGTCTGTCCTGTCTCAGTGGCATGGTTCTCCTTTAGCTGTAGGAACATGTGAGCAGCCTCGATGTGTAAAGAAGCTTAAACAGGCCACGCCCACAAAGTCACACGCACACGGGGAACAGAGCAGAGGGAACCCACAAACCGTCTTTATGCTTCCACTTCACACCGACCACACCCTCAAATACCCACATGGTTACTGGTGGAAGAGGAGGGAGAAGCAGGACAGTGCCCCCAGTGGTGATGGAGGGAACTGGAGAGTGCTTCACTCTGCTGTTGACATAATGTGGACGTGATGACAACATGTGAAAATGTGTACCTGACAATAATGTAAATAATACATTTATTTACCATAAAAATGTTTTCTTCCTTTCTTTTTTATTCAACTTCTTACATAAAAACAACCCTGTTTTACATGACCTGGAGTGTGGAAAAGGGTTTGGGACGGAAAGGGTTTCAAAAACCACAAGTTAGGAAAAGGTTTATTTTTCAGCTCTCAAATAGCTCTTCAAGTTTCTGTTCCATGGTACTGAAATGACACAAACCATACTTCATTTTACAAAAAGATTAGAGGCTTAGGTACAGTAGGCAGAGGAACAGGTTGATGTTGATTGTACAATAACTACATGGCACATACAGACATCTATGTTTAAAAAAGGTATTTTTCTTTCCCTTCAGGCAGAACTTGCATGGTTATGATGACCTTTTCATGAGAAAAATGAGGTACAAAAGAGAACGTGGTCGCTCTCAGTCGCCCGCGTCGGGCTCATTTGCCCAGAGCCTTGTCCAGGTTGGTCTTAATGGCGTCCAGGAAGTCGGTGGTGTTGACATAGTGCTCGTTCAGCTTGCAGCTGCAAAGCAAAGTTCACAGCTGCAGTCACAAACAGCCCCAAAGTGTACATGAGTCAAAAGAAAAGATTTTTAGAGTATTTAGGAAAGATTCAGAGGGGTTTGAGGAAGTAAAGCTCGCCCTGCTACATCTGGCTGCTGAGAATAGAGTCTCTATCAAAGGCAAACAATTATGTAATTGTATAATCATATGATGATGTTTGTGGAAACCTGATGTCATAATAAATGTGTACATGATTATAAAAACAATCCTTCTGCAACCAAACTGATATAATTCAGGGTTGTTACCCATAAAACCCTTGGAGAGTCACTGATGTCGAGCACAGGTCAGTGTGTTACGCTAAAGCTGTGTTAGCATGCCACAGGTGACGTGTCTGATTTATCTGTATTAGAGTGGTATGAGCAGATTTAGATGCAGGTACAGGTGTAAGTTTGCAGATATACTGTAAGAGGGTTCAGGTGAGCTCACAGGCTCAGGTACAGGTACGCAAACACAGACTCACTTTGCCAGGCCATGGATGCAGCCTGCCAGATCCTTCGTCATAACTCCACTCTCCACCGTCTCCACGCACACCCTCTCCAGGGTCTGAGAAAACCTGCAGAGAATACGCAGCTCAGAAACACACACACAGCAGGGAATACGCAGCTCAGAAACACACACAGCAGAGAATACGCAGCTCAGAAACACACACAGCAGAGAATACGCAGCTCAGAAACACACACAGCAGAGAATACGCAGCTCAGAAACACACACACACAGCAGAGAATTTGCAGTTTACAAATACACACACAGAATTATGGGGTCGGGATTAGGAGGTAGGGGTTTGGGTTTGGGGTTTTACTTGATCAGGTCGGGGTTGCCATCCAGTTTCCCACGGTGCTCCAGGCCCCTGGTCCAGGCAAAGATGCTGGCAATGGGGTTAGTGCTGGTAGGCCGTCCCTGAATAAGAGAGAGAGCGCGCTCAGATACACACACACACAGGAGCAGAGCGCGCTCAGATACGCACACACAGGAACAGAGCGCACTCAGATACACACACACAGGAACAGAGCGCGCTCAGATACACACACACACACACACTGGAACAGAGAGCACGCTCAGATACACACACAGGAACAGAGCACGCGCTCAGATACACACACACTGGAGCAGAGCGCACTCAGATACACACAGGAACAGAGCGCGCTCAGATACACACACACTGGAGCAGAGCGCGCTCAAGATACACACACACACACACACACACACTGGAACAGAGAGCACGCTCAGATACACACACAGGAACAGAGAGCGCGCTCAGATACACACACAGGAACAGAGCGCGCTCAGATACATACACACACACACACTGGAACAGAGCGCACTCAGATACACACACACACACACTGGAACAGAGCACACGCTCAGATACACACACAGGAACAGAGCGCACTCAGATACACACACACTGGAGCAGAGCGCACTCAGATACACACACACAGGAACAGAGCACGCGCTCAGATACACACACACTGGAGCAGAGCGCACTCAGATACACACACACACTGGAACAGAGCACACGCTCAGATACACACACTGGAGCAGAGCGCACTCAGATACACACACACACACACACACTGGAACAGAGCGCACGCTCAGATACACACACACACACACACACACACACAGGAACAGAGCACACTCAGATACACGCACACAGGAACAGAGCGCACTCAGATACACACACACTGGAACAGAGTGCACGCTCAGATACAAACACACACACACACACTGGAACAGAGCGCACGCTCAGATACAAACACACACACACTGGAACAGAGCGCGTGCTCAGATACACACACACACACACACACACACTGGAGCAGAGCGCACACAGATACGCACACACTGGAACAGAGCGCGTGCTCAGATACAAACACACACACACTGGAACAGAGCGCACGCTCAGATACACACACACACTGGAACAGAGCGCACTCAGATATACACACACACACTGGAACAGAGCGCGCTCAGATACACACACACACACACACTGGAGCAGAGCGCACTCAGATACGCACACAGGAACAGAGAGCGCGCACAGATACACACACAGGAACAGAGAGCGCGCTCAGATACACACACACACACTGGAGCAGAGCGCGCTCAGATACACACACACACTGGAACAGAGCGTGTGCTCAGATACACACACACACACACAGGAACAGAGCGCGCTCAGATACACACACAGGAACAGAGCGCACTCAGATACACACACACACTGGAACAGAGTGCGCACTCAGATACACACACACACAGGAACAGAGCGCACTCAGATACACACACAGGAACAGAGCACGCGCTCAGATACACACACACAGGAACAGAGCACGCGCTCAGATACACACACACACTGGAACAGAGCGCACTCAGATACACACACACACACACTGGAACAGAGCGCGTGCTCAGATACACACACACACACACACTGGAACAGAGTGCGCACTCAGATACACACACACTGGAACAGAGCGCGCGCTCAGATACACACAACAAAAAGGAAAAGTAGTTTGTGAAATGGGTCATTTCTCACAATGAGCAAAATATTACACATTCCCACTAGATGGCACTACAAACAAAAATAAAAATAAGTGCATATATTGCCAGCAGTAAATTCACAGGTCCTCTTTAATATGGTTTTTACATGGCTGGCTAGAGAGCTGGGATGTGTGCGTGTGTGTGCGTGCATGTGTCGGCGGCGGTGGATTAACCTTCTGGTGTTCGCGGTAGTGGCGGGTGACGGTCCCATGAGCAGCCTCCGCCTCAATGGTCTTCCCGTCCGGACACACCAGCACCGAGGTCATCAGCCCCAGTGAGCCGAACCCTGCAGAGAGGGACCGTTACGCTCTGCTTAAAACCCTAACCCGTCACACACAGGCCGCCAACCGGCCCCCTCAGTGCAGAGAGCCGTAAAAACATGACGAAGCCCCTCTCTATCAGAGAGCACTGAACTGAGCAACATTCAACTGGATGAAACCCTGAGCCAAAATATTCATGAACGTTAGCCAGCTAATGATACACACACACACACACACTGGAACAGAGAGCACGCTCAGATACACACACAGGAACAGAGCACGCGCTCAGATACACACACACTGGAGCAGAGCGCACTCAGATACACACAGGAACAGAGCGCGCTCAGATACACACACACTGGAGCAGAGCGCGCTCAAGATACACACACACACACACACTCGAACAGAGAGCACGCTCAGATACACACACAGGAACAGAGAGCGCGCTCAGATACACACACAGGAACAGAGCGCGCTCAGATACATACACACACACACACACACTGGAACAGAGCGCACTCAGATACACACACACACACACACTGGAACAGAGCACACGCTCAGATACACACACAGGAACAGAGCGCACTCAGATACACACACACTGGAGCAGAGCGCACTCAGATACACACACACAGGAACAGAGCACGCGCTCAGATACACACACACTGGAGCAGAGCGCACTCAGATACACACACAGGAACAGAGCGCACTCAGATACACACACACTGGAGCAGAGCGCACTCAGATACACACACACAGGAACAGAGCACGCGCTCAGATACACACACACTGGAGCAGAGCGCACTCAGATACACATGACGAAGCCCCTCTCTATCAGAGAGCACTGAACTGAGCAACATTCAACTGGATGAAACCCTGAGCCAAAATATTCATGAACGTTAGCCAGCTAATGATAACGCCCTATGCCTGCTTTGGGGATCACCCCCCAGGTGCAGTGTGGCGCCTGCGTCGCCCTGCTGTCACCTGCCTGGCCCTCCTGAGCTTCCACTCTGTTACCCACAGGAACGGCCTACGCTCAGGTCATCGCCACATCCGATGCTCACCTTGGGCCAGGATGTCAGACTGCACGTCTCCGTCGTAGTTCTTGCAGGCCCAGACGAAGGCGCCGGATGACTTGAGTACCTGAGCCACCATGTCGTCGATCAGGCGGTGCTCATACCAGATCTTCAGCTTGTCAAACTCAGGCTTGTAGTTCCTGCAGAGCGGCAGATCTTAAATGTGATCATCAGGAAATCAAATTCAACATGAGACTGAGATTGAAATCTATGAGAGGAAATGATGTCACATCTGTTTTCCCATGGGCGAAAGGTCGGACGTCTCACTTCTCAAAGATGTCCTGAAAGATGTCCTTGAAGCGGCCGTCGTAGGCCTTCAGGATGGTGTTCTTGGTGCTCATGTAGAGGGGCCACTTCTTCTGAATGGCATACTGGAAGCAGCTGTGCGCAAAGCCAGTGATGGACTGCAGGGAAAGAAACAGCTGTCAGCACACAGTGATGACCTCACAACACTCTGCGCTCGGTGAGGACCTCTTCACATTGCACAATTAGAGAGGAGAGGCCCAGCCGCTGCAGGTGGGACCAGCAGTGATAGGGTTAAGATCCCCAGGCTGGCGGCTCAAGAGAAGGCTGATGCCAGGGGCGCCATGTGCTTGTGTTTCTGTCACGGCTTAGCCCCCCCACACAGACACACCGCCCAGCACCCCCCACACAGACCCACCGCCCAGCCCCCCCCACACAGACGCACCGCCCAGCCTCCCCACACAGACGCACCGCCCAGCCCCCCCACACAGACGCACCGCCCAGCACCCCCCACACAGACGCACCGCCCAGCCCCCCCACACAGACGCACCGCCCAGCCCCCCCACACAGACACACCGCCCAGCACCCCCACACAGACGCACCGCCCAGCACCCCCCACAGACGCACCGCCCAGCCCCCCCACACAGACACTCCGCCCAGAGTGAGGACTGAGGAAGAGCGTCACGCCCTGCGCCGCACGGATGGGACGTAAAATCACTTGTTTCTAATAAATAAGAGCGAAAATAGAACTAAACCAATCAGAATGTGTAAGGCTGTGGAGGCATGCCCTACCCTGACCCAGAACAAATACAAAGTTCAGAAACTACACTGAATGAAGCTCGTTAATAACCAACATTTCACATGAAAGATAATTTATTCTAGCCACCGATAAAAAGGCCATATTATATTAATCATTAAGTCTGCAGAAAGTTTGCAGTGTCTGAAGTGTTAAATTGTTTCAAATTAAGAATCAGAGGCAGGTGTCGTTGTGCCTCCAGGGCAGGTGGGGGCGCTGTGGCATACTTACGTCATCTGTGTTGTACATGCCCATTCCGCAGCCGCCCCCCGGGAAGTCATAAACCTCCCATTCCTTGGCTGCACTGCCATCTGCCGGGACAAACATCATCTTGAATTTGCCGGGCTGGCTCACCACGAAGTCAGTGGCCCTGTACTGCAGAGGGGAATGGGTTTAAGTCACAGCAGAGCCAGAGCGAGGGCGCGTCTATACCCAGCGTTACTGCTCTCTCTCTCTCCTCGCTGTGTTTCCCAGCTGCAGTAGGATATTTCTCACACCTGTAAACTGAGCACCTTCCTCCTTTGTGCTGGTTCTCACCTCCAGAGTATTTTGATACTAAATTGAAAATAGGTGCATTTACTTGCTTCGGTTAAAATGGTGGAAGGGCAGGTTGTTTTTCAGGCCATTGAAAGGCAAAGAAGAGAAAACATCCTTACTGCACATGCAGGGAGAGCGAGCGCGCTGGGTAACAGCAGGCCTGCAGTAACGCAAGAGCCATGGTGAAAAATACAGAAATAAATACTTACATAAAAGCATGCAGACAGGTGGAGCTTACCTGGTCACCGAAGGCGTGTCTGCCGATGGTGATTGGCTGTGTCCAGCCAGGGACGAGGCGGGGAATGTTCTTACAGATGATTGGCTCACGGAAGACCGTCCCGCCCAAGATGTTCCTGATGGTTCCGTTTGGGCTCTTCCACATCTTCTTCAGCTTAAACTCTGAGAGCGAGGGCGCGAGGGAGAGAGAGAGAGAGAGGGAGGAAGGGAGGGAGGGGTGAAGGGAGAGAGGGGGAGATGGGGGAGAGAGTAGTTAGATCTCTGTGCACAGGGCTGCTGTTACCCCTCCCAAATCCCCTCAGCTACCAACGGTAACGCTTACGGTAACGCTACCTTCCACTCTCGCCTCGTCAGGAGTGATGGTGGCACACTTCACCGCCACACTGTACTTCTTGGTCGCCAGGGCGGAGTCGATGGTCACCTGGTCGTCTGTCTGGTCCCGGTACGGGAGTCCCAGGTCGTAGTACTTCAGCTCCACATCCACGTTAGAGAGGATGAGCTGGAACACAGAGACTCCGTCGGTACATTTCTGTGCAGGAGACTCTGCTGCATGAGGGGCGGTAACATGTGATTGGTTTACAGCATGCTTCTCTGATGGCTCGGGCAGTGTGTGATTGGTGAATTTTCTGCAGCGCAAAAAGTAGTGAGGATGCACCAGAGGAGGTAACGTGATCCTGCTCTCCTTCCCGATTGGTTGGGAGAGGCTCAAGGGAGGGAAAGAAAGGGGAAGTGGTTCAGGACATAAGCAGCAGGCTGGGACAAGCTCTCCGGTGCCTGGCAAAACTCATAACTCTCAAAGCAATCACACACGAATTACAGGACGGGGGCCCCAAGGCTATTCCCCCACAAATTGACAGAATTTTACCAGCCAATTACCCGCCCAGTGAGATATGGACCTCGTGCAGGCCAGTGTTCTCACAGAGAGCAGAGCGCGCACTTCACAGCCCAGACTGACAGCAGCTCACAGGTTCCATCGTGCACGTGAGTCGGTGTGCTGTACCTGACCTGCTGCAGTGAAGTAATGTGTGTAGAGCAGTATGACAGGGGTCATCCCAGAGAGGGCTGCCTGTTAAAGGAGCCAGTATTCTGCCCAACCTGGGAGATGGAGAAAGGAGGTGAAGGTACTGAGCGCACTCAGAGAGCAGGGGCATGTTTCAGCTCGTAGGGACAGATGGGTTATCTGTTTGCCTGCGCAGGGATTCAGTCAGCTGTGTGGAGATGGGGTTCAGCTCACCCCCCACACACTGTGCAGAAGCACAGATATGTATGCCATATGGATGGGCTGACCAATTTTTGACTAGGAATTTCACTTATTCTGCCAGTATGGAATACCCCACCTGAATTAGCAGGTAAGTTTCATCAAAATGGTATGTGTGGAGGCAGGTCAGTGCTGGGGCAGAGCGGGTCAGTCAGTGCCGAGAAAGAGTGGGTCGGTCAGTGCTGAGGCAGAGCGGGTCAGTGCTGAGGCAGAGCGGGTCGGTCAGTGCAGAGAAAGAGCGGGTCAGTGCTGAGGCAGAGCGGGTCGGTCAGTGCTGAGGCAGAGCGGGTCAGTGCTGAGGCAGAGCGGGTCGGTCAGTGCAGAGAAAGAGCGGGTCGGTCAGTCCTGTTGGGTGAAAGGCTACCTCACTGGGAGCCATGGTGGGCATCATACCTTCTCTTTGATAAACTCCCAGATGATGCGAGTCATCTCATCTCCATCCATCTCCACCACGGGCTGGGCCACCTTAATGCGCTTGTCTGCATCTGTGAATCAAACAGGAGTCAGAGAGTCAGGATCTGTGAATCAAACAGGAGTCAGAGAGTCCAGATCTGTGGATCAAACAGGAGTCAGAGAGTCCAGATCTGTGGATCAAACAGGAGTCAGAGAATCAGGATCTGTGAATCAAACAGGAGTCAGAGTCAGGTGTCAGGAGTCAAATGACACATAACAGAATCACCGGCAGAAATGAGCAGCACATAAAACGCAAACTCAAACACATTTCAGCCAGTCCATGAAATAAACCAGAAGAGCATTTTGGTTGAAAAAAAAAAAAAAAAAAAAAACACTTAAACGTCTGGAGATTTTCCGATAATGAAATGAATTTCATTTCCTGAAGTGAGTGAACACAACGGAAACTAGAACAAAGACTGGAGATGTGCAGACGGAGGTGATCTGAAGCAGCCTGGCACACGCTCAGCTGGGGATAGTGGTGACGCGGGGTGGGAATGACGCGGTTATTTTTACAGACAGGCCCAGAGAGACAGAACCACTAAATAAAGCCGCAAGGCGCTAATTTAACGCCTCAGCGCACATTAAGGACAGGAGACTGACGGTGGGGGAGGGGGAGATAATCTACCCCCTCCCCGCCCCAAATAAACACACCGCAGAGCCTATGTGGGCCCAGTCCTTTCACTTACAGACACCTTTTATAGAGGACTTCTCTTAGCTCAGTGTCTGTACTCTGTACTCAGCGTCTGTAGCGCAGAATTCAAACACATTCACTGAAGCCATTCGGGGGGACAGTGCGTGACACCTGGGCCCTCACGAGGCTCCAGTCATCAACCACCACGCTACACTGCCACAAACGCACTTACAATACTCTATAAGCAGGCTGCACTTGCCTTACAGTGAGAGTATAAATAGACTAAATGTGGGCTTTAAGAAAGCCATTATTTTCCCTACTGAGATAATAACCTTTAACAGGTATACATGTTGATGTATAAATACTAGCCACACACAGCAGAATGTGTTCTCTGGGACAGAACACACCCCTACACACCCAGACAGCAGCCCAGGCCTACAGTGCTTACAGATCACATGTTTAGAGACGCTCAAACCGGCGCCTCCTGGTGGCTCACGCTGTAGAGACGCTCGCTCTGTAATTAGGTGCTCGAGTCCTGGCGGTCTATGGCTGGAGGTCTGCATTAGCGAGGCCACAACTGGCCCTGCCTCCCCAGGGCATGATGGGGTAAGCTGGCTAACTGGGTTTGATTCATTGCTCTCCAGCGGCCACGCCTGGTCAGACAGGGCACCTGCAGATGGATGAACTGACAGCATGCTGGTTTCCTGTTCCTCATGATGAGGGTTTTTAGGAGAAAGAGGGCAGTTCGTTCTCTGGGCCAAACCACCGTAAAAACTTAAAACAAACTGAGTCACAGTTACAAATAAAAAGATTCAAAGCTAGCTCAGTGCTCATTCCATGTTGCTTCCTGCTGTCTGGTCTCATCAATATCAGCATATGTACCTGATCTCTGCGCCTGCCCCTCGGCCTCACGGGGACAGCATCACACCCCTCTGTGCACCTGCCACCGCAGCCTTCTGCACCAGCACAACCCAAACACTGGGCAGCCACTCTGCAAACCCACATAATGTATGCGCAAACACTGAGCAATCACAGAGCAGCTAGGGAATCACCCACCGGATCAGCAGCCAGCTTTTTGCGTGACGTCACTGAAGAGGCAGTGGCATGTGAAGGGCGGAATGATTATGTGAGTGAAGCGCACGGCTGTCTCCGTGGTTACGTAAGGCTGGGCTCAGGGCTAGGCTGGCAGGGCTTAGTGCCCCTCAGCTGGGCTGCATTCAGAGCAGAGCGGCCTGCATGCCCACTGCTTGCTCCCCTTGCGCCCGCGCCCGCGCACACGCTCAGGCGGAGGGGAAGTCAGGTGATTTTCAGCTCTGCCTGCCAAAGCCAAAACTCCCTACGCTCACTCTCTCTCTGGCCTCTGAACCTACTGCTCTGCAGCAGAGAGTGCGTGTGTGTCTGTGTGAGTGTGTGTGTATGAGTGCGAGTATGAGTGTGCATGTGTGTGTATGTGTGTGTGGGAGTGTGTGTGTGTGAGTGCGAGTATGAGTGTGCATGTGTGTGTATGTGTGTGTGGGAGTGTGTGTGTGTGAGTGCGAGTATGAGTGTGCATGTGTGTGTATGTGTGTGTGGGAGTGTGTGTGTATGAGTGCGAGTATGAGTGTGCATGTGTGTGTATGTGTGTGTGTATGTGTGTGTGGGAGTGTGTGATACATACATTTGCACATTCCCCTGCAGATTCTAGCGGTCTTGTCTGCAGTTTCTGTTTATAAGCTTGCAATGACAACACATGATTAAAGCACCTTACTAAAGAAAACTGATACGTGGGTGAGAGGGAGAATTCATGTGTATATCCTATTTTAGTAGCAATACTCCTATCTGTTCTTACCTTTTAGAATATCTGCACTGGCAAGCGTGTAAGGTAATGCAGTTAAAATGAAACTGAAAAATTATAAATATATATGCACATAGATGTGCACGTGTATGTAATATGCAACTTATATTTCAGTTATGTAATCGTCATCTGTTGCCATCTGTAAGCTTTGCTTTGGCAACAATGTAACATGACCTGCGCTGGGTAGAGAGGACAGGCTCAGAGACACTGAAAGAGAGAGACAGACGGAGGAGTAGCAGAGAGGTGTCAGAACAGAGCCTGACCCAGCCCCTGCTTTCGGGGGCGTGCGTCTCATTAGAGCACCCTTCTCAGCTTCCTTTAAATTTGGGGTCACCCCAGAGCACAGCCTCAGTGTCTCAGGTTATCCACACAGACCCAAACTCCACTGCTTCAGTGAGACAGATTATCCAAACCCATTTCCCTTCTGTTACAGCCCCCCCCCCCAATGTTATTTCATCCCTGCAGCTCGTAAGGAGATTATTCTGTGTGTGTGCCCCCCCCAGCCACTGTCTCTGATGCCGCCGCAGTTTACCTCCTCCCTCCCAAACAAACACAACACCGCATCCATGGGTCCTACAGCCTGCAGACTCACATGGGGATAAACAATGCTTAAATGAACAAGCATGACTGATGGGAACACTGAACCCAGAATGAGAGTGGCGCACCAGTCACACGCGTTAGGTGAAGTATTTTGGTTTCAAGGCGGGTGTTTACATCAGTGTTCCGCTTGTCGTTTCTGCATCCAATCATAGCTGGACACATGATCAAGGGTGCGTTGAGTCTGGACTCCGTCAACTCAACCTCCAACAGAGACTGGAAAACATGCACTTCTCCAAAATGCATGCGATGAGCATTTGGTTCAGGCTGCGCAAGCTAACTGGCGATTTCTGAGAGTGGCTTTTTCTGCATTTTTTACCTGAGAACCAATAGACACTTACCACCTGCATGGGGGAATAACGGACCACCGGATGATCAAAAATAACATCACCACAGACAGGCAGCTCTACGCCACAGCAGGACAGAACTTCATCAGGCTCACAGTTGTGATGTCACAGTTATGAGCCTAAGGGCACATGTATTTGCAGAAAGCCATCTTGGCTCTGGGTCTGTGCCATTACTTCAGACCACAGTGTGATGCAAGCAGATGATTTTTAGGATCGCTAGGTGTGAAATATCTGTGAGTCAAAACCTTCACCAAGTGCTGCAGCACAGTACTGATCAGAGGAGTGGACTGTGGCCCTGCTTCTCTTGGGCAAAGTGCTTTTCTTCAGCAAATCTAGCTGTACAAACAGACAGTGTGGAACTGTCAGGGTTGTGCCAGTGTCACTGTGCAGGACATCTGCCAAGTACCACAATGTGATTTAATGACAGCAAATCCACGCCTGACACATCAAGCGACTCTGTTAAACGACAAGCCTCTATACACAAACTTGTTTCACAGTGTGAACATATAAACTGACAATCTAACCCAAATAATCCAAACACATACCCTGTTTCAACATTCCAGCACCTCTAATATGTCACTGCATAGGCGTCCAACCTTGTGCCTGACGTTTAATAATGCAAATAATGCAGAATCAGGCAGACCAAGCCCGTTAGTGACTCAGTCCACTGGAAGAGTATGCCCTCATATCCTGGGTCTGTACTGGCCTCAACTTGTCACACGGACAGGGAGTGGCTATTTAATTTAGAATTATTTATCAAACATATCAAAACAACTCATTTATGTTTTTGTCATATAAGTAGTAAAACATCTTACTCTCACTTCAAACTTTGTAAAAACTCCACAGTTGACATTTACTTTCCTTGAAGTACAGAAAAAGTACAATTCATGAAAACTTCCAACAAAGCAGTTTAACCTGTGCGTCACTGCAGCCTAACCCAGCTAAATGTGCTAACACTGAGATGGAGAAGGCCAGGCCATAGACATTCCTCACCCAGCTGTACAAGCACAGTGACCCTGTGAGCCCTTACACATCTATGGTCCACCCTGTGGTGCATGATGGGAAAGCTCTCATGAAACTGGGGGGAGGGGTTATTTCTGTACTGTAATACCGGACTAAAGAAGCCGTTTCTTTGAAGGATTGTGTCCTTCAGCCCTCACCACGCACATCTGCTGTTTAAAAGTATTTAAATATTTTATTCCTGATGTCTTTCAGAGGCGTGGGAAGCGGTGTGCTGAGAGGTCGATGTTAGCTGCCACATTTGGCAAAGTGGGATGATACCATGGGTGGAGTGGCGCTGACAGGATGTTAAAACCTTCCAAAAAAGAACAGGCAAGGTGTTTTAAATGGCTGAGGATGGATTTTAAACTCAAAACAATTTTCAAAACAAAACCAAGGTATGAATAGCTCCTTGGAGCACTGAAATAATATTTCATAATTCAGCGGACGCTCTTATGCAGAGTGGCTGAAACAGCCAACACACACACACTCTCACACACACTCTCACACACACTCTCACACACACACACACACACACACACACACACACACACACACACACACACACACACACACACACACACACACACACACACACACAGCATCTGCAAACCACACATGCAGTTCAGGGGGTGTGTCCTGCTCCAGGGTGCAGTAGCTAGCCCTAACCCTCCAGCCTCTGGGCTACAAGCCCAGCACCCAAGCTGCCAGCTGATAAAGTATTGCCAAAATTGTAATAATGTATATGAGGTGGAAGAAATCGCCCGTCTCAGTAATGAAAGTGTTCATTGTCTAAACCGATATCTACCAGCCTTCAGTTCCTCTGAATCACAGGAAGGATTCTCCAGCACAGGGATCTCCACAAACGCTGAGCTAAGTGTGTCCTTAGATGTCCTCAGCTACAGACCAAGTAGCGAGCAGTAAACTACAATCACAGAGCACACTGAAGCACATCTACCACTATTTAAGACTGTAGTTGTGTTTTTAAAATAATCAGTGTCTTTTAAAGTGCTGAATGGTGAAATGAAGTTCTTACAGAATGTGCAGCTGTAGCTGCAGGGCGAAGGAGACCCTCCTTACAGGTGGTCTAAAGCAGGCAGGGAGGATCCAAACCCAAGTGATTGTTTGTATTTGGCTCCTTGGAAGGTTACATGTAATGCCTGTATCTGGGGCATGCCACCGGCTCGTTTACACTTTAACCAAGACGTACACGGCAGTCTTTTTTCTGTGGACCACGAGGTTTGCTGACTGAAATGTATGGCCAGCAGCACCTGAATCCAGCTGGCTCTGTCAGTCTGACAGTAAAGCATCATCATGCTGCAACTAGAAATGAAAATTCAGGCCAGCTTCTGAATGCAATAAACAATCCTTCACTACACATGTGATTCATCGAAGGACCCCATTATGCTTCCACCGGAGTTGGCATTTCAGAGACACCTGCAACATTCTTTTACTCTTACCTTTATTTACACAGGTAGGTCAACTGAGAACTCCAGTCTTCCACAGTAATGACCTGAAGAATCACTGCAAGTACTCAAAGCACAGGATTCTGCTGCCAATCAGATTTAAGGGTATTGGGCTGTATGCAGAGAGCCAGATCCTGCATAGGATTGTGGGTGTGGGTTAACACCCCATCCTTTCTCATATTATTATGCGGTTCTGATATTAACTAAGAGCAGGTTTAAATATTATCCAGCACTACAGTCCAATAAATCGTTCTTGATTTAGAGCAGTAAAAAGGTGTACATGTTTTTGTTTCAGATTCCAACTTTTATGTGCACCTTGCACTGGAGAATTCTGGAGTGTGTGTGCTTTGCTCATCTTATGCCTGAAGAAGAAGATCACATCAGGTTAACATGACACTGGTGACACTTCCAGCCGAGCATGTTTGTACCTATTGAAATCCTGGTTATCCATTAAAAGGACTCGTCTTTAACATGTAAAAGGTACAGCATGCTGTAAATCTTCAAAACAGACTTCACACTGAGAGCTACGCCTCCTGTTGTCAAGCAAACACCGTTTCTCCTGCCCAATGGCTGAAGTCAAAGTCAACGACTATCCTTCACTTTGAGATCGAAACTTATAGAATGAGCCTAAATAGAGCAACCAAAGGTACTCAGCCAGCTAACAGCCCAGAAAAATACACTATGCACCAAGACAAATCTCGATCATTTGACTCAAAAGGAGCGGTTTTCTGCCCAGTTGAGTATCAGAACTCAAGCTATAAGACTGCTGGCAGCCGATGCCTAAGTCTCATGACCAGATTGAGACAGGCCGTATCATTCTGCTCCGAGCTGCTTCTCTCACCTCAACAGCACTGAATGCCAGCCATGTCATTGCTAGCAATGCAAGCTTTAAATAACACTGAGAAAAGAGTCCCATTTTTAATACTGACCCATGTGCGCATGCACTGCCCACAGACAGAGGTCACAGCGACCATGAGTCGGCCCTGAGCGCTGCACACAGAGTGGAAAAAAAGCCTTTTTTAGGCTCAGTGTGAATCCGCACATGCACTCACATTCTGCTACATAATTCCAGAAGCAAACAGAGATCCTTTCCCAGACACAGTCTGGATGCCACGCAGTTGGTTATCCCCATCTTTCCCAGTGCGTTTTTAAACCAAAGGCCATCCAAAATGCGATGTGGCCAATGATACAGACACAGTCCTTTGTTGTAAGACAAACTGTGCAACAATCTACACCATGCCTTTAACAGCTCCATAAAGGCATGACCTTGCATATAAACTAAGTTTGTGTTTATAACCTTTGACCCAGATATAGTCTGTTCTCCTAAAACAGCATTGCATACACCGCCATTCAGCTCCTAATCTGCCGTGAAGGTCTCCATTCAGACTCGCCTCAGTAATGCCAACTTACTCAGCGAAAGGGTTCAAGGTGACTTTGAAGCACTTAATGACAAAGGTATCACAATATCGTATACAGATCAAATGTGCATAGTACCTAGCTAACTGACATAACGCTAGAGGAGGGGAGAAAACCCGTCATTCCCATGACCTCTTTCTTCATTCAACGCATGCCAAGACCACAGACCGCAAGCTCAACTTCCAAATGAAGTTTGTTCTTTTGATGCTACTTTTATTATAGCGTTACATGATACATGTGGTCACAGAGCAGTGCCATTAAGGAAGGCTTTTCTCTGGCACTTTCACTCCACTCCACTGGGCGGGGGAAATCGACTGGCGTTGATTAACGTGCCAGTATTTCTGACCTTGAAGTATGCAAACTGAGAGTGATATGCAACAGTTTGATCACGTTGTCATAAAATAAACGCAGTGTGAACACATATCTGTAACATAAGAATGCCGAAATGGACACGGTTTCGATTTAGAGTCCAAACAGTGAAGCTGCGCCCTCGCCCATGTGCCGAGAGGAAAAGCGATCAGCTGCAGAGCCCGTGGGACAGCGCGTCCCGGGCCCACCTGCGCTCTCCACACTCACCTTGACGTTAACTTGCCACGTTTCCACCAACACTATATGAACCGAAATCAACCGTTCATGGTGCATCTGACAAGGTACGCACCATGCAAATGTGTTTGGGAACATGCAACAGCTAGTTTCCCACGATATGCTTTGAGGCTAGTTGACTGCTGTGCACGGGTGCGCAGAAACTGAGGAGTTGGCAGTTTTGTGTGTTCAGCTACACTATATTAGTACATATCTCGCTCGTGTTCACAAAACTTCATGGTGAACATACAGTTGTTTATACAGTCATTTAGTCAAGTTAAGTTGGCGAAACCTCCACAGCAAGGTACTTTGCTTTACATAAAAACTAACTGCCTTGCTTGCAGTTTGGAATTGACAAGAATGCAACGTTATATTAACACGACTTTCCATGGAAAGTGTTTTCATGTGACACCCAAGAGCAAAAAGCACCTTTAAAGCCAAACTATGTTTGTCATCTTTAATTTCTTGGTCCAGTTCCAGAGGATCGGAGCCAGTCGGCCACAACACCTAGTAATAGTATAAGCTAGCTATAGCGACCTAGCCAAGACATTTGTTGATTCATTTTCTTCCACCTGGAAATCTGTTTGCCAAGTCGGTTAAAATGAGATATGTAAAGAATCAACTTACAATGTAATTAGCCAAGTGAGACATAAATTGCAATGTAACGTTAAACCGATTTAAGTCCAAGTAACGGCATTGTCTTGGCTACTTCAGTGCCCCTAAAGTTGTCTACATGGCGTTTAAGTTTGCCAACTTTTCCTTTATTTTGTCGACTTACGTCCGGCTAACCTGCAGTTATATTAGGTTGTTCAATGGAAATTCTCTCTTCAGGGGTGAGTAATTAGGTAAATTCGTAGGTGTTCAATTTTTAAACATATTTCCAAAATATTTCCGTTTTTGTCAAACGGTCAGCGGACTTCATGCTAGCAGACTAGCTCACTTTCAGATGCCGGTATCGTCCATTCATACACTCGCAGTGAAGATTACAGCCTACTCCTACTCTTCATGCAACGAAAATCTATCGTCGACATACTGATACTCGTTTTCTTCACTCGATTTTTAACCATTTCCTTGTGTTAAAAGCCAGTTCGGTGCCGATTAATTACAACGTGGCTAATGCATTCATTTTAATCTTTAAGAAGTAAACGTCCAAAACAAAGATAACAAAGGATATCACATTGCGAGTGAACGTATTAGCTACGTAGCACTAGCTCTTATCTAACACAGAGAATACATTGGAATATGGGGGTTGCAGCCTAATTTCTAGGTCAAAGTAATGGCATCATCACAGTCATAATTTGTCGTACCTAGCTGCGAGACCCAAACATTAGAAAACCTCATCTCGAAAATGGTGATCAGCTAGCAGGCTCGGGCTAACGCATCACCATCTGGTGCTTTTCATTTTTGCTATCCTAGCTGGCTATAAATAAATCAGTTGGAGCGCCCGCTGGCAAATGTCAAAACCGCTCAATTGCTGGAAACTCACAGTTCCTCTGTTGCAGACTGTGGCAGGAGAGGGCAGCGGGCGCAACCACGGCGGGGTTTTTGGAGAGAACGGCGGCAGACCGAGAGAGAGCGCTGAGAACCTTCAGGTACCCTGCCATGTTTCGGAGAATCACTCTTTCCCTGGTAAACCACCAGACTCCGCACGAAGGGTCGATGTCAAATGACGGCTAGTGAAATATATGTGGAGCGCCTCCCAGAAAGAGGTCTCTCTCTCCCCACGTCAGCGAGTAAAGCCGGGCAAAAAGGCGGGGAGAGGGAGAGAGAGAGAAACATTTTTTATATTAGGACGTAGCGGCTTTCGATGAGCCAGTCGGAATGCAACGCGCTTAGTGTGCGCTGAGAAAAGCAATGTGTGTGCGTGCGTGCGTGTGCGTATGGGTGACTATGGATGCCAGTGCCCTGAGCCGTGCTCAGCTGAACGTGGTCTTTGTTGTGGTTCTGTCACCAGTACCTGCAGCACACCACCGGCAAGTGGACTGTGAGAGAGAAGTACTTTCAGCGGTGAAACAAACCAAGATAAAGTTCCTATCATTCGCTGCCAGACCGCATTCAGACATAGCTTTCAGTTGAGATTGCCTTGTCGATTTTAGATAGAAGTAAACGTTATTTCTCGTTCAGTTACCTACATACATTGCTTGCTTGCTTCTGTAGTGTTGTCCAGGTTTGTTATTTTGGAATTTAAGCTGCACATTCATTTACATTGATCAAACCTAATTTCTCAGACTTGTACAATTATTATTCACCCCGCTTCAGGTTAGGGTCAGGCACTGGGTTTGAACTGTTATTCATATCTTAAAAAAGGCTCACTTCCAGACACAGACCAGGAATTAAGTGGCTTATAAAAACACTCAGCTGTTGTTGAAACAGACAGTTTCTCAGAGAGTTTTTATGTTAGACAGAGAGTGAGGGTTTGGTGTGTTTTAGGGAGGAGTCTCGGTGTGTTGGTTTGTTTTAGAGAGTGCTGAAGGGACTTGAAAGCAATAGTTGTGCAAAGTGTCCCTGTACATAGTGACCACCCAAGGGTGAGGGGGGCTATAACTTTAGCCTGGAGAGTGCATGGTGCCTTCTGCAGGGGAAGAATCGGGAACAGGGCGCGGCCTCCTGGAGTACAGCAGGGTGTTCAATCACACTCTGATCATAACCCCCGTGAGCCATTACACTGCACTGTACACTCTGTGTCACACATAGATAACCGCACTGTACACTCTGTGTCACACACAGATAACCGCACTGTACTCTGTGTCGCTCACACACAGATAACCACACTGTACACTCTGTGTCACACACAGATAACCGCACTGTACTCTGTGTCGCTCACACACAGATAACCACACTGTACACTCTGTGTCACACACAGATAACCGCACTGTACTCTGTGTCGCTCACACACAGATAACCGCACTGTACACTCTCAGTGTCACTCACACACAGATAACCGCACTGTACTCTCAGTGTCGCTCACACACAGATAACCACACTGTACACTCTCAGTGTCACTCACACACAGATAACCGCACTGTACACTCTGTGTCACACACAGATAACCACACTGTACTCTGTGTCGCTCACACACAGATAACCGCACTGTACACTCTGTGTCACACACAGATAACCGCACTGTACTCTCAGTGTCGCTCACACACAGATAACCGCACTGTACGCACTGTGTCACACACAGATAAAAGCACTGTACACTCTGTGTCACACACAGATAACCGCACTGTACTCTCAGTGTCACTCACACACAGATAACCGCACTGTACTCTGTGTCGCTCACACACAGATAACCACACTGTACACTCTGTGTCACACACAGATAACCGCACTGTACACTCTGTGTCACACACAGATAACCGCACTGTACTCTGTGTCGCT
The DNA here is from genome assembly GCA_019788955.1 of Albula glossodonta. Classification (NCBI taxonomy): domain Eukaryota; kingdom Metazoa; phylum Chordata; class Actinopteri; order Albuliformes; family Albulidae; genus Albula; species Albula glossodonta. The sequence goes on from JAFBMS010000300.1 coordinate 65,289, forward strand.
CACACACAGATAACCGCACTGTACACTCTGTGTCACACACAGATAACCGCACTGTACACTCTGTGTCACACACAGATAAAAGCACTGTACACTCAGTGTCGCTCACACACAGATAACCGCACTGTACACTCTCAGTGTCACACACAGATAACCGCACTGTACTCTCAGTGTCGCTCACACACAGATAACCGCACTGTACACTTTGTGTCACACACAGATAACCGCACTGTACTCTCAGTGTCGCTCACACACAGATAACCGCACTGTACACTTTGTGTCACACACAGATAACCGCACTGTACTCTCAGTGTCGCTCACACACAGATAACCGCACTGTACACTCTGTGTCACACATAGATAACCGCACTGTACACTCTGTGTCACACACAGATAACCGCACTGTACTCTGTGTCGCTCACACACAGATAACCACACTGTACACTCTGTGTCACACACAGATAACCGCACTGTACACTCTGTGTCACACACAGATAACCGCACTGTACTCTGTGTCGCTCACACACAGATAACCGCACTGTACACTCTGTGTCACACACAGATAACCGCACTGTACACTCTGTGTCACACACAGATAAAAGCACTGTACACTCAGTGTCGCTCACACACAGATAACCGCACTGTACACTTTGTGTCACACACAGATAACCGCACTGTACTCTCAGTGTCGCTCACACACAGATAACCGCACTGTACACTTTGTGTCACACACAGATAACCGCACTGTACTCTCAGTGTCGCTCACACACAGATAACCGCACTGTACACTTTGTGTCACACACAGATAACCGCACTGTACTCTCAGTGTCGCTCACACACAGATAACCGCACTGTACGCACTGTGTCACACACAGATAAAAGCACTGTACACTCTGTGTCACACACAGATAACCGCACTGTACTCTCAGTGTCGCTCACACACAGATAACCGCACTGTACACTCTCAGTGTCACTCACACACAGATAACCGCACTGTACACTCTGTGTCACACATAGATAACCACACTGTACACTCTGTGTCACACACAGATAACCGCACTGTACTCTGTGTCGCTCACACACAGATAACCGCACTGTACACTCTGTGTCACACACAGATAACCGCACTGTACACTCTGTGTCACACACAGATAAAAGCACTGTACACTCAGTGTCGCTCACACACAGATAACCGCACTGTACACTTTGTGTCACACACAGATAACCGCACTGTACTCTCAGTGTCGCTCACACACAGATAACCGCACTGTACACTTTGTGTCACACACAGATAACCGCACTGTACTCTGTGTCGCTCACACACAGATAACCGCACTGTACACTTTGTGTCACACACAGATAACCGCACTGTACTCTCAGTGTCGCTCACACACAGATAACCGCACTGTACTCTGTGTCGCTCACACACAGATAACCGCACTGTACGCACTGTGTCACACACAGATAAAAGCACTGTACACTCTCAGTGTCACTCACACACACAGATAACCGCACTGTACACTCTGTGTCGCTCACACACAGATAACCGCACTGTACACTGTGTCACTCACACACAGATAACCGCACTGTACGCTCTGTGTCACTCAGAACTTAAATCTCTTTTGTGCAAACTAACAAACCTGATTGGTTAAAATGTTCACACTTACACTTTCAAAGCAATGGCTTAGCAAGATGGTTTCCTGTTTAGGTTGGGTGCAGATTTTTGGTGAACGGAAAATTTTACATGGTAACAGGCAAAAATATAAGATATAAACAATACACATTTATATATAAGTTCATGTTCCCTTTCTCTTTATGGTGAGAGGTCAGAGAGGTTAAAATTCTTCATGTGTGCAGTATTCAATCTAACTGAAGACTCAGGAAACGCTAAATGTCTCACTGTGTCCCTCTGCTGGATATGAAAGAGAATTGCAGTGTAAATCCACAGATTGTTGATGTTTTCTCCTCTTCCTTTAATAGAAATACATTCAGCAAACAGTACACACAAGTTATGAATTTCATGTGGCTTGTGAAATTCTGTTTAGTCTGTGACTGAATTGGCTTCGGATGTCAAACACCTCTCTGGCCTGGTTAAAGCAGTGACACGTTAGGACATTGTTAGGTGCAGTGTATGCGTCCACTGAGAGAAAGTAGTTGTGTGATAGATGTGGCCGGACAGAATACAGGATGAATTTTTCCCACATCTTTAATAAGCTACTGAAAGAACTTGTGACTAACATCCAGCATTACTCTTAAAATGAAGCTCTCAGAAGCTGCCGGAAAAGGCAACAAAAACACAGCAAGGGAGGGAGATCGTGAGAGGAATTAAGCAGAATTCAATATTTGTAAGATGTTAAGAAAAGAGAATTTTTAATTGGGTGACAGAAATTATTCTGAATGTAAACCATTTCCCTCATTAAAACACAAATCCACAGGAAGGCTCCAGTGAGCTGTGGGACTGGAGTCCCACGGCAGGCAGAATATAACAGCTCTGCAAGCAGCAGATTTCCACACCACTGTGAGTCTAACTGCAGGCCAGTGCCATACTGACCAGCCCCATACGGGCCAGCTCCATACGGGCCAGTGCCATACAGACCAGCCCCATACGGGCCAGCTCCATACGGGCCAGTGCCATACAGACCAGCCCCATAAGGGTCAGCCAATCTTATTTGGAAAAGCTCTGCATTCTCAAACAATGACACTCCTGCCATTTTACTGGAAATCTATACCATGCACTGCCTAAATAACAACCATTATTGAAGTACGCACCTTAACTGGTATTGCATATTCTTGGTACTTAAGTTTGGCTGTTACGTTTGCCTGTACAATATCTTTGTGACACATTTGAATTACTTCAGTGTGTTCTAACAATGCTTATTTTGTTACATACATTGAAAATAAAACCTATCCAAATGTAAACTCTGAGTAAGGGGAAGGAGCACACAGAAATCAGATTGTGTAGACATTCACATTGTTCCGCTGATTTCAATTACTTGCTCAAAGTCAGCAGGATGAAAGTGAGTTCTGAAAGGGGAGGAGAGGAAGAAGGTCCCTCCACAGTAAAGAGTGAATAACTCTACAATAAGATACGGCTGTTAACTTACATTGGCCCATGTGTGTGTGTGTGTGTGTGTGTGTGTTTTACACTGGCCCATGGGTGTGTGTGTGTGTGTTTTTTAAACTGACCTATGTGTGTGTGTGTGTGTGTGTGTGTGTTTGTGTGTTTTATTCTGGCCCATGTGTGGGTACCAGGGGCTCAGTTCAAACTCAGGTATCAGACAGTGGGTCCCCAGGTCTTACTCTCAGTGTTGGGGGATGGGGAGGTGAAGGGGGTCCTAAGGAAGCATCTTTAAGTGTTGAGGGGGTGGGGGTCAAAGGCGTTGGCCTCTAGGTGCTGGCGGGGTGGGGGTCAAAGGCGTTGGCCTCTAGGTGCTGGCGGGGTGGGGGTCATAGTCTTTGGCCTCTACGTGCTGGCGGGGTGGGGGTCAAAGGCTTTGGCCTCTAGGTGCTGGCAGCCACGTTGGTTTTCTTCTCGGTAAAGAAGCTCTTGAGCATGAGCACCTGGCCGAGGCTGACTACAAAGAGGAGGATGGTCTCCCCGATGGACCAATAGGAAATGCGCTCGTTCAGGTCCTCCGCCCGGATGCGGTCCTGGGCCTCCCGCAGTCTGTACCACGTCTGTGAGTCTGCCACCACCTTCAGAATCTCATGGATAGAGAGGCAGGCCGACTCCATCTGAAAGCAGGAATTAGGCTGTAATGTAGCACTCCAGTTTTACACTGTAAATTCACACTGTAATCTGACACTCCAGTCTCACACTGTAAATTCACACTGTAATCTAACACTCCAGTCTCACACTGTAAATTCACACTGTAATCCAACACTCCAGTCTCACACTGTAAATTCACACTGTAAACTAATACTCCAGTCTCACACTGTAAATTCACACTGTAATCTAATACTCCAGTCTCACACTAAATTCGCACTGTAATCTAACACTCCAGTCTCACACTGTAAATTCACACTGTAATCTAACACTCCAGTCTCACACTGTAAATTCACACTGTAATCTAACACTCCAGTCTCACACTGTAAATTCACACTGTAATCTAACACTCCAGTCTCACACTGTAAATTCGCACTGTAATCTAACACTCCAGTCTCACACTGTAAATTCACACTGTAATCTAACACTCCAGTCTCACACTGTAAATTCACATTGCAATCTAACACTCCAGTCTCACACTGTAAATTCACATTGTAATCTAATACTCCAGTCTCACATGGTAACTTTCCTCTGTCTGACTTTGTGATGGAATAGCTGAAAGGGTATCATAAAATCTGAAATTAGCACTTTTTACTATTTTTTTTTTTTTTTACAGTTTTACTGCTTATATATTTAGATTTTTAGAGTCATGCATGGTATGTATTACTGTAGTGTTGTGTTCGGGCAACACCAATAACTAACTTTACATTATATTTTAAGTTATATATATATTGCAAGCAAAAATGATCTAGCAAATAATGGAATTAATTATATGATCCAGAGCAGAGCACATATACAGCCGTGCTTGCCATTGAGTTTTATGCCATGTTTGCATTCAAGTGTGTCCACCGGGCTCTGGTAATTGCCACCTGTTTCTACAAACCACCCGATTACAGGTACTCCTGGCCCTGTGAATGCGAGGGTGTTATACCTTTCCTCATTACATGTCTCATACATGATTGAATATGTTAACCAAGCAGACCCTTACCCAGTGAAGAGGCAGAGGGATCGCAATACTGGAGTATCTGGGGAGCATATCCTGATAGATCCTTCACAAACTTCCCACCGAGTTAAACCCTCAGGGACCTGAGTCATGCTTGTGCAGCCCTGTTTCCTGGGAGACGGCACATACCTGAGTGAGCGCAGTAGCCCTGTTCATGTCAGGTAGAAGTGGGGCCTCCTCCCCAGATCGGAAGTCCAGGTAGACTGTTTTGTGTGTGAAAGTGGAGAACTCATTGCTGAAGCAGACCTTGTAGACGCCCTTGGACGTGGTGGCGTAGGAAAAGCTGTCGTACTGCCTCTTACGCTCCTGATACAGGACATTGTTTTGTGGATCTGTCACAAAGCAGTCCACATCATAGTTCCCTCCAGCAATAACCTGACAGGAGGGAGAGAAGGCACCAGATGCCAAAGTGTTACTTTTCATCTATGTGATGTCAAGCCAGATGTCACATGACTAAGATGTTTCACGTCTTTTTGCTTAACTTGGTTTTATTTCACCCAGTAGGCGCAGCCCTGACAGCAGTGTACCATGCTGCAAAATGGAACAGAGGGAAAACACTTTTTCATGTTTTTTTTCCTAAATTATACCAAAAATTATACATTTAAATTGTCATATTCATTTAGCATTTTGCAATGTAGTGATATCCACATGTGAACATTATAGAAACTATATTTTTTTAAGATTTATATTTGTCATGCAGAGAACTGCGTGTAGTTTTGCAAAAAGAGTGATTTAGAACAGTGACAGACAATACAGAATTTCTATAGGGGTTTGGGAAGATTTCAGTATAAGGTTTTGTTCATTGTTTACACTGGGACTTGAAACACAAAAACTCTAAACAATACAGTTACATGTCTGAATTAAAGACGACCACAGTCAAACAAACAGACTCATGGAAACTTTACATCTTTTGGTTAACTTTTGTTTCAAGTTGAAAAGGCGACTTACTTGATAGTCAATATCAATCTTGACTCCTGCCTCCAGGTCTTCGTAGAAACACTGTTTTTCGTTGTCTGGTAATTCAAACGTTAACTCAGTGCAACAAACTGTTGCGGTATGTAGCATCAAACAGAAAAGTCCAAGAATCCGCATGTTGCACCGTTTTAATTTAAACCGAACAAAACCAGACCTGATTCGTTCCAGTAATAGCGTTACTGCAGTAGAAAAGAAGTTAGTCTCGGAATGTCCGATACAAATTATTAGTGTGCACCGTTTAATTAGTGTTATGGGGAACGGACGAATCGGGTTTCGCTAAAACTGACGTGGCATGAGTTGAAAGCCCTTCCGGAGTACATGCTGGATAAGCGTGTTGTTTTCCTCTTCGTGTTTAATACGCTCTCTCCTCTGATTGGATTTGATGCTCCATATTCCCTCCTTAGACCAATCGCCCGTGTGCGTGTTGTTGGCGAAGAGAAAAGGAAGACTGTACGTTAAAATCGTCAGTGGTTGTATACAGAAGTGAAATATTTAAGCCGTACTGTCCGTGTGATAGCATCCATTCATAAATGTTGCGTAAAGAGGGCGGCTCTGCAGGCGTGTCCAAGCGGGAGTTAGGGGTCCGCCATCTTTATGGTGGCGGACAGCGCGCGACCATTCTTCTGTATACTGAGCACTGTATACTTATCAAGAACATGCTCTAATGGTTATCAGTCATTCAGCAGCGTTCTGGAGGACAGCTGTTGCAGCATTGTGGTATAGTTTTTGGACATTTTTGTTTAAATTTGATACTGAGGGTTTTATTCTCAGGAGGAGAGCTGTCATTGTGTGCTGGAGCAGAGTCCCTTGCCTGAATCGCTTCAGTAAATAAGCTGCTGAACGCATGGGCAGTGTGTTTGAAAATGAAGGAACTGCTTTTCATCCCTCTGGATGAGAGCATCTGAAAAATGGCATGCAAACCGTTAAGTGCATTCCAAGTGAAAGCATTGAAATGGCAGATTCAACATTTCAAGTGTTCCGTATATATCAACACAAATGACTATCAAACAATTCACTTTCATGTGTTTTGGTATCTCTGTGTTCACTGGCTGTGCTTTGGTATCTCTGTGTTCACTGGCTGTGTGTGGGTGTCTCTGTGTTCACTGGCTATGTTTGGGTATCTCTGTGTTCACTGGCTGTGTTTGGGTCTCTCTGTGTTCACTGGCTGTGTTTGGGTCTCTCTGTGTTCGCTGGCTGTGTTTGGGTCTCTCTGTGTTCACTGGCTGTGTTTGGGTCTCTCTGTGTTCGCTGGCTGTGTTTGGGTCTCTCTGTGTTCGCTGGCTGTGTTTAGGTGTCTGTGTGGCTCCATCTTTGTCCACATCGTGTGACAACACACTCCACACTCCGCTGGTCCATGTTAATTCACGTACATTTTTAAACTGGCTATATTAACGGCTATGGTAAAGTTTATAGTGGACAATCATACTCACATGTAATAATAACAATCATTACAAATAACATTCATCATATCAAACCACATGATTGAAATGGAAGGTTTGTTTAATATCTTTGGAGTGAAAGACTTGAAATAAAATCAGTAGATGCATTTGTTTGTTTATCGATTTATTTTTTCCTGAAGGCACTATATATAAATTGGCTACACATATACTCCTGTCCTGTGCACAGCTACAACACAGCAGAATAAATCACATGACTTTGTGTTCTTCCACGGTACATAAGTCACATGGCCACTAGAGGGCGTATTAGCTAAACACAAATACTGGCTGTCATTACCACCTGTCAGAAAACACAGCTATGGCGTATGACTACCTTACTGCAGACCCCCGAGGATCAGCTGAGTGTGTTTGTGGCTGAGTGTAGCCATCTAGTGAGGGCACATACACACACACACACACACACAGCCTCCTTACCTGAACCTCACTGCTGCACACATGAAACATGTCTGCCTGTCTCTCAGGTTGGTGTGCCATGTATCTGCCAAATCCGCCTTTTGTACTAACTCCCTTAAAATTTGTAGCATTATCAGGTATATTTACATGTTTTTTCTGTCCTGGAATTTTTCATAATTGGAAATTAAGAATGACAAGTTCCATTGTGTTAAATATATGACTGGAGGGAATTTCTGTTTGTGAAATATGATCTTTACTTGTTATGCTCTCATTACTGGGCCGTGCTGTTTGGTTATTTCATGTGATTTATTCCATTTAAGAAGCACATGTGGGAAACCCAAAGGATAGCTTTGTATTCAGCCGCTTGCGCTGTATCAGGACGTATATCGTTTGCCATCGTTAAAAACAGGCAAACATCGGCTGCCCCTGTGACAGAAGCACATCACCAGCAGAGATCTTTCCAGGTGGGGGACATGGTGTCTGAGGACTGCTATGCTGTAATTGGAGGATTGTTTTGTTTTTGTTTCACTTGGTGAAGGGCAGATCGATTTACAATCAAAAAACGATTTTACGGTGGAGTTGGCTTTAATTTCAAACCGTTTACTTTTTGCATTTGTTTGATGGCAGCAGGTGACGCCCAAATCACAGTCAGCGTTTGTCCTCAGCGTGGATTCTGAGCAGTGAGAAAATGGGCACACCACCACAGATCAAAAGAGCGTCCTGAGAATCCTGTCCCAGCGACACTCTGTCTCTGCCCATTGCTCCATAAAGTCATAAAGTAATCAATACGCAGCGTTACTGCTGTCTCTCTCCTCGCTGTGTTTCCCGGCATCAATACGCAGCGTTACTGCTCTCTCTCTCCTCGCTGTGTTTCCCGGCATCAATACGCAGCGTTACTGCTCTCTCTCTCTCCTCTCTGATTAATCAATACGCAGCGTTACTGCTCTCTCTCTCTCTCCTCTCTGTGTTTCCCGGCATCAATACGCAGCGTTACCGCTCTCTCTCTCTCCTCTCTGATTAATCAATATGCAGCGTTACTGCTCTCTCTCTCTCCTCTCTGTGTTTCCCGGCATCAATACGCAGCGTTACTGCTCTCTCTCTCTCTCCTCTATGTGTTTCCCGGCATCAATACGCAGCGTTACCGCTCTCTCTCTCTCCTCTCTGATTAATCAATACGCAGCGTTACCGCTCTCTCTCTCTCTCCTCTCTGTGTTTCCCGGCATCAATACGCAGCGTTACTGCTCTCTCTCTCTCTCCTCTCTGTGTTTCCCGGCATCAATACGCAGCGTTACCTCTCTCTCTCTCTCCTCTCTGATTAATCAATATGCAGCGTTACTGCTCTCTCTCTCCTCTCTGAGTAATCAATACCCAGCGTTACTGCTCTCTCTCTCTCCTCTCTGATTAATCAATACGCAGCGTTACCGCTCTCTCTCTCTCCTCTCTGATTAATCAATACGCAGCGTTACCGCTCTCTCTCTCTCCTCTCTGATTAATCAATACGCAGCGTTGCCGCTCTCTCTCTCTCCTCTCTGATTAATCAATATGCAGCGTTACTGCTCTCTCTCTCCTCTCTGAGTAATCAATACCCAGCGTTACTGCTCTCTCTCTCTCCTCTCTGTGTTTCCCGGCTGCAGTAGGATATTTCTCACACCTGTAAATTGAGCATCTTCCTCCTTTGTTGTGATTCTCACCTCCAGATTGGGGAGGTTTGTACTGGACAGGCTCAGGCAGAAGGGGTGTGCTGTGCTCTGTGTGACTGAGTACTGACCTTAAAGCACGGGCCTAAACTGTGGCCAGCAGAGGAGCTGCTCACTCCCCTGTTTGGGGGGATTTTGAGGAGCTGCTCATTCACCACCACTCCGCTCACTGTGTGTTCCAACAGCATACTACACACAGTCAATGTGTGTTCAGGAACATTCTCCAAACACAGTCAACATTTTTAGCCCAGTCCAAAGCTGGCTAAGGCTAGTCATACCTCAGACCTGTTCAGTGCGCCTTTCTGGTGCTGTCATAAGGCTCATAGCAGGGCGTTGACCGCGTGTGTAACAGTCCACCTGCTGGTCAGGCTGTGTATCTGCTGCCACTGTGCTGTGGGCTCCGGCCCAGGGCAGGTTGCAGTGCCCAGCTGGTGAAACCCCAGAGTGAGACACACTGAGGCCTGCACAACGCTGCAGCAGGGTGTGGATGTCTCTCACGGACACGCACCTTCCCTCAAAGGACAATCTACAACAGCTCCATGAAGAGCCATGCTACACCTACTGACTCTCTTACAATCTACTGATGAGCCGCCATCTCCTCGAAATCGCAGAGCTGCTTCATCTGCTCCAACTGCATAGAGTGTCTGCGCAGCAGCTTCCTGTGGGGTTTGGGGAAGCCCCGCTTTGGGGAGGGGGGTGCTGGCGGCGGGGGGGCCAGGCCACGCAGGCCGGAGCTGAGGGGTGACGAAGGCTTGCTACAGGCCCCTATGTCTGGGATGGGGGGGTTGGGGTTGATGTTGAGGGGGGGTAGTTGCCCAGGGCGCGTGTGGGAGATGTGGTCCAGGAGGAGGGTCCCAGAGCCCCGCCTCTCCAGCAGGGCGGACCCGCCCCCCCTTCTGCGGGTGGAGCAGGGGGAGGAGCTAGAGACACTGTCCAGTGAATCACGTGACCCCGTGAGCAAAGCCAGGGGCGAGGCCGTTAGCTTGCGCCTATCTGCTGCGGGGGCAGAGTCACAGTACAGCTGGGAGTCTGAGTCATAATGTTCATTCCCCATTCGCCGGCGGTCTCTCAGCCCTGCCCCCCCACCTCCTCCAGCAGCCTCCTGATTGGCTGGCGCTGTGCACCGTCGTGCCAGGGGCTGGTGCTGGGGGAGGGGCTTATCACAGGATGCCTTGCGGATGTAGGATGTGGCAGACGTTGGGTCAGTCCCTATTGCTGGGCCGAAACCGGTGTCTCTCCCCTCCCCGCTGTCGTGATGTGACAGCGCCGCCCTCCTGGTCAGGACGACTCCATTCATGCCAGACACAACGTCCTCCTGCGAGCTAGCCCTGCGGCCCTCCTCCCCTGCCCCCGCCCCCAGCACAGAGGGAGCGATCAGGCCCCAGGGCTCCGACTGCAGCCTCTTCAGCTGGGGCAGCCGTGCCCACTTGGGGCCCGCACCAACTGGTTTCCTGGTGGGGGAGGGCAGCAGTGGAGGTTCTTGGCTGGGTAGCGGTTTGGCCGCACGCTTAGCCTGGAAACTGAAGATGGAATCACTGGGTTCCTCTCCCACCGGGGAAGGAGAGGGGGAGGTTTTGAGGTCGATTTCAGAGGGGGAGGCGCACAGAACACTCGGGGCGGGGGTTGGGCCAAGAGTGGGAGGGCTGCGGTCTTCCAGCTCGGGGGACGGGGGCACGTTCAGGTACTGCTTGGTGGTCTTGGCCCCACAGGCAGACTTGTCAGTGGTGATGATGATAACGTCTTTGCCTTTGGCCTTGCAAGCGTGTAGAAGCAGCCGGAGGGTCTCCTGGTCATTGGCATTGATGGCGTATACAAGCGCCGAAGCCCCACCCCGGTCCTCCAGGCTGGGGTCAGCGCCATTGCTCAGCAAGAGCGAGGCCACCTGGTGGCCAGCTTGGGCACTGCAGGCGTGCATGAGTGCGGTTTTCCCAGCCTTGTCCTGGATGTTGGGGTCAGCCTGGTTCTCCAGCAGGTACTGCACCATCTTGGCGCAGCTGGCACTTTGGGCGTCGGTGTGTGTAGACAGACAGGCTAGCATCAGCGGCGTCTCGCCACGCTCGTTGCTCTCGTTGATGTAAGCCCCGCCCTCCAGCAACAGCCTGGTGAGGCGGAGCCTCCGCAGCCACACCGCCTTCAGCAACGAGTTCCCGTCCATACGCAGCTCCAGCGTGTCCTCCATCGCCCCGGCAAACACGCCACGCTCCTCCACTCACGCCCCACCCTTCAGGCTAGAGAACCAATCACAGGCCACTGCCGTAATGAGAGGACTGCAAGAGAGAGAGATAGTAGTTAGGGAGTGAGCCCAAATTCAGCTTGTCATTCACCTACAATCTACAGCAGTTCCAGTGCTGGAGGTATGCAGTTTTGTTTTGTGAAGTTCTAAAACCAGTTCCTCAGAAAAACAAAGTGACTTAACCTCATCAGAACATATGGAGAAGCCCATTTACCTACAGTCTACAGAGTATCCAGCACTGCATCAAGCCCATTTACCTACAGTCTACAGAGTATCCAGCACTGCATCAAGCCCATTTACCTACAGTCTACAGAGTATCCAGCACTGCATCAAGCCCATTTACCTACAGTCTACAGAGTATCCAGCACTGCATCAAGCCCATTCACCTACAGTCTACAGAGTATCCACCACTACATCAAGCCCATTTACCTACAGTGTACAGAGTATCCAGCACTGCATCAAGCCCATTTACCTACAGTGTACAGGGTATCCAGCACTGCATCAAGCCATTTACCTAGAGTATCCAGCACTACATCAAGCCCATTTACCTACAGTCTACAGAGTATCCAGCACTGCATCAAGCCCATTTACCTACAGTCTACAGAGTATCCAGCACTGCATCAAGCCATTTACCTAGAGTATCCAGCACTACATCAAGCCCATTTACCTACAGTCTACAGAGTATCCAGCACTGCATCAAGCCCATTTACCTACAGTGTACAGAGTATCCAGCACTGCATCAAGCCCATTTACCTACAGTCTACAGAGTATCCAGCACTGCATCAAGCCCATTTACCTACAGTCTACAGAGTATCCAGCACTGCATCAAGCCCATTTACCTACAGTCTACAGAGTATCCAGCACTGCATCAAGCCCATTTACCTACAGTCTACAGAGTATCCAGCACTGCATCAAGCCCATTTACCTACAGTCTACAGAGTATCCAGCACTGCATCAAGCCCATTTACCTACAGTCTACAGAGTATCCAGCACTGCATCAAGCCCATTTACCTACAGTCCACAGAGTATCCAGCACTGCATCAAGCCCATTTACCTACAGTCCACAGAGTATCCAGCACTGCATCAAGCCCATTTACCTACAGTCTACAGAGTATCCAGCACTGCATCAAGCCCATTTACCTACAGTCTACAGAGTATCCAGCACTGCACCAAGCCCATTTATCTACAGTCTACAGAGTATCCAGCACTGCATCAAGCCTCAAGCCCATTTACCTACAGTCTACAGAGTATCCAGGTATAGAGACACACACAGTGTCATTGAGATTTTTACATGCAGCTCTGGGCCCTTATATAAATGATTGCAAAGTTCTTCTTTAGCACTATCATTTATAATCATTTATAGAACAATAACATTTTGTCAGCTTGACCTAAAATAATTGCATGATTTTATATATACAATATATATATATATATATATATATATATATATATACTGTATATAATATAATTTCACAATTAACTAGTTTAAAATACTTTCAAGCAGTAAAGAAAAAACTTAGGTAAAAAAGGTAATGCAGACTTGTCTTATTTGCGGACTGTGGCAGCTACCATTTCAAGTCGCCAGAGGATGGCGATCGTGTTAAAGGTAAACGTGTACACTGGTGAAAGGACATACCTGAATGTCAGCAAAGAATCAAACTTTTCACATCAGATAAACGGACTAAAACGATTGAAGATTTAGGTCAGTATGCGCAAAATTGGTTGTACTTGTAAAGAATAATTCTCTGTATTTGTCCTGGTATTGTTTGCGAGTTCATTTGATTATCTTAGAGACGTATGAAACTACAAGCACTGTCTTATTTAAGACGTCAATCTGTTTTGAAGAGCCAAAACGACATATCCCAAAACAATGATCAATAATGACTCGGTCTTTATAGTGTAAAATATAATACTGAATAAACAAATACAATTATACTATTATACTATTATCCACTATGGTCGAATAGTGAACATTAAACTTCGTTTATAGTCCTCTTTAATGCAATTTCCTCTTTTGATGGTCAAAACTACAGCTGTTACAGTTTTAGAATGTTTGTAGCAGTCCGGCTGAGTGAATATCGCCCTCATACGCTATGCTTAAGGCATTGTTCATTATGTCCATGAACACTTTATACGTATGTTAACTTAGACGATATTTATGCGCGAGAGTGAGCGATAGAGAATGGCGCTGTCCATGGTGCCTAAATGACCCCTGTCTTTACCGGCGTTCAGAGGAAAATCTGAAACATGTCAGACTACAGCCCACCTGTTTGCTTCTAGTCTATGATGATCCAGTGATGTATGCGATGCTTTTACCGAGTTAATTGTAAATGATATAAACAATTTAATGTTAAAAGAAAATACGTTTGATTTAATTCCAAAAACAAGAGTGTTGATATTATAATGCACACGAATGTGAATACATGCACAACTATGCATGATGCAGAAGTATACACTGCGCTTTGTCAAACGCCCTCATGCCTTGTTCTTTCTTGAGTTTTTAAGTATGCCTTCAAATCTTAGAGACGTCTGCCAAATCAAGCATTTGAACACGTTCCATAGTGGAGATGACAGTCATAACTGACAGGTGAATGTGCACGCGACAACCTGCTCAAGTGAGCCATCCATCAACTTTTCTCAATGAATAACACATGCAAATATGAGCGAGAATCTTTACTCAAGATGATAGAACATGTTTCTGCAGACAGCCAGCTCTGTCTTACCTGGATTGATGACTGACTTTCCATTTCAAAATGTGCACGAAGGTAATGATTTCAAGCTGCTATATCCTACAAGAAGAATTTTGAAAACAAAATGCAGTCGTTTTCATAAGGCATCTGGTAATTATTTGACATATCCACTTCTGTCTGTCCTCCGCAAATCCTGTGCGGAAGACGGGAAGGGATCCTGTTTGAGGCACAGTTCCAAGCTGAAACTAAGCGCACAGGACTCGCGGATTCGCTTTTGTTATGGCAACGCAATTGATCAGTCCAATCGCTGCATTCCTTTCAGTGCGCACTAGAAACGAAAAAAGACGAGCTCAACATCTTGGGTTTATAAATAACTTTTTGCACGGTGAATGAAACGTACATCTTACTGACGTCAGTATCTGTAAAAATAACCCACGCGCCTGAAAAGATCCCCATTTCATCATCATGCGAGGCGCGCAAACAAAAACACTTAAAGACAGTCATGAATACGACGAATCCTATTTTAGGAGGAACATTTTTATATTCCCCCCTATGATTACAATCGTCACACACTCGAAACAGTGAAAGCTGAACATAATGCAAAACTGAACAGAGTCAGTCTTAGGTTCGGCTGAAAAATATTAAGAAATTACGTTCTTTTTTCAATTAAAAATAATGGTAAGCTTTTGAGTATTAACTGCGAAGTACACTTAGTTTCTGTGAGCACATAGTTAAAATGACTGAATTCAGTCTGATGGTCCATTAATACGGAATGAATCATCCATTAATAGTCTGTTTCAGGTTACGAGCAATTCTGTAAATCTGAGATGCAGCTGGAACAGCGTCTGTCTTCTACACGAGTTCAGTTCATTTCATTTTACTTTATTTTATTCCGCTTCATCTATCTACAGTCACCCTGAGTGTCTCAATTTTGCCTCCGAGGGAACATGCACAGTGCGCACATGTATGTGTTGTTTGCAGTTGGCATATTTTGTGGGTCAAGCGTCTGCTGTGGTTCTGAATGCCGTTTTACCGGAGAGCTCGAGCTTCCATTATTCTCGTTTTTCTTTAACTGGTTCTCAATGGTTGTGAGTAATGGAACGTTCTCTGGACAGGTCTCCCGAATGGCGCAGGGAATGGGCAGCAGTGAGTGAGTCACTCTGCAGACCAGACCCGCTGCATTGAAGGGGATCAGCTCAGTGAATATGAATGACCTGTCAGGCCCTGGCTCTCAGCTTCTGTCCCAGCCAGTGGGCTACGGCTTGGTATGTTCAGTGTCTGCTGTCCCGGTTGTCCCAGTGTTTTAGAAGCAACAGCAGACTGGAACAGCATTATGATCAAGGGAGCATTCACTTTGCAGTTTAAGATGAATCAAAATGGCGTTGTGAACGTGCGCACTGGGAATTACAGCAACGTCATGCTTTATGGAACAACGGACAACACTTCAGGTGCTAATTTACAGATTTGACAGCTTTGTGTTTGGCACCCGCATTACGGAGCATGGCCAAACGAGCGCTCTCTGTGGGGCTCTGTGGAGGACCGATACTCCACCCAGTGACACTTACCCAAGCATCCTCATGAGGAATGAGAAATGTGGAGCTTTTTTGAGGCTGGAGTGGAGGGCTGCTTAGACTCTAATCATGAAAATGTTTCCTGCTGATGAGCGACGCGCATAGAAAGTTTGATACCTTTGAATTTGCATTTTGAATTTTTGAAAATAATGAATTTTGAATTATTTTGAATTTTTGAAAGGTATGGGGATTGGGGATTTTTTTAAATTGAAGTTTGGACCTTCATTACGTCATAATAGACAAAACGGTGCATTTTATGCGCAGCGAGGCATTTATGTTCCATCATTCTGTGAAATTCTTTCAATTTCAAAATGTAAATTATTTTCCCCCACAATGAAATGAGGCAATGCGCTTTGACTGGGAAAGTGAATCCTGATAAGAACAACATGATGATTATTTTAGGTTGCTATGAGACCGCAGACACAGACAGAGGGAGGGCATGTGTGGTGCTGACAGGGTTTAGCTGCTCCCTTCCTGCTCCCTTCCGCTTGTGGGGAGCAGCTAATTACACTCCCATCATAATTAGCCTCCCCCTGCGCTGCTCAAATCACCCGTCCGCAAGCCCCTCCCACTACTCCCAGGGGCAGCTGGGGCCATCCCTCCACACGCCTCTCACTGCTGGGGCCATCCCTCCACATGCCTCTCACTGCTGGGGCCATCCCTCCACACGCCTCTCACTGCTGGGGCCATCCCTCCACACGCCTCTCACTGCTGGGGCCATCCCTCCACACGCCTCTCACTGCTGGGGCCATCCCTCCACATGCCTCTCACTGCTGGGGCCATCCCTCCACACGCCTCTCACTGCTGGGGCCATCCCTCCACATGCCTCTCACTGCTGGGGCCATCCCTCCACACGCCTCTCACTGCTGGGGCCATTCCTCCACACGCCCCTCACTGCTGGGACCATCCCTCCACATGCCTCTCACTGCTGGGGCCATCCCTCCACACGCCTCTCACTGCTGGGGCCATCCCTCCACACGCCTCTCACTGCTGGGGCCATCCCTCCACATGCCTCTCACTGCTGGGGCCATCCCTCCACACGCCTCTCACTGCTGGGGCCATCCCTCCACACGCCTCTCACTGCTGGGGCCATCCCTCCACATGCCTCTCACTGCTGGGGCCATCCCTCCACATGCCTCTCACTGCTTGGGCCATTCCTCCACACGCCCCTCACTGCTGGGACCATCCCTCCACATGCCTCTCACTGCTGGGGCCATCCCTCCACACGCCTCTCACTGCTGGGGCCATCCCTCCACACGCCTCTCACTGCTGGGGCCATCCCTCCACATGCCTCTCACTGCTGGGGCCATCCCTCCACACGCCCCTCACTGCTGGGGCCATCCCTCCACACGCCCCTCACTGCTGGGGCCATCCCTCCACATGCCTCTCACTGCTGGGGTCATCCCTCCACACGCCTCTCACTGCTGGGGCCATGCTGAGGCGTGGCTGGAACCTCGCATAGGCTGTCATGTTTAGAGACACAACAAGGCAGCAGAGAACATGAGCCCTAGAAGCGCTTCTCTATTCGTACTGTAAACAGTAACTGAAAAATGGCAAAGCAGAAGGAGGCTGCAAGCCTCCATGGACATCATTATCCAACAGGCCTGTCCTGCCAATGTGTGGGTGAAGGAGGGACAGAGTGACCCCCCTAATCCACAACCAGGAAATGAGAGGAGGACCTCAAGGGAGGACAGGAGGTGCACTCATTTGAGGCAATACGTTATAAACAGCTCTTGCACTCGTCAGAAGCAGTGCGTTATAAATGGCTTTTGCGCTCGTCTGAGGCAGTGCGTTATAAATGGCTCTTGCGCTCGTCTGAGGCAGTGTGTTATAAACGGCTCTTGCGCTCGTCTGAGGCAGTGCGTTATAAACGGCTCTTGCGCTCGTCTGAGGCAGTGCGTTATAAATGGCTCTTGCGCTCGTCTGAGGCAGTGCGTTATAAACGGCTCTTGCACTCGTCTGAGGCAGTGCGATATAAATGGCTCTTGCGCTCATCTGAGGCAGTGTGTTATAAACGGCTCTTGCGCTCGTCTGAGGCAGTGCGTTATAAATGGCTCTTGCGCTCATCTGAGGCAGTGCGTTATAAACGGCTCTTGCGCTCGTCTGAGGCAGTGCGCTATAAACGGCTCTTGCACTCATCTGAGGCAGTGCGTTATAAACGGCTCTTGCGCTCGTCTAAGGCAGTGCGCTATAAACGGCTCTTGCGCTCGTCTGAGGCAGTGCGTTATAAACGGAAAAAAAGTTATAAACTTTTGCGCTCGTCTGAGGCAGTGCGTTATAAACGGCTCTTGCGCTTGTCTGAGGCAGTGCGTTATAAAAGGCAGTGCGTTATAAACGGAAAAAAAGTTATAAAAGTTATAAACTTTTGCGCTCGTCTGAGGCAGTGCGTTATAAACGGCTCTTGCGCTCGTCTGAGGCAGTGCGTTATAAACGGCTCTTGCACTCGTCTGAGGCAGTACGTTATACACGGCTCTTGCGCTCGTCAGAGGCAGTGCGTTATAAACGGCTCTTGCGCTCGTCTGAGGCGGTGCGTTATAAATGGCTCTGGCTCCTTTGGACTTCCCTGACCTTGGCCTATATATTCTTATGAGAAAGTGGAGGGAGGGGGAACAACGCTCACCCAGTTAATTACGATCTCCTACCTACCAACTCCTTTTATGTGGAATTAACAATTATCTCCTCTTGATAATACCTATACTTTGGTGTGTCATTTATTGTCCTGGAGATCGTATGCGTTTGTGGTTCGGAGCATGGCTATGCACTGTGCCGCTGCGCTCGCTGGGTTATCAGGCTTATTGTTCAGTTAGATTGTCGTTCTCCTTGCAATCAAGACCAATGGATGGTAATCACTCCAAATGATAATCTTTTCATGTTTCAATTTGTCTGCTGTTGCTGGAATGACGTTGAGCTGCTCTCTTGCTGAGCAAACCGAACAGTGCATCAAATGAAATGGATTTCCATTCCACTCAGTGACTTCAAAGCATACCGACATTTATCTCCACTAAGAAAGTGATTCCAAAGTGCTAAGATGGAGATAAATGAAATGGGTGCGATGTTCTTTTTTTAATCAGTTGCAGCTTTTTAAAAATCCTGAATATTTCAGAGCATGTTGCAGTGCTTCTTCTCCCCACCCGCAGCCAGCCTGTGGTCTACACCGCTGCAGTACCAGAGGAAATAAATGAATAAACATGGCAGTAAAGAACTCTCGCACCGCCACCCTCAGGGAACACCTTCCATTTTCAGAATTCTTTCCCCATCTTTATCTCTCATTCTCCAAGCTGTTGGCTGGTTTACACTGCAGTACCATGGCATCTGCATTCACATCATGTTCAAAACTGTCGGAAAATAAGTGCTATCCCCCTCCTCTTCTTTCAGCAATGGCAGTTCCCTGAGCTGGCAGACCACAGCAGAAGCCACTGCCCCAAGCACACCCCAGCTACCTTAGATTTAATGTCATATCTTTGGTTACAGAAAATAAATAATTATAAAGCATAAATGTCCATCTCGGTGCCAGATGTTTTGAAAGTGACTCCCTCTGACCCTGTGAGTGGTGCTCTCTGCCCCTGCGCTGTGTTTCAGCCTTACTGGCCACCGTTGGCCGTTCTCATCTCTTTCAGCCGGTTTGGGGAGGGTGCCTGCCTCTCCCCTCCAGGCCCATATTTGGTCACAATCAGCCTCCAAACCATTCACCAGTTCTCCCTTTTTAATGTTTAATTGCTCTTTCGTCAAGAACATTGTCCGACTCTTTCCAAGGTCACAAACTAATTAAATTAATGCAGCAGAAGCCTTAATCCAGCCAGGAGTGCCAATATACCCCTCTGTTTTCTTGAGTAATCGCAGAGGTGCATTGTGGGGTAATCTCTGAACCAGTTCTGAAGACCAGCCGTTTGGTTTTTTCCCCAGTTGCCATTGGCAACACTACTGTAAGAG
>JAFBMS010000300.1:90000-122500 GCA_019788955.1 Albula glossodonta
AGAATCGAGAATCATTTTTATGAAGTATGCTGGAGCTCCGCCCCTCATCCAGGAAGTGCTGATCAGGTTCGTCAGCCGCATGGCATGGCATGGGGTCAGAGCTCCACAGACTGAATCCTATATACACCTCAAAAGGGGAGGAAGGATGGTTCAAAACCTTTGGGACAAAAATGTTCAATTTGTATTTGAGTGTAGATGAAAAAATTGCAATGTATTTTCTGCCCTAATTTATGCAAAAGCCTGTTTTTGTTTGAAAGACTTTGGTTTATATCACAATGCCACAATGAAATGTTACATATGCTGTTTCCCAATTGTTTACTCAATATGAGGGTTTAAATGAACAAGAGCACAGACAGGCTCCACTCAGTGACCCCCCTCACCCACCGGCCTAAATCAATCAAACCTTTCAAATGGGAGTCATAAATATTCATGACAATCAAATTAATTCAGAATTATTGTTAGCTCTACTGCACGCTTTAATATTGAAATGCACACACAGTCTGATTTTTTATTCATTTATTTATTTATTTATTTGAAGGTGAAACAAAAAGGAACATCAATACATTTTGTTTTAAAGAGAGGAAGAAATGGGGTTGGGGGCAGAAAGAGGGAGAGGGGATTTTTTCTGCAGTGAAAACAATAACGTCCAAAACGATGTACGAGTGCGTGCAGTCTGATAATTCACCAATAATAAAATGATTAAGACCACTCTAAACAGACAGTAAATTGCAGAGGAAGTAAAAATGAAAGCGGTATTGAAGCACATTATGTGCTATGCACTTAGGGAGCTTAGTTTAGTTAGAGGGCTGTTCATTGGGGTTTTGTCTCCTAAAGGCTCATTGCTGCAAAGCTCGAGACTCCCTGGTATAGTGCCACTCGGTGCATTACGGTGCTCGATGACCCAGTAAATGTCAGAAATGGAAACACTGCGGGTTAAGCTCTCTGCTGCGGGCCGGATGGGGCCTCCTCTTTCCTAAATAAATGAGCAGCCCCTGCCGAGCTCCCGGTGCACCCTGCTGCTACCCCCAGTGCTGGCAGTGTAAGCACAGGTGCAGCACAGGGTTTGGGATCCTAGGATGGAGGAGGAACCAGCTGGCGCTGCGCTCGATAAACTCCATGCGATGCCGGAGTCTTCATCAACAGCTACTGGAAATGTCTCAGCATTGGAAAGATAGATTTTGTTCTGAGGATAAATTATTTTTTTGTTTGTTAGTAAACCAAAACCCAAGGAGATTGAAACTTCACAGCTTCTGGTCCAATCTTAACGTAGCCTGAGGAGTTTGTAAAATATGTCGTGTATAAAATGGGTAGTGTGTATGAAATCAGTAATGTGTAAAATGGGTAGTGTGAAAATGGTTTGTGTGTAAAATGTGTAGTGAATAAAATGGGTAGTGTGTAAAATGTGTACTGTATAAAATGGGTAGTGTATAAAATGGGCAGTGTGTAAAATGTGTAGTGTATAAAATGGGTTGTGTGTAAAATGTGTAGTGTATAAAATCAGTGGTGTGTAAAATGTGTAGTGAATAAAATGGGTAGTGTGTAAAATGTGTAGTGTATAAAATGGGCAGTGTGTAAAATGTGTAGTGTATAAAATGGGTTGTGTGTAAAATGTGTAGTGTATAAAATGGGTAGTGTGTAAAATGTGTAGTGTATAAAATGGGTAGTGTGTAAAATGTGTAGTGTATAAAATGGGTAGTGTGTAAAATGTGTACTGTATAAAATGGGTAGTGTGTAAAATGTGTAGTGTATACAATGGGTTGTGTGTAAAATGGGAACTGTGTAAAATGGGTAGTATGTTTAAAAGAGGTAGTGTGTAAAATGTAAGGTATGTAAAATGTGAGGTGTCGCTCTGGTGAGTGGGTGTTATAATGTATAATGGAATGAAATAAGGACATAATCATGTGCAGAGGATCAGTATGCAATTAACTGTCAGTAAAACCGTGGGGCTGAGAGTGTGAATGTTTCCTTCTGTTTCACAGCCCCCAATATCGCAGGATACAAATAGCGTTGGCTGTATTAATAGAAGTGCATTACTATTTCAGGATGGGGTTTAAAAATACAGAGAAAAATGTCTGTATAGTTTTGTCTCTGTCTTCACAGATGAGGCTGAAGATTCTCCAGTTTTAGCACATAGCATTAATCAGAGAAATGATGTTGTTCTTTTGCAGCTGCCAACACAGCAGGTTGCTGTCACTGAATAAGACTGCAAAAGGGATGACTATGAGCAAACTCATCTTTATTTAAAAAGATCTAAGGATCTGATTCTGATATGAGCATTTATGTTTGTTCGTTTGAACACAAAATGCCCTTATGTTTAATTGCATGTTTGTAACGACCCAATATTACTGTCTGCATTGGCTGGTTTGGTTCTTGTGTTTGAGACGGGGGAAGTAGGGGTTGGATTGGGCTGAGAGGTTTATAAATAGACCAGATAAACGGCCGAGCCAACGCTGACCCCAGGGACGGGGCTTTGGGGAGAGAGAACGCACTGCACAGGTTTATCCTGAGAAAATAATCAAGCGCCCCCCTCGGCAAAACAGCACACTGAGTCCAGTGCACACAATCACCCACACTGAGCCCAGTGCACACAATCACACACACTGAGCCCAGTGTACACAATCACACACACTGAGCCCAGTGCACACAATCACCCACACTGAGCCCAGTGCACACAATCACACACACTGAGCCCAGTGCACACAATCACCCACACTGAGCCCAGTGCACACAATCACACACACTTAGCCCAGTGCACACAATCACCCACACTGAGCCCAGTGCACACAATCACACACACTGAGCCCAGTGCACACAATCACCCACACTGAGCCCAGTGCACACAATCACACACACTGAGCCCAGTGCACACAATCACACACACTGAGCCCAGTGCACACAATCACCCACACTGAGCCCAGTGCACACAATCACACACACTGAGCCCAGTGCACACAATCACCCACACTGAGCCCAGTGCACACAATCACCCACACTGAGCCCAGTGCACACAATCACACACACTGAGCCCAGTGCACACAATCACCCACACTGAGCCCAGTGCACACAATCACACACACTGAGCCCAGTGCACACAATCACCCACACTGAGCCCAGTGCACACAATCACACACACTGAGCCCAGTGCACACAATCACCCACACTGAGCCCAGTGCACACAATCACACACACTGAGCCCAGTGCACACAATCACCCACACTGAGCCCAGTGCACACAATCACACACACTGAGCCCAGTGCACACAATCACCCACACTGAGCCCAGTGCACACAATCACACACACTGATCCCAGTGCACACAATCACCCACACTGAGCCCAGTGCACACAATCACCCACACTGAACCCAGTGCACACAATCACACACACTGAGCCCAGTGCACACAATCACCCAGTTTCCCTCCCCACTCAAAGGGAAAGGAAAGATTCTCTCCATTCTGTTACCTATAAGTGAACAATGTGTCAAATGCAATAGTTTGCATAACCCACAGGTGGAGTGTTACTAAACAGCTGTTATTGAAACACTAACAGCTAATTGGGTTAGAGGGGATAATTCTGAAAGCAGCTACGGTTGTATGCACTTTAGGTGCTTCTTCGCTTAGTGAAACGTAGGCCCATTTGTACAAGATGAGTGTGGGTGTGTGCTTTAATGTGTGCGAAGAATGGAAAACAGAAATATAAGCGTGAGCCGGGGAGTCTTGCTTCTGCAGGTCTTTTAATCTCCTCTGTGCTGGTGAACACGTTCGATCTGCGCAATATGCAAAACAGAATTAAAATAAGGGCAAGGCGTCGGTTCTCTTCATTCTGTCATCACTGTCATTTGAGAGTAAGCGCTGTGCTCACTCTGAGGATCTCTGACGTGCTGCCAAACAGCTGCTCCACCCATGACAGCCAGGGAGCCAGGCTGCCTTCAGACATGGTCCACGGGAAGAGCAGATTACCGTGCCTCTGATGGACAGCCACTTTGAAGCTTAATATTGGATCCATATCTGAATATCAAACAGGTACTCAAGGCGGCTGTATTCACATGTGAATGTTCTGCTTTCACATTACACCCTTTTGGGGTGGGGGGTGTGATGGGGGACGGGGCATGGGGGCTGGGTGCCAGAGAGTGGGGCGCAGCTGAGAACTGGTCCGTTAGCTCAGCCTCCTGCCACACAACCAACTGCCCAATCACGCGTGTCTCCTCAGCCAGCCGCCCAATCATGCATGTCTCCGCAGCCAGCCGCCCAATCACGCATGTCTCCTCCGCCAGCCGCCCAATGTGTGTCCTCCTCACACGCATGCAAGCATTGCCTCTCAATGTCTCTCTGGATATCCCTTTGATTGGCTGCCCTCGAAGGCCTTCAACAAGGCCTTTCCCTGATCCAAGACAGCTGTGTAATGCATATAACAGATTAGCATCTATACCAAACACAAATGCTAACAGAGTAACTGTCTATACTGCACACAGCTGCTAACAGAATAATATCTGTACAGCACACACATGCTAACAGATTAAAATGTATTCATCACACAAACACCAAAGGATTACCTTCTATACTGTACATATGTGGTAACAGGTTAAAATGCAAACCCCACATAATTCCAGCAGATTCAGACATATCCATGGGAACAGCAAAACCAGGAAAGATCATGACCAGACTGTGCTCAAGCACAAACAGCAGCCTGGCTGTCATACATATGCTAGCATCTCTCTCACAGCTGCAGGTGCATGTCTGCATCTCTCTCACAGCTGCAGGTGCATGTCTGCATCTCTCTCACAGCTGCAGGTGCATGTCTGCATCTCTCACAGCTGCAGGTGCATGCCTGCATCTCTCTCACAGCTGCAGGTGCATGTCTGCATCTCTTTCACAGCTGCAGGTGCATGTCTGCATCTCTCACAGCTGCAGGTGCATGTCTGCATCTCTCTCACAGCTGCAGGTGCATGTCTGCATCTCTCTCTCAGCTGCAGGTGCATGTCTGCATCTCACTCACAGGGACACCAACCTGTTTAATCATGACACCTTAAACCTCGAAACATATTAATCATAATCAACAAGATTTGAGTCATAAACTGAAAATGTTCCAAAAATCATTTATAAGAAAATTCTTCACTATTCTTAAGCCTAACCCCCAAAAACACACATACGCACACACTCACTCACTCACACACACACACACTCACTCACTCACACACACACACACACACACACACTCACACACACACACACACACACACACACACACACACACACACACACACACACACACACACACACACACACACACACACACACACACACACACACACACACACACACACACACACACACACACACACACACACTCACACACACACTCACTCACACACACACACACATTCACTCACACACTAACACACTCACACACACACTCACTCACTCATTCACTCACACACACACTCACACACACACACACACACATACACATACATTCTGGGTCTTCTTTGAGTTTTTTTTCTAAGAGCAGAAATGCCAGGTGATGTAGCAGCCTTTCAGATCTGTGCTCAGCATTGCGTTGCCATGGTGACAGGTTTCTCCTGCCCCTGTCTTAAATCGAGGGAGTGCCTCCACTGACCCCCCCCCCCCCCACCACACTGCCTATTACCTGTTAGAGTGGGGTTCCATGCATAATCTGCTATTATTATTATTATTATTATTATTATTATGTAGAGTAAAATGCTGAAAGCACCCTGTTTTTTGTGTCCCTGGTGTTGTGGGGTGACTGGCTTTGACTTTCACTTTAAAATGAGTGGCTGGTTTTAGAGCAGCACAGGTGATTCATCTGTTACCTGCTTACATTAGTCCATTCACATCCAGTGTGTGTACGTGTGTAGGTATAGATATGTGTGTGTCTCTGCATTTTGAACAGATGTGCTTCTCTGTCTTTGGCTGCTGTTGGGTCTATCAGAATAATAATGACGAGAGGGAAACAGGAGTACAGAATGATGTTATGTGCTCTTCATGTTCTGCAAAGTAGTGCAACAATCTGAGATGCAAGAATCGAATAAATACAGAACTGTAGCTTCAGCACTTACTATGAGATAGTGGAATTAGTCATGTAGCCATCTGGAGCTGCAGCTGACGGCTACAAAGGGCTGCCATAGACCTGATCTGAGGAGGCAGAATTCAGCGAGTCACTCTCAATATCCCCCTGCAGCACAGAGTCAAGCCATACAGCACAGAGCCACAGCCACACAGCACAGCACAGAGCTACAGCCACATAGCACAGAGCTACAGCCACACAGCACAGCACAGAGTCACAGCCACACAGCACAGCACAGAGCTACAGCCACATAGCACAGAGCTACAGCCACACAGCACAGCACAGAGTCACAGCCACACAGCACAGCACAGAGCTACAGCCACATAGCACAGAGTCACAGCCACACAGCACAGCACAGAGCTACAGCCACATAGCACAGAGCTACAGCCACACAGCACAGCACAGAGTCACAGCCACACAGCACAGAGCCACAGCCACACAGCACAGCACAGAGTCACAGCCATACAGCACAGCGTAGAGTCACTGCCACACAGCAGAGAGTCACAGCCACACAGCACAGCACAGAGTCACAGCCACACAGCACAGAGCCACAGCCACACAGCATAGCACAGAGCCACAGCCACACAGCACAGCACAGAGTCACAGCCATACAGCACAGCACAGAGTCACAGACACACAGCACAGCACAGCACAGCACAGAGTCACACCCATACAGTATCACTCTGCTGAACAAGAATACAGAGACCAAACCCACACACATGCATGCACACACTCAACACACACACACACATAAGCTTGCATGCACATGGACACACGCACACGTGAACACAGACATTCAGGTCCACATGATCCCACAAACACTTATTTGCATGTGCACACACATATGCAAGTTCATGCACGCACACACACACACACACACACACATGCACAGGACTTTCACATATGTACACACACTTACATAAACATACACTCACTTACACACACAATCCATGTACAGACACCCATGCACCCAAAGATGGGCACAGTGCCACAGAGGCAGTCTGACTTCTCTGGCTGTATAATTAATCTGCAGTGTGAGGCATGCCAAGTTCCAAACTTTAAGTTATGCAGCAGGGCATGCTAATATAGTTTCTATGGTAACTGAAGTCAGAGAAAGTTGTTGGGTTCAGCAGCATGTCTGCCTCCTCTGCCTCCTGTGCTGTTTGAGCCATGGGCAGCTGTGCGCAGAGCGGGAAAGGGTTCCGGTCAAATCAGACCAATGACAGGGAAGGACGTTTGACCAGAACTGACACGGCCCTGATTTCAGTCATTCTTATGACATACACTCTCACTGAGAATGACTTAAACAGCTTACATAAACACGCTGTCCATGTTTACAGCTGGCTATGAACTGGAACAGTGCAGGAGAGGGGCTCTGCCTGGGAATCAAACCTGCAGCCTCTCAGCCTTTATAAAGCTGATCA
The DNA here is from genome assembly GCA_019788955.1 of Albula glossodonta. Taxonomy (NCBI): domain Eukaryota; kingdom Metazoa; phylum Chordata; class Actinopteri; order Albuliformes; family Albulidae; genus Albula; species Albula glossodonta. Next base: position 97,507 of record JAFBMS010000300.1, read on the forward strand.
GTGCTGTGGAAGGCGCTTTGAGCTCCTCTGTGCTCAGTGAACCCGGACAGACAGACCGAGCTCATTGGGTTTACTGAGCGCTGAAACAGAGGCGGCTGGCATGGCTTTTATACATAAAATCATGATTTGCTTTTTCATTTAAATGTACATGCAAGGGAAACAGAGGTGATTGTTTCAGTGTAAAAATACAATTAATAATGAATTAATCTGTCCCTCTCTCCATTTTGCTGTTGAGGATACTGTGCATTGAGAGGTGCTGTGATGCTAATGTCGGCATATCTTTGCCTAGCTAGCTAAGCTAGCCTGTGGGTGACAGTGAGGTTGCTGTGAACACGGCTGAACGTTTGGCACAGGGAACCATCGGGACTCATGGTGTGGTCAGTGTGGAATCGTTGCAGCTACTTCACAGCTCTGTACTGCCCCCTACTGCTCAATTCCTGCAATAACAGCATCCCCCCATCATATAGACTACAGTTTCTGTTACTATGTCACAAGGTCTGCATCAGCGAGGGTGTATTTATTTTTATTTTATGAAGTTGTGTTTATCTTTTGATGTTTGCTGATGTAATTTTTCCACATACCACCTGTTCAGTATTCCTTGATGATAAACTCAGAAAGGAAAGATTGTGAAAATGATTAAGTGATGACCTCTAGTGGCCAGTGTGGTAGTTACAGCCTGATACAAGAGGATTATCCCAGATTCCATTTCATATGGGAACACTGTCATTACACCACAGCACAGTAAATTCATTTGGCAGATGCTGAAATTCTGAACAACTTACAGTGTGACAACACATAATTACATCCACCAGATTAATATGAACAGTTGTGTGAAACCCAGTTATCAATATATGTATGTATACAGTATATGTAACATCACTGATGCACTAATGCAAGGTAGCTATGCTAATCAAGGCATAAATACATTCCTGAGTTTAAGCAGTAAATTCATGTGTCATGTGTGCAGAAAAATGAAATGCCGTACTTCAGTCCATACCAGGATGCACTGTGTATCTATACCTGCCTGTGTGACTGTGCACCTTTACCTGCCTGTGCTGGGCGCTGTGCACCTTTACCTGCCTGTGTGACTGTGCACCTTTACCTGCCTGTGCTGGGCGCTGTGCACCTTTACCTGCCTGTGTGACTGTGCACCTTTACCTGCCTGTGCTGGGCGCTGTGCACCTTTACCTGCCTGTGTGACTGTGCACCTTTACCTGCCTGTGCTGGGCGCTGTGCACCTTTACCTGACTGTGCTGGGCGCTGTGCACCTTTACCTGCCTGTGTGACTGTGCACCTTTACCTGCCTGTGCTGGGCGCTGTGCACCTTTACTTGCCTGTGTGACTGTGCACCTTTACCTGCCTGTGCTGGGCGCTGTGCACCTTTACCTGACTGTGCTGGGCGCTGTGCACCTTTACCTGCCTGTGTGACTGTGCACCTTTACCTGCCTGTGCTGGGCGCTGTGCACCTTTACTTGCCTGTGTGACTGTGCACCTTTACCTGCCTGTGCTGGGCGCTGTGCACCTTTACCTGCCTGTGCTGGGCGCTGTGCACCTTTACCTGCCCGTGCTGGGCGCTGTGCACCTTTACCTGCCTGTGTGACTGTGCACCTTTACCTGCCTGTGCTGGGCGCTGTGCACCTTTACCTGCCTGTGCTGGGCGCTGTGCACCTTTACCTGCCTGTGCTGGGGGCTGTGCACCTTTACCTGCCTGTGCTGGGCGCTGTGCACCTTTACCTGCCCGTGCTGGGCGCTGTGTATCTTTACCTGCCTGTGTGACTGTGCACCTTTACCTGCCTGTGCTGGGCGCTGTGCACCTTTACTTGCCTGTGTGACTGTGCACCTTTACCTGCCTGTGCTGGGCGCTGTGCACCTTTACCTGCCTGTGTGACTGTACACCTTTACCTGCCTGTGCTGGGCGCTGTGCACCTTTACCTGCCTGTGCTGGGCGCTGTGCACCTTTACTTGCCTGTGTGACTGTGCACCTTTACCTGCCTGTGCTGGGCGCTGTGCACCTTTACCTGCCTGTGCTGGGCGCTGTGCACCTTTACCTGCCTGTGTGACTGTGCACCTTTACCTGACTGTGCTGGGCGCTGTGCACCTTTACCTGCCTGTGTGACTGTGCACCTTTACCTGCCTGTGTGACTGTGCACCTTTACCTGCCTGTGCTGGGCGCTGTGCACCTTTACCTGCCTGTGTGACTGTGCACTTCTAACTGCACACCCTACTTCGGCAGACCCTGCTGCAGTGTCTCACCCTGTCACTCTCACCCTCTGCCTGATCATGCTGTAGCATTACACACCTGTTTGATTTATGCGTATCAGGGTTCCCCCAGGTCCTGCCAGGTCCCTGCTGCTCACAGGAGTCCTTCCCCGGGAGCTGAGTGCAGTTTGGGCATCCAAAGGGAAGCTCCAGCTCAGCCGCCCTGCAGCTGTAGATCCAGGAATGCGTTGCAGCAGGGTGTGCCGGAGCAGGGTGTGTTGGAGCAGGGTGTGTTGCAGCAGGGTGTGTTTGAGCTGGGTGTGTTGAAGCAGGATGTGTTGGAGCAGGGTGTGTTTGAGCAGGGTGTGTTGGAGCTGGGTGTGTTGGAGCAGGGTGTGTTGCAGCAGGGTGTGTTTGAGCTGGGTGTGTTGAAGCAGGATGTGTTGGAGCAGGGTGTGTTTGAGCAGGGTGTGTTTGAGCTGGGTGTGTTGGAGCAGGGTGTGTTGGAGCAGGGTGTGTTTGAGCTGGGTGTGTTGAAGCAGGGTGTGTTGGAGCAGGGTGTGTTTGAGCAGGGTGTGTTGGAGCAGGGTGTGCCGGAGCAGGATGTGTTTGAGAATAGGGTGTGTTGGAGCAGGGTGTGTTGAAGCAGGATGTGTTTGAGAATAGGGTGTCTGAAGGTTCTAGCACACTGGCGGCGCTGGCCTCAGGAACAAGGACCAGGCTTTTATTTAATTTAATTTTTATATGCAAAAGAAAGATATGGTTCATGGCAAGCATATTCCTTTATGCTGAAATTTGACTGAATTCATGCAGGTCATAACAGATAACAAGATAAGTTATTACCTGAAATTTAGGAACTTTTCTTGAACTAAGAAATGAAGCTTCCTCTGCATTTAATGGATGTCAGTGTATGTGTAATCTGATGAAAGAGAGCTGTATTTAATATAATTAAACACTGCCCACTAACACTACTGATTCAACACTTTCCATTGCACAGCGGATGCGATAGCTGCAGGTTTCAGAGATCCTGGCATATATACATCCTGATTCAAAGAGCAGAAGGGTGTGTTTTGAGTCAGTGGAGGAGAATGATGAATTATATTTTGAGCAAACAGTTGATTGAATGGTTTTTTTGGTCCTCCTGAAATGGCAAACCATAACAGTCCCCGGGGGCTTGTTGTTCATCACAGGAGGAGATGTGGGAGGGCTCTAGTCCACTGACACCCTGATTGTTTTGGGAATAAGCAGACTTCACTGGTCATTCTTTATGCTGACACCAGTCCTGGCCTCTGACCTCTGTGATGTAATTACAGGTCAAAGGTTAACTGGTGGTGAGTGTTCTGCATCAGAAAGCCCTGCTCTAGGTGTAGCATAGCCTCAATAGAGCACAACACTGCTTTCACACACAAACCTCTGCTTCTGTTTTACCCATCATGCCCTGCTTTCACACACAAACCTCTGCTTCTGTTTACCCATCATGCCCTGCTTTCACACACAAACCTCTGATTCTGTTTTACCCATCATGCAGTGCTTTCACACACAAACCTCTGCTTCTGTTTTACCCATCATGCAGTGCTTTCACACACAAACCTCTGCTTCTGTTTTACCCATCATGCCCTGCTTTCACACACAAACCTCTGCTTCTGTTTTACCCATCATGCCCTGCTTTCACACACAAACCTCTGCTTCTGTTTTACACATCATGCCCTGCTTTCACACACAAACCTCTGCTTCTGTTTTACCCATCATGCCCTGCTTTCACACTCAAACCTCTGCTTCTGTTTTACCCATCATGCCCTGCTTTCACACACAAACCTCTGATTCTGTTTTACACATCATGCAGTGCTTTCACACACAAGCCTCTGCTTCTGTTTTACACATCATGCAGTGCTTTCACACACAAACCTCTGCTTCTGTTTTACCCATTATGCCCTGCTTTCACACACAAGCCTCTGCTTCTGTTTTACCCATCATGCCCTGCTTTCACACACAAGCCTCTGCTTCTATTTTACCCATCATGCAGTGCTTTCACACACAAGCCTCTGCTTCTATTTTACCCATCATGCAGTGCTTTCACACACAAGCCTCTGCTTCTGTTTTACCCATCATGCAGTGCTTTCACACTCAAACCTCTGCTTCTATTTTACCCATCATGCACTGCTTTCACACTCAAACCTCTGCTTCTGTTTTACCCACCATACTCCAATATACCCCGCCGCCCGTTACACGTCCTGTGTCTGTAGAGAGTAGCAGGCCTGTAAGACAGTAGGAATGTGAAGCTCAAACTTGTGGCTGTTAGAAACTGTGTGTGATGCAGCATTCCACATACAGTGGAGCTCATTAATTCACCCATGAGAAGCCTGTTTATCAGGCAATTTCAGCCATGCTGGCTGATTCAGTATGATGCAGGTCTGCTTTTTCCATGATTCTCCCTCTCAAAATACTCCTAAATCATATTCCTTTTTTTCATCCTTGCCATTGTGACAGTGCTGATAAAATGTTTTCCACTAGAGGGCACCACAGCAGTTTCTAATAATAGAAGTCTATTTATTTATCAGGGGGAAAAGTGTTTTTATGAGTGGAACTAGTTGTGCTTTAGAGGCAGAATGCAGAACATCAGACTCAGGATGGAAATCATGTAAATGGCTGCCAGCAATGGGGCCGTTTCTCCGGTCAGAGAAACTCCTCCTGCCCTCCTCACTCCACATGTCAGCACTCCTTCACAGCCCTTAAAATCATGCATTTAATAAAATAACAATGTTGAATTTGTGTAAGGTAAAGCAGGAACCTGTATATGGTAAACATGTGTAAATTCATGCAGGTAATACCCCCGCGTACACACACATTTCCCCTTTCTGTCCCCGCTGTGACCCTGCTGGTTACAGATCATTTCCCTTTACTGCGGACAGTGAATGTGTAATGAAACGTTGCTATGGTTCACAATTTAAAAGACTTTTCTTGAGAAATTACGCACTATATTTTCATTTGATTAAATGAACCCCACAAAACTCCCAAAAAAAAAAAATAGATGGAGCACATGGACCAGGGCTGGGGACGCCAGCAGACCTTGTGTCTCCCCAGCACCTGAGTTAGCCATCCTTGACAGAGCATGGCTGTGACTGCACTAAAACTGTTCTCTGCTGTTATGGACACCACAGGTGGAGCTGCACACATGTGCCTGGCAGTAATCAGCTGAAACAACTGCATGTGAATAAATCCTGCTATCTTCACCACTGTCACCTCTCTCCCTCTCTCCGTCTCTCCGTCTCTGCTGTTATCTGATGATAACATTGGTAGCCATTGGTCCGTGGCTGTGGGTCAGTAGGTGTGGGTCAGTAGCCGTTGGTCCGTGGCTGTGGGTCAGTAGGTGTGGGTCAGTGGCTGTGGGTCAGTAGCCATTGGTCCGTGGCTATGGGTCAGTGGCTGTGGGTCAGTAACTGTTGGTCCATGGCTGTGGGTCAGTAGGTGTGGGTCAGTTGCTGTTGACCCATGGCTGTTGGTCAGTAGGTGTGGGTCAGTGGCTGTGGCTGTAGAGGAGGCTAGCCCCTCTCAGGGCCTCCCTCTCTGGTCATGACCATTCAGCTCAGTTCAGTGTGCTATAGTATCATGACCGCAAAAGCCACTTCAGCTAAAGCAGTCATATACAGAGATGATACAAGCAACCACCCCCCCAAAATGAAGATATGGATCCAAGTAACCCTCACTCCCACACTAGACACAAATGCATAATTCAGTTGATTAGTCTGACTTGTGGTTTTTGTTTCCTTGTCCTGCCTTATCAGTTTTTACCTTACTTTTATAAAAAAATTGAAGGAAGGCAAAGCAATGAGATTTTAAAAGCAAGACTGCAGTAAAATCGAGGAATACCACAACCTACAGTTTGTGTCCTGCACTCTGTTTCTGTGTCTTGTTGCTATGGAAATCACATCCATCTGCAGGTGTGGGGTAGCAAGGCACGAAGCTGGCCCTGTTTATGCACTCTCCCTCTCTCTCACGCGCGCACAGTCGCACACACACATACACTCACACATACACTCACAGTCATGTAGACAGACACATACACATACATGTAGCCCTGCTCAAATGTTGTCACTCACACCTGTGTCAGGAGGTTTCCAAGTCACCTTTTAGATGGATTTTAAGAGTCTTTCCACTGTCAAATCAGAGATACAAACTAAGGCTAAAACACGTCCACTTCACTCTTTTTTTAAAGGAGAGTGGCTAAGCTGCCCTCTTTATTTATTTTTCTGTATTAGAACGCAGGAAGGCTGAGAGGGCACAGAGAGGAGGAGGCATAGGCTGGGGTATGCATAGGGGTGCAGTCTACATGCTGCATACAGAGCTTAGGGCTGCAGTCTACATGCAGCATACAGAGCTGAGGGGTGCAGTCTACATGCTGCATACAGAGCTTAGGGGTGCAGACTACATGCAGCATACAGAGCTGAGGGGTGCAGTCTACATGCTGCATACAGAGCTTAGGGCTGCAGTCTACATGCAGCATACAGAGCTGAGGGGTGCAGTCTACATGCTGCATACAGAGCTTAGGGGTGCAGTCTACATGCAGCATACAGAGCTGAGGGGTGCAGTCTACATGCTGCATACAGAGCTTAGGGCTGCAGTCTACATGCAGCATACAGAGCTGAGGGGTGCAGTCTACATGCTGCATACAGAGCTTAGGGGTGCAGACTACATGCAGCATACAGAGCTGAGGGGTGCAGTCTACATGCACATTACAGAGCTGAGGTGTGCAGACTACATGCAGCATACAGAGCTGAGGGGTGCAGACTACATGCAGCATACAGAGCTGAGGGGTGCAGACTACATGCTGCATACAGAGCTGAGGGGTGCAGACTACATGCTGCATACAGAGCTGAGGGGTGCAGTCTACATGCAGCATACAGAGTTGAGGGGTGCAGTCTACATGCTGCATACAGAGCTGAGGGGTGCAGTCTACATGCAGCAGACAGAGCTGAGGGGTGCAGTCTACATGCAGCATACAGAGCTGAGGGGTGCAGTCTACATGCTGCATACAGAGCTGAGGGGTGCAGTCTACATGCAGCATACAGAGCTGAGGGGTGCAGACTACATGCAGCATACAGAGCTGAGGGGTGCAGACTACATGCTGCATACAGAGCTGAGGGGTGCAGTCTACATGCAGCATACAGAGCTGAGGGGTGCAGTCTACATGCAGCAGACAGAGCTGAGGGGTTCAGACTACATGCACATTACAGAGCTGAGGGGTGCAGTCTACATGCAGCAGACAGAGCTGAGGGGTGCAGTCTACATGCACATTACAGAGCTGAGGGGTGCAGACTACATGCAGCAGACAGAGCTGAGGGTGCAGTCTACATGCAGCAGACAGAGCTGAGGGGTGCAGACTACATGCAGCAGACAGAGCTGAGGGGTGCAGTCTACATGCTGCATACAGAGCTGAGGGGTGCAGACTACATGCAGCTGAGGGGTGCAGTCTACATGCAGCATACAGAGCTGAGGGGTGCAGTCTACATGCAGCAGACAGAGCTGAGGGGTGCAGACTACATGCAGCAGACAGAGCTAAGGGGTGCAGACTACATGCAGCAGACAGAGCTGAGGGGTGCAGTCTACATGCAGCAGACAGAGCTGAGGGGTGCAGACTACATGCAGCATACAGAGCTGAGGGGTGCAGTCTACATGCAGCATACAGAGCTGAGGGGCAGGTATCACTATGATGAACAATGTAAAAATGAGTCAGCCGGGCCTTTTGTCTGAACAGTCACGTAGTTTCAGCAATATAGCCCACTTATAGCCCACTTTTCACTGACATGTTTGACACAGCAGGAGTTTATGAAGCCTAGAATGATCCCCCTTTTTATTCCACAATCTGGACAACACTGAAGCAGTCCTCATGGTCACTTTGTTTGGGATGTTTCCATAGCGACCAACCTCTGACTTCCAAGGATGAATGGATTGTCTTTATTTCAAGGAAACAACAGGGGAAAACAACATCTCAGCTTTTAAAGGCAAAGATTAGAGAGAGGCGGCCTGTGCAGATAGCTGTCAGTAAGTCCTGAGCTTTAGGTTTATTCAGTACCATTAATGATGACTCAGAAAGAGGGGCTTCAGTGCGCACCTGGCCGCCGGAACGGCAAGGAACCACATTTTGCATTGAAACATTTTTCAGGAGTTGGAATCTGTGACATCAAAAACAAGGCTTAAAAAACATGGCCTAAATTAGTAGCTGAGTAGTCGAGCACCCTTTTGTTGTTTAGTAAAGAGAGGGAACACCCTGCTGGTCCTGTGCTCAGTAAAGAGAGAAAACGCCCCCTGCAGGGCCGTTGTACAACAGGCCTTCCTTCCAGCCTCTCACCATTGATCAGAAATATAGTCTAAAACTGTTTAAAGTTAATTTTCTATTTAATACATTAATAAATAGTCACTTGAGTGGAAACCTACCAAAGAGTGTATCATGACATCAATCTGTGAAACCACAATTCCATGTCATGATATGAGCTTAATGAGCAATCCTGTGTGAAACTAAATGAGCTCAATGACCCCCTGGTCTGACTGATGTGTCATTTCTCAGCACCAGCTCTGGGCCTGCCATGGCCAACACTGAAAGTTATCATCTACAATCAGCAGTGAAACAATATAGAACAACTACGATGCAAAATGTGAAATTATGAAAAAATTCATTATTGAAAAAATTATCAGTCCCCTCCTGGGGGCACTGAATGAGTTTTCATTCAAATTTTGCCTCTGTGGCATCAGAGCAGAGGTATTTCTGCTGAAATTATTATTTTTTTTTGGTATAAAACAAAAAGCGCTGTTCAGTTTTTGGCCAAATTAAAACTGTGATTGGTTGGAGAGTTAGATCGGAGGATGAACCTTCCTGAGATTCTGCTCTTCCTGCTGAGATTCTGCTTCACTTCCTGCTGAGATTTTCCTTCACTTCCTGCTGAGATTCGGCTTCACTTCCTGCTGAGATTTTCCTTCACTTCCTGCTGAGATTCTGCTTCACTTCCTGCTGAGATTTTGCTTCACTTCCTGCTGAGATTCTGCTTCACTTCCTGCCCACCTAGGAAGGAAACAGATGCCAAGAGCAGCTCAGATGCACAGTCCCTTAGCCCACTGGGTTATTACATATTACAGCAAATCACAGCTTTTCTCATTCACCTGGTAATTCAGGTATGTGTTCCCTGTACACAGATACAACATGCAATATGTAATGTGTGACACACAAACAGATACAATATGAATTATTACAGGGAGGAGCAGAGGGGAGCCAGGGACCCAGGGGGGAGCAGAGGGGCTATGATAGCAGCAGTAATTAGTGCGTGTGGTCTAAAAGGACCCTTTAGAGGAGCAATTAAGAGCAATCCAGGGTCCACACAGCAGTGTTGTCACAATCACAGGGACCACACAGAAGTGATGTCACAATCAAATGGAAACACAGCAGTGATGTCATAATCACAGGGAAACACACAACAGTGATGTCATAATCACAGGGAACCACAGAGCAGTGATGTCACAAATGCACAGACCCTCACAGTAGTAATCTCACCTAGGCTGTACCCTCCCCCTTCAGTTCAGTCAGGCAACAGGTATTCCTCAGTGATGAAAAGCACAGTAACAGAATGTCCCACAATAAGAGAAGCTGGTTCAGCAGGGAACTCCATCACTGGAGTCAAACCAGTCAGATGGTGACGCCACCTCTTACCGCATGCATAGCAGTCTGTTTAAATGCCAGTTCAGGCATATTCTCCATCACTGCATAAATGCTGCTGCTGCCCCTACCCTACCCGCTCTGTTTTTCTGCCATTGGTGGAGGTTTGACACCCTCTCACTGTCAGACATTTCATTTGGCTTTGAGGTCACTGTACTTCCTCAGCAGGGAGCACCCTGGGTGTGTGTGTGTGTGTGTGAGTGTGAGTGTGTGCATCTGTGTGTATGTGTGTGTGTGTGTGTGTGTGTGTGTGCACGCATGCATGTGTGTACAGTGTGTGTGTGTGTGTGTGTGTGTGCATACATGTGTGAACAGTGTGTGTGTGTGTGTTGCGTGCATGCGTGCATGTATAGTGTGTGTGTGTGTGGGGGGGGGGGGGGCTGGCGACCATCCAACACTGTTTCTATCCTGACGCTCTACAGATCCAGCCCTGTTCCAGTGCCGTGGCAGCAGTTGCCGTAGCTACCGGAAAAAGGGACTCTTGATTCAGAATCTTTGAACAATGGAGGAGGATATGAGTGTTCTGCAGGGAACTCCATACTGTGTCATCTCAAACACCCCCTCATCCCGCCTCTGCCTGTGTGGAGAACGGGTCAGAACAGAGTCACGCAGTACACCGCTCAACACTGTCCCCTTAGGATAACAGTTCGGTAAAGAATTTTATATTTAGACCGAAGATCCAGAGGCACTAAAAACTGAATCGGTGTGTATGTATCAGTGGATCAAAACACAATGTGGCAAGCAGAGGGTGCAACGGCAACACAAAGTTCAATTTCAGGATTTAGAACAAGTGAGTCTGAAATAATAACTATTCTCAAGCAAATATTGATACCAGGCTATAAGATCCCCTCCACTGCTTTGACTGTAGAATTGGTGACGGGTCATTGCCATAAAAGGTTGGCATTTTTCTTTATCACTACTAATAACAACAGTTGATAAAACTCAATATCAATTTTTTGGTTGACCATTAGGACAGTACAATTCCTTTCGTGGCTTTTGCTATAAGACAGTAATTGTGTGCAAGACAGTAATTGTGGGCTGTATCTGTTGAGGAGATTTTCAGGGTGTTCTTGGGGCATGTAGTTTCTCTGTCCGAGGTTCTGAAAATGCTCCTTTTTTAAGAAAGTGTCACATGACCACACTGCTTCGCTAAACACGCCGAGCTCACAATTCTGTAGACTTTCACGTGAGGACGCGACAAAACGACCTGGCGTACAATTTTCTCTTCGTGAAAAATTTGTTTCAAACTGCATGATAGATTTTATTTGCTTTGCATTTGACATAACCATAAATGTTGGGGCTTAAAACGGATTCATGGTCGTTTTTCGGATTGTAAATTCTTCTGTTTCTTTTAGGTCTTTTTTCCACGAGACGGCAGCCTGCGATTTCTGCGGATGGTTACACTGGTGTTCCCCCACTCCCCCACTGGTGTTCAGTGCGCAGCTCACTAGGAAAGCGCGCGTCTGCTCTGGGCTCAGGCGCTGAGAAGATGTAAGGAGCAAGCACCCGTCGATCCTCGTTGGGTTCAGAACCAAAAATGCAGAAAGGAATGCGACTCAACGATGGCCACGTCACCTACCTGGGTCTTCTGGCGAAGAAGGACGGCACGCGGCGAGGCTGTCTGAGCAAAAAGAGCTCAGACAACACAAAATGGCACACCAAGTGGTTTGCTTTGCTGCAGAATATGCTTTTTTATTTCGAGAACGACTCGAGCTCTCGGCCTTCCGGATTATACATGTTGGAGGGTTGCCTGTGTGACAAGACACCGTCGCCCAAACCCTCGCTGTCAGCCAAGGAATGTTTGGAAAAACAGGTATGGCATATTGACTGGGTTTTGTCAGTTTTGTGGTTGAATATTGGGGTACCTTGGATATAGACGGATTAAGTCTGTGGTCTTAACAAACATACTTAGTAACAGAAGAAAGATAAACTTGATAAGCACAAAAGTGGATGTGGCACTCGTGTGCTCCTGTTTGAGAGAGGTGAATGCCTGTCGCGGCTGTAAGAGATGGCCTCGGGTGGGGCTGAGTGAGGATTGTGCTGTAATGTAATGTACTTTGGGTCTTTCTTCTGCAAAAGTGTTTTTAAGTCGATGTCCACCCGTCGCTCACCTGCTTCGGTGTGACGTCACAGGCCCGTCTTAAATGAATGCACTCACTCTCCTCTGCACACTTTTCCTCCCGCGCGACCCTTCATCATGTGGGGCTTCAAATCTCAGAACCAGTCAACTGTAATTTCACAGCTTGAATTGTGTGAGGTACCAGAGCATTAGTGGCCCTACATTAAGACTGCTCTCCCATCAAAGAAATGGAAAGAAACTGAGTGGAGATATTCAGATTTAAGATAGAAAATAACACCAACGGTCAATACCTAAGAATTGGAAACAGCTTTTTGGAGGGGTTGTCCAATTATTACATTATTGGTTTTACAAATAATAATAATCATAAATAATGCAAATTGTGCACAGTTTGGGAATTGTAGAGTGGCCAGATAATCATCTTTCTTGTTAAGCGTTAAACTAAGATAATTATTTCATTGAAGGCGCAAATGAGGCGAAATTAAGTGGTTTTCTGAAGTCTCGACGTCGCCACCCCGCGGATCGCAGGCGCAGTGTGGCAGTGTGTGACGTATTGATTAAATTTCGCTGATGATGGTATTAATAGCATCCTACCTTGGCAACTGCGCCTGCGCGCGTTTCCCGAGACGCGCGGCTCCTTCTTTCCTCTACGGTAATAATATGGTTTATGTTGACACTGTCTCTGGTCTTAAAGTAGGAAGGAGAACGGTTTCATTTCATTCCTATAATCCTTAAATTCATCTAATTTCATTTAACACTTTATACCGTTAAAGCTTCCTTGGAAAAGAGTTTCACATTATGAAATGTGAGCATTTTCATGCTAAAAAGTGTAATGTGTACCTATCACACTGTATAAACAGAACCCAGACAGGCAGGTCACTTACCTGGGGTGCACTGCTCAGGTGGCTTACTGCACTTTGTTGTGACTAGCGCTCCTGTGAGAGCGCGCGGGAGCTGTGACCCTAGTGTGTCTGCAGGTGGGCCTGACAGCGACGTGTCCATGATTGATAATGATGAGGGCTCGCGGGCTCTGTGTTTCACACATAGTGCTGCAAATCTGGCTCTGGGCCAGACCATTTACCGGGAGTGGGCTGCTGCACATGAGCTGATGCGCATACACAAGCTGCGCAGCATGCTGCCTGGCATGTGGCGCTGCGGCGCTGCCCGACTTTGTTGTGCACTTTCCAGCCATTGCCAAACTGCCGTCAGTGATTCAGCATCGCCCTGGTGTCCTCTTTACCAAGGAGTGACCTCATGCCTGAGAAATAACTCTGCAACACCATGCAGTTCAAATAATACAATCATTTTAGTGTATAGAGTAGTACAACAACAGCAACACTAATAATATTAATGAATTGCATTTATGTATCACTTTTCCCTCATGATCTGAAAGCACTGTACACTGAAGGGAGAGGAACCTCCACCACCATTAATGTGTAACTTTTGAAGTCTTGTATTTTATGGGTCTTTAAATCTTCTGATGACAGAATTCTTGCAGCAGCCAAAGAATGCAGGTAAATGTTTGGCTGCCTTTTGTGTGCTGATGAGAGCAGCATGAGGCTGCAGTTGACAGCAGCGATTAAGTACAATTCACATATCTGAATCTATGGGGGAGATTCACATGCATGAGTCTGAATCTGTGGAGGAGAGTGACACACATGAGTCTGAATCTGTGGAGGAGAGTGACACACATGAGTCTGAATCTGTGGAGGAGAGTGACACACATGAGTCTGAATCTGTGGAGGAGAGTGACACACATGAGTCTGAATCTGTGGGGGAGATTCACTCAGGGTGAGGTGAATGGGGGTTGCAGGTCGTAGGTTTGGCACACTATGAAGGTAGTGTGGCACCAGGAGGGGAGGGGGGATGGCGTAACCTTCCACTCCTATGAGGTCAGATGGAGGGCAGTCTGTAGTCTGGTGGCTAAGGTAAATGACTGGGACCCCTGAGGTTGGTGATTCAAGCCCCAGTCCACAGGAACACCACTGCTGTTGGGCCCCTGAGCAAGGCCCTCAACCCCACATTGCTCCCAGGGGGGATTGGCCCTTGGTTAGCCTAGTCAACTGTAAGTCACTTTAGATAAAAGTTTCAGCAAAAAGGGCAGTTACTCTCACTGAGCTTAAAGCTCATTATCTTTTTCATTCATGGTTTTAAGCTGCTGTTATTCCACATTTCTTTCTTTTTTCTGTGAACCTTTTATTTGGACTGTCGAACATTTGTTCTTCAAATGAAATGTGTGGCTTTGTTACTGAAAGGTCAGCAGTGAGTCACAGGTGTACAGCATGAACAAAGAGTGGGCAGACAGGTCAAAGGTCAGGCTGGAGGGCCAGAGCAGTGGAGCTGACAGAATGGGATGGTGCAGAGTGGGGCAAGCTGTGAAACATATCGCAGAAGACAGAGAGCGGCATCACACTGTCGCTGGAGCTCAGAACTAAGTGCTGGGTCTGGGATCACGCACTGCTGTAGCACGAGCCAGATCAGCATTAGCTGTGCTGTAGCCCTAGTCTGATCAGCATTAGCTGTGCTGTAGCACTAGCCTGCTCAGTGTTAGCTGTGCTGTAGCATTAGCCTGCTCAGTGGTAGCTGTGCTGTAGCATTAACATGATCAGCATTAGCTGGGCTGTAGCATAAGCCTGATCAGCATTAGCTGTGCTGTAGCATTAGCCTGCTCAGTGTTAGCTGTGCTGTAGCATTAACATGATCAGCATTAGCTGGGCAGTAGCATAAGCCTGATCAGCATTAGCTGTGCTGTAGCATTAGCCTGATCAGTGTTAGCTGTGCTGTAGCGTTAGCCTGATAAGTGTTAGCTGTGCTGTAGTGTTAGCCTAAACAGTGTTAGCTCTGCTATGGAATTGTAAACATTGCAGTGCCATAATGAGAGATAAATCCTTCATTACATTGAGACAGGATTGAAGCAGCTCAGTCAGATAAAGTTCAGGGAAACAAACACAGCATCTACACTGTTCCACATATTTGCAATAATAAGCATGTGGGCTCTTGGCTCTGGGATGTGACCTGGCTGAGGGTGGAGAGTCGCTGCCCCTGCAGTTATGGCGCGCTGCACTGTACTGCTACAAACTGCTAAGGACCGAGTTCTGCTTTTCCTTTTTTTGAATGTTCTTATTCCCCATTTAGAAATAACCACGTATGAGCTCTGCCGTTACCATGGCAACCCCCCATTTGCATGTGAAAAAGTTGGGCATTAGGCGCCAGCGAGTTCGGGTGCATGGAGAGGATCTCACTACACCCACTGACACCAGTGCGCTGACTGAGCGCTAGGCCTGTCTGGGGGCTCACCCTGCAGGGGGTCAGAGGGTTCATGGGGAGGGGCGCAGAGGCAGGGGGGTCAGACACTGAATTATTCCTGCTCTGCAGGGAGCAGCTGCAGGTATTCGATTTTCAGGAAGACTGTGATGCCTGAGTCGGTCAGTCTCTCTGCAGGTCAGACCCACAGAGCACGTCAGTCTTTCTGCAGCTCAGACCCACAGTGTCAGTCAGTCTTTCTGCAGCTCAGAGCCACAGAGTGGGTCAGTCTTTCTGCAGGTGAGACCCACAGAGCGGGTCAGTCTTTCTGTAGCTCAGACCCACAGAGTCAGTCAGTCTCTCTGCAGCTTAGAGCCACAGAGAAGGCCAGTCTCTCTGCAGCTGAATGAAAGGCTAATGTTGTAGCGGTAGATGTGGCTGATGCAGCAGGCTACAGTGAAGACTAAAGAGCAAGAGAGTCCTGCCAGAGCACAGCTTCCGTTCCAAATGCAGTGTGTGCTGTTCCAAGCACAGCTGTTCCTAACACAGTGTGTCCTGTTCCTAACACAGCTGTTCCTAACGCAGTGTGCGCTGTTCCTAACACAGCTGTTCCTAACGCAGTGTGTGCTGTTCCTAACACAGCTGTTCCTAACGCTGTGTGTGCTGTTCCTAACACAGCTGTTCCTAACACCGTGTGTGCTGTTCCTAACACAGCTGTTCCAAACGTCGTGTGTGGTGTGGTTTGTCACGCTGGTTTGGAGGGTTTGTTGCGCAGTAAGGGAGAGGGAGATGAGATGTGAAATGGAGCAAAGCAGGAGTGGGGGAGGCCTGTCTGTCAGTGCCGGGCTTGGTTGCTAGGTAACAGGTGGTGCTTGGTTATGTAACAGGTGGACTCCAGCGTGTATCCCAGCTTTCCTCCCGCATGGGGGGTTTGCCATCTCTAACCACCCTCAGACATCCCCCTGGCCAGCCACAGCACTGGCCTCTGGGCTCTCCTAAAAACGGCCCCCCCCCCCGTTCTCTCTGTTCTCTGCCCCCCACACCATAGGCCACAGCCCACACAGAGCACAGCCCACACAGAGCACAGCACACAGTCAGAGCACAGACTACACAAAGCACAGCACACAGTCAGAGCACAGCCCACACAGAACACAGCACACAGTCAGAGCACAGACTACACAAAGCACAGCACACAGTCAGAGCACAGCCCACACAGAGCACAGCACACAGTCAGAGCACAGCCCACACAGAGCACAGCACAGAGTCAGAGCAGAGCTCCAGCAGGCTGTACTGCTCTCAGTCTGCGGTCTGAACATGCATCACTGTTAGGTCTGTTTGGTTCCGTCTTTTCACAGGTGATGTCTCTCTGTCTCTCTGTGTTTCAGTACTACTTCACTGTCAACTTCAACCACGACAACCAGAAGGCCCTGGAGCTGCGCACGGAGGATGTGAAGGACTGTGATGAATGGGTGGCAGCAATAACACAGGCTAGGTACAGCACAGAGTCTGTATAACACAGGCTAGGTACAGCACAGAGTCTGTATAACACAGACTAGGTACAGCACAGAGTCTGTATAGTACAGGCTTAGTACAGCACAGCGTCTGTATAGCACAAGCTAGGTACAGCACAGCAATGACGTCCTGTGCTACAGGCCTGAGAGCATATGTCATGTTTGTAAATGTGGTTAATAAATGTGGGTGTGTGTGTGTGTGTGTGTGTGTGTGTGTGTGTGTGTGTGCATGCATGTATGTGTGTGTGCTTGCATGTGTGTGTGTGTGCATGTACGTATGTATGCTTGCATGTGTGTGTGTGTGTTTTTGTTTGTGCGCATGCATGCACATGTTCACATCCGTGCATGCCTTTGTACATGCCCGTGTGTGTATTTGCGTGCATTTGTGTGTGTGAATGCATATGTGTGCGCATGTGTGTGGGCGTGTTCAGTTACAGGAATCTGGCCAATGAGCATGAGACGCTCATGCAGAAGTATCTCCACCTACTCCAGATTGTGGAAACAGAGAAAACGGTTGCTAAGCAACTTCGACAACAGATAGAGGATGGGGAAATCGAGATTGAGCGTCTTAAGTCAGAGGTAGGGTGGAACTCTTTATTTTCTGTCATACTACCCAGAAAGCATGCTAACTACACTGCTTGCAGTTTTTTTCTTGAATCAGTGAAATACTGATTTAAAAGGTTTAAATAAAATATTCCTAAGGGGATTTCAGGGTCTCAGAATGAATAGGAGGTCCAGGAATAGGGCAAGGATCCAGACTCCCTTCCTTCATATAAAACTCCTCCCACCATCTCATTTTCTCAGCTGTGTTCTTTTTATAACAAATCAAATGGTCTTTCCACTTTAATGTGCAAATGGAAAGCTCCAAATGAAACCCAGAATAGTCATGAGCAGAAGGCCTTAGCATGTGTGAGACAGGTACACAGGCACAAAGAGGTACACATGCTAATGCGGCCACAGAGAGAACACACTCTCTCCCTCTCTGTGCCTGTGTACCTGTCTCACACATGCTAATGCAGCCACAGAGAGAACACACTCTCTCCCTCTCTGTGCCTGTGTACCTGTCTCACACATGCTAATGCGGCCACAGAGAGAACACACTCTCTCCCTCTCTGTGCCTGTGTACCTGTCTCACACATGCTAATGCGGCCACAGAGAGAACACACTCTCTCCCTCTCTGTGCCTGTGTACCTGTCTCACACATGCTAATGCGGCCACAGAGAGAACACACTCTCTCCCTCTCTGTGCCTGTGTACCTGTCTCACACATGCTAATGCAGCCACAGAGAGAACACACTCTCTCCCTCTCTGTGCCTGTGTACCTGTCTCACACATGCTAATGCGGCCACAGAGAGAACACACTCTCTCCCTCTCTGTGCCTGTGTACCTGTCTCACACATGCTAATGCAGCCACAGAGAGAACACACTCTCTCCCTCTCTGTCTCTGTGCTCGTTCTTCCTGCACATCAGTGTTTTTCTCACAGTCGCTGGAAATTCCCCACTGTCTTGTGTGCATACAGCGCCGTCAAAACACATTATTTTCCATTTTAAACATTTTATCCAGTCACCATGAGGATGGCAGCCCCATATCTGCCCCCGGCTCGAAATGTGCTAGCCAGTCTCTTTATAAGAAGGGAAAAGCAGAAATCTTTTAGTTGCACAAGGGTTCAAATCAATCAGCCTTAGTAATCATGCTTGGAGAGCTGAAGGCTATCGTGGTTTTTGGCTTCACCTTAATATCAGCTGTGAGTTCAGACCCAGACAGCTTGCTGAGGTGGGTTACCTGTGCGATCAGACCCAGGCAGCTTGCTGAGGTGGGTTACCTGTGCGATCAGACCCAGGCAGCTTGCTGAGGTGGGTTACCTGTGCGATCAGACCCAGGCAGCTTGCTGAGGTGGGTTACCTGTGCGATCACAGGCCCGTCGCTAGTAACAGTGAAAGTGTGAGCGGCATGTGGCCTTCAAGAGTAGGCTGGAGGGCGTTTCCCTGGAGCTGTAAACCATGTCAGCCAGGCGCTTGCTTGGCCTTGTCCTCTCAGGGGCGGATATGTGTGTCATGGAAATGAACACACCTCACACCTCAGAGCTGCTCAATCTGACAGGTCACTGACCGCTCCAGCAACACACTCATTTCTGCAATGATCATTCAAAACCATGCCTATAGAAAGAGGTGCATTTTGCTGGCTTTTGTATGAAAGATTCATTCACTTATTCATTCTGCAAGTACATAAATGACAGACAGTGACCACTCCACACAGTCATGCAGGGATGCTCTGCACTGGTCTTGGAGAGCTGCAGGGTGTGGCTGGGTTTTGTTTTCATCTTAAAATCAATAAAACTACACACACTGTAACTCTCCATTGCTGAGAGGGTCACCCTGTGTGTTTCTGTCTGTCTGGGATGGTGGGAGGGGAGGAGCCTAAAGCTGGGGGTGTGGCTGTGTGCTTGTGGGTGTGGGGTGTTGTTGTGCTGAAGGCTGTGTGAGCTTGGGGGGCGTGGCCGCACAGGGTGGGCGTGGCTGCTGCACTCTCACAGCCTCTTTGTGGCAGATTGCAGGTTGGGGGGTGTGGCCGCACAGGGTTGGCATGGCTGCTGCACTCTCACAGCCTCTGTGTGGCAGATTGCAGGGCTGCTGAAAGACAATGAGAAGATCCAGACCAGTCCGACAGCAGCTCCCAGTGATGACGATTCGGAGATCAAGAAGATCAAAAAAGTAAGCAGCCAGTGACAGTGAGAGAGTAAAGTGAGAAAACTTAGAAACAATGACATTCCTTCACAAGGTGACTGTTCATCAGATCTTTGAAAAGTTATTGTAAGTTGCTCGGCCTCTTATTGGTTGGTGCTGAACGCCCTTTCCCTCTGATTGGCTGGTAATGAAGGCTCTCTCCCTCTGACTGGACGGCAGGTGCAGAGCTTCCTTCGTGGTTGGATGTGCCGCAGGAAGTGGAAGACGATCATCCAGGACTACATCCGGTCGCCACATGCGGAGAGTATGCGCAAGCGGAACCAGGTGGTGTTCAGCATGCTGGAAGCCGAGGCGGAGTACGTCCAGCAGCTGCATATTCTCGTCAACAACTTCCTGCGCCCGCTGCGCATGGCCGCCAGCTCCAAGAAACCACCCATCACCCATGACGATGTCAGCAGCATCTTCCTCAACAGGTACCAGGAAGACACACAGCTACACAGAAATACAAGCGCAGAGAGCAGCCACCGCTGGTATGGGGCTGGTGCATGCTAATGCTAATGCTAATGCCGCACTGGTCTTCTCCACAGTGAGACCATCATGTTTCTGCACCAGATCTTCTACCAGGGCCTGAAGGCCCGCATCGCCAGCTGGCCCACACTGGTGTTGGGTAAGACCACCAGCCTACTGCCCCTCTTCTGCCCCACAAACTCACTCCATCCCTCCCTCTATGCACCTCACACACTCACTCCATCCCTCCCTCTATGCACCTCACACACTCACTCCATCCCTCCCTCTGCTCACCTCACACACTCACTCCATTCCTCCCTCTATGCACCTCACACATTCACTCCATCCCTCCCTCTACTCACCTCACACACTCACTCCATCCCTCCCTCTACTCACCTCACACACTCACTCCATCCCTCCCTCTACTCACCTCACACACTCACTCCATCCCTCCCTCTACGCACCTCACACACTCACTCCATCCCTCCCTCTACTCACCGCACGCACTCACTCCATCCCTCCCTCTACTCACCTCACACACTCACTCCATCCCTCCCTCTGCTCACCTCACACACTCACTCCATCCCTCCCTCTACGCACCTCACACACTCACTCCATCCCTCCCTCTATGCACCTCACACACTCACTCCATCCCTCCCTCTACTCACCGCACACACTCACTCCATCCCTCCCTCTACGCACCTCACACACTCACTCCATCCCTCCCTCTACTCACCGCACACACTCACTCCATCCCTCCCTCTACTCACCTCACACACTCACTCCATCCCTCCCTCTATGCACCTCACACACTCACTCCATCCCTCCCTCTACTCACCGCACACACTCACTCCATCCCTCCCTCTACTCACCTCACGCACTCACTCCATCCCTCCCTCTACTCACCTCACACACTCACTCCATCCCTCCCTCTATGCACCTCACACACTCACTCCATCCCTCCCTCTATGCACCTCACACACTCACTCCATCCCTCCCTCTACTCACCGCACACACTCACTCCATCCCTCCCTCTACTCACCGCACACACTCACTCCATCCCTCCCTCTACTCACCGCACACACTCACTCCATCCCTCCCTCTACTCACCACACACACTCACTCCATCCCTCCCTCTATGCACCTCACACACTCACTCCATCCCTCCCTCTATGCACCTCACACACTCACTCCATCCCTCCCTCTGCTCACCTCACACACTCACTCCATTCCTCCCTCTATGCACCTCACACATTCACTCCATCCCTCCCTCTACTCACCTCACACACTCACTCCATCCCTCCCTCTACTCACCTCACACACTCACTCCATCCCTCCCTCTACTCACTGCACACACTCACTCCATCCCTCCCTCTATGCACCTCACACACCCACTCCATCCCTCCCTCTACTCACCGCACACACTCACTCCATCCCTCCCTCTACTCACCTCACACACTCACTCCATCCCTCCCTCTACTCACCTCACACACTCACTCCATCCCTCCCTCTATGCACCTCACACACTCACTCCATCCCTCCCTCTATGCACCTCACACACTCACTCCATCCCTCCCTCTACTCACCGCACACACTCACTCCATCCCTCCCTCTACTCACCTCACACACTCACTCCATCCCTCCCTCTACTCACCGCACACACTCACTCCATCCCTCCCTCTACTCACCGCACACACTCACTCCATCCCTCCCTCTATGCACCTCACACACTCACTCCATCCCTCCCTCTACTCACCTCACACACTCACTCCATCCCTCCCTCTACTCACCTCACACACTCACTCCATCCCTCCCTCTACTCACCTCACACACTCACTCCATCCCTCCCTCTACTCACCTCACACACTCACTCCATCCCTCCCTCTATGCACCTCACACACTCACTCCATCCCTCCCCCTATGCACCTCACACACTCACTCCATCCCTCCCTCTATTCACCTCACACACTCACTCCATCCCTCCCTCTACTCACCTCACACACTCACTCCATCCCTCCCTCTACTCACCGCACACACTCACTCCATCCCTCCCTCTATGCACCTCACACACTCACTCCATCCCTCCCTCTACTCACCTCACACACTCACTCCATCCCTCCCTCTATGCACCTCACACACTCACTCCATCCCTCCCTCTACTCACCTCACACACTCACTCCATCCCTCCCTCTATGCACCTCACACACTCACTCCATCCCTCCCTCTATGCACCTCACACACTCACTCCATCCCTCCCTCTACTCACCGCACACACTCACTCCATCCCTCCCTCTACTCACCTCACACACTCACTCCATCCCTCCCTCTACTCACCGCACACACTCACTCCATCCCTCCCTCTACTCACCTCACACACTCACTCCATCCCTCCCTCTACTCACCGCACACACTCACTCCATCCCTCCCTCTACTCACCTCACACACTCACTCCATCCCTCCCTCTACGCACCGCACACACTCACTCCATCCCTCCCTCTACTCACCTCACACACTCACTCCATCCCTCCCTCTATGCACCTCACACACTCACTCCATCCCTCCCTCTACTCACCGCACACACTCACTCCATCCCTCCCTGTGTGTGTATATGTGTGTGTGTTTATACATCTGCTGCATAGCTATGTGCACGGGCCCTAATGTGAATGGAGAGCGCCCCCTGTAGGATAGTGATGTGTGGCTCTTCCCCCTGCTGCAGCGGATCTGTTTGACATTCTGCTGCCGATGCTGAACATTTACCAGGAGTTTGTGCGCAACCACCAGTACAGCCTGCAGATCCTGGCCCACTGCAAGCAGAACCGCGACTTTGACAAGCTGCTCAAGCAGTACGAAGCCAAACCCGACTGCGAGGAGCGCACCCTGGAGACATTCCTCACCTACCCCATGTTCCAGGTACCCACTCAGACTACTGACACACTACCTGCACACTACCTACACACGACTGACATACTACCTACACACTACTGACACACTACCTGCACACTACCTACACACGACTGACATACTACCTACACACTACTGACACACTACCTGCACACTACCTACACACGACTGATATACCACCAACACACTACTGACACACTACCTGCACACTACTTACACATGACTGACATACTACCTACACACTACTGACACACTACCTGCACACTACTTACACATGACTGACATACGACCTACAAACTACTGACACACTACCTGCACACTACTTACACATGACTGAAATACTGCCTACACACTACATCCTACATATATCCTACATACACTCATACTCACATAAACACACACACACACACTGCCCCCCCCCCCACACATACGTGTGGATGCAGACACATACACTCGTTCACGCAGAGACACACACACTTGATACACACATACACACACACGTTATGAGTAGAAGTTACTTTATTTGTGTGTGCATGCCTGTGTGCACTCACTCAGAGACTATCAGGTGTGGATCAGAAGTGTGTTCATGTGTCCCTAGCGTCTGGGCTTTGTGAGGCCCAGCAGAGGGTCATAATGATGCTGAGGAGGCTGAGAGTGTGTCTCCATACCGACCGCATCCAGCACTCTTCCATCACTGCGTGTCAGAGGCAGGCCTGCTGCCGATGGCTCATGCTGCTCCCACAGTCTACTGTTCAATCAGGCACTGACTGTGGCTCTGCTGTCCAATCAGGCACTGACTGTGGCTCTGCTGTCCAATCAGGCACTGACTGTGGCTCTGCTGTCCAATCAGGCACTGACTGTGTCACACCTATACCCTTGCTGTCTTCTTGCAGATTCCGCGCTACATCCTGACCTTACACGAGCTGCTGGCGCACACGCCACACGAGCATGTGGAACGCAACAGCCTCGACTATGCCAAGTCCAAACTGGAGGAGCTGAGCAGGTACAACCATACAAATGCATACATACTGCACTCCGACACAACCTTTCATTAATATACTGCCACAAGCCCAGCTCCCTAACCATTACGCTACACTGTAACCTCTGAGCTACAAGCCCAGCTCCCTAACCATTATACTACACTGTAACCTCTGAGCTACAAGCCCAGCTCCCTAACCATTATACTACACTGTAACCTCTGAACTACAAGCCCAGCTCCCTAACCATTATACTACACTGT
Organism: Albula glossodonta; assembly: GCA_019788955.1. Classification (NCBI taxonomy): domain Eukaryota; kingdom Metazoa; phylum Chordata; class Actinopteri; order Albuliformes; family Albulidae; genus Albula; species Albula glossodonta. The sequence goes on from JAFBMS010000300.1 coordinate 121,571, forward strand.
AACCTCTGAGCTACAAGCCCAGCTCCCTAACCATTATACTACACTGTAACCTCTGAGCTACAAGCCCAGCTCCCTAACCATTATACTACACTGTAACCTCTGAACTACAAGCCCAGCTCCCTAACCATTATACTACGCTGTAACCTCTGAGCTACAAGCCCAGCTCCCTAACCATTATACTACACTGTAACCTCTGAACTACAAGCCCAGCTCCCTAACCATTACACTACACTGTAACCTCTGAGCTACAAGCCCAGCTCCCTAACCATTATACTACACTGTAACCTCTGACCTACAAGCCCAGCTCCCTCACCATTATACTACACTGTAACCTCTGAGCTACAAGCCCAGCTCCCTAACCATTATACTACACTGTAACCTCTGAGCTACAAGCCCAGCTCCCTAACCATTATACTTCACTGTAACCTCTGAGCTACAAGCCCAGCTCCCTAACCATTACACTACACTGTAACCTCTGAGCTACAAGCCCAGCTCCCTAACCATTATACTACACTGTAACCTCTGAACTACAAGCCCAGCTCCCTAACCATTATACTACACTATAACCTCTGAGCTACAAGCCCAGCTCCCTAACCATTATACTACACTGTAACCTCTGAACTACAAGCCCAGCTCCCTAACCATTACACTTCACTGTAACCTCTGAGCTACAAGCCCAGCTCCCTAACCATTATACTACACTGTAACCTCTGAACTACAAGCCCAGCTCCCTAACCATTATACTACACTGTAACCTCTGAGCTACAAGCCCAGCTCCCTAACCATTATACTACACTGTAACCTCTGAGCTACAAGCCCAGCTCCCCAACCATTACACTACACTGTAACCTCTGAGCTACAAGCCCAGCTCCCTAACCATTACACTACACTGTAACCTCTGAGCTACAAGCCCAGCTCCCTGACCATTAT
>JAFBMS010000300.1:127500-232500 GCA_019788955.1 Albula glossodonta
AATGAGGTATCAGACTCCTCAGGATGGCTTTGGTTGGCCCAGAAAAGAGCTGGAGGCTTACTTACACAGGCTGCAGTCCAGCCGCAGAGATGCTGATCAGCAGGATCAGTCTACACTTGCTAAACCTGATGAAGAAAGTAAAAAACTGATCTGTAGGATCAGTCTACCCATTCTAAACCTGATGAAGAGCACAGAGAGACTGATCTCTAGGATCAGTCTACACTTTCTAAACCTCATGAAGAGCACAGAGAGACTGATCTGTAGGATCAGTCTACCCTTTCTAAACCTGATGAAGAGCACAGAGAGACTGATCTGTAGGATCAGTCTACCCTTTCTAAACCTGATGAAGAGCACAGAGAGACTGATCTGTAGGATCAGTCTACACTTTCTAAACCTCATGAAGAGCACAGAAAGACTGATCTGTAGGATCAGTCTACCCTTTCTAAACCTGATGAAGAGCACAGAGAGAATGATCTGTAGGATCAGTCTACCCTTTCTAAACCTGATGAAGAGCACAGAGAGACTGATCTGTAGGATCAGTCTACCCTTTCTAAACCTGATGAAGAGCACAGAGAGACTGATCTGTAGGATCAGTCTACCCATTCTAAACCTGATGAAGAGCACAGATAGACTGGTTAGTCAGATTAATCCAGCACAGGATCCCAGGGGATCACAGCCTGAGAGTCACACATGCACTTCACAGGTGTGTAGTTTGAATGATGAGGGCATTGATCTGCTGTTTGTGTTTGATTGATGTCCTCCTCTGTGCTTCTGTCTCTGCGTTTCCTGCACAGATATCTCAGTGCGGGAGGAGTGTGATACAGAGCAGACCCAGAGCGACGAGGCTGAGACAGAGAGCTCCCCCACCTCCCCGAAACACCTTAAATGCAAAAACTCCTCAGGTACGCTGTACTCCTCGGGTACACAGTCAGTGTGCCTGACTGTGGGTCCTCAGAAACCCTGATCCCCCCACACAGCACACTGATCCGGTCAGCCCGATTCCCGTCTTATCAAACCATCACAGTGCAAACCAATGCGCAGAACCCGTTATAACTTATCCATAATGCAAGAATAGGTGTGCTTGGCCCAACAATGACTTATCCTTCCTGCCAAGATACCTGAGTACAGGTAAATATGTTGGCTATCTACAGTACAGAAGTGCAGTAACACTGTTTCACCACTAGATGTTTCATCACAGTGATGTGGGTTGGCTGATCCTTAATGTTATCAGCCACTGTGTACTGAGTGTGTTTGACAGAGATGATGTATAGTGTGTGTTAAATACTGTCTGTGCAGTATCTGAGAGTGGACATGCCCAAGCGATGCCCCACCCCCAGCGACCACACAGAGACCCTGCCATTCCCAAACCACGGCATCACAGCCTGTCCTTTAGCAGAATGTGCATGCACCTAGTTACCATCAGGCTTTTATGGCATCGACAGAAGGGGAGCGTCTGTATACCTGTACATTGGACACTGGACAGCTAATGCTAATTATACTGGGAGAGAATGGACAGCTAATGCTAATTATACTGGGAGAGAATGGACAGCTAATGCTAATTATACTGGGAGAGAATGGACAGCTAAAGCTAATTATACTGGGAGAGAATGGACAGCTAAAGCTAATTATAGTGGGAGAGAATAGACAGTTAATGCTATTTATACTGGGAGAGAATGGACAGCTAATGCTAATTATACTGGGAGAGAATGGACAGCTAAAGCTAATTATACTGGGAGAGAATGGACAGCTAAAGCTAATTATACTGGGAGAGAATAGACAGTTAATGCTATTTATACTGGGAAAGAATAGACAGCCAACCTCAATTATACTGGGAAAGAATGGACCGCTAACGTTAATTATACTGGGAGAAAATGGACATAAAGCCTTAGCTTTCTGCAGCACTCTTATTCTCGTGGTTGATACCACATCAGAGACTGAAACTGATATCCTTATTTAGTCACAAAAAATTGCAGGTAATGCTTACTCAATGCGTAAGAGGGCAGGTGGGCCACTCTTATTTACCAGTGCTTTGTTGCCCCCTGCTGGAAAATATTGCAAAAGGCGTTGGTGTTTAAAAGACCATGGTTAAAGCTCATGATAATTTAAAAAACTGAGATTTTAACCCAGATTTCCTACCCAGTGTTCTAGCTGTCCTCATATAATAACACCTTTATTGTATTTTTACCCAGAGTTCCCTCTGTTCTCCTATAACAACGGCATGGTGGTGTCCTCCTGCCGAGAGCTAGATAACACTCGTAGCGCGCTCTCAGCCGCCTCCGCCTTCGCCATCGCCACAGCTGGCGCCAATGAGGGAACGCCGACCAAAGAGAAATACCGCCGCATGTCATTGGCCAGCTCAGGTCAGCCAGCAAGACTTTCCCCTGCACCATAGATCACACCCACGCATGCTCATAACCACACCCACAAACTGGGCCACACCCACACATTCTCTAACCACACCCACACATACTCTAGCCACACCCACATAAACAACATCCACACATGCTCATAACCACACCCACACACTGGGCCACACCCACACATGCTCATAACCACACCCACACACTGGGCCACACCCACACATTCTCTAACCACACCCACACATACTCTAGCCACACCCACATAAACAACATCCACACATGCCCATAACCACATCCACACACAAGCCACACCCACACTGGCTCATAACTACACCCTCAAACCACACCCACACATGTGCATAACCACACCCACACATTGGGCCACACCCACACATTCCGTAACCACACCCACACATTCTGTAACCACACCCACATATTGGGCCACACCCACACATTCTCTAACCACACCCACATAAACAACATCTACACATGCCCATAACCACATCCACACACAAGCCACACCCACACTGGCTCATAACCCCACCCGCAAACCACACCCACACATGCGCATAACCACAGCCGCACACATGCCACAACCACATATATGTTCATAACCGCACTCACCTGTAGAGCTTAGCATGGCAGGCTGTATGAGTGATGGATGTTTTCTGACCATTGGCAGGGTTCCCTACGGATCAGAGGAATGGGGACAAAGAGTTCATTATCCGCAGGGCTGCCACAAACAGAGTCCTCAATGTGCTCCGGCACTGGGTCTCCAAACACTCCCAGGTACAGCGCCCCCATCTGTGCTTTCAGAGAACTACAGCCAGTGTCCATGCACCATGCACAGAATATTCAAACACAAATTGAATGATTTAACAACTGTGTAAGTGTGTGCATTGGTTGTGACTGAACTTTAGAGTGAGTGTGAGTATGTATTTTAGTGAAAATGTGACCAGGAGTTTTTTTTTTCTGTATGCATCAGAGAGGAATCAGATTTGAGGTGTCCATTGTGTTGACCTTTGACCACCAGGACTTTGAGAGCAGCTCAGAGCTGAAGCTGAAGGTTATCAGTTTCCTGGAGGAGGTGATGCGTGACCCTGAGCTCCTCACACAGGAGAGGAAGGCAGCCGCCAACATCATCAGGTAAAGCTGCCGTCCACACTGCCGCGCTAAGCAATTTCAGTGCTGTCACTGAGCCTGTGTGAGGACTGAGAGCTGTGCTCTGTGACTCTATGAGGACTGAGAGCTGTGCTCTGTGACTGTGAGGACTGAGAGCTGTGCTCTGTGACTGTGAGGACTGAGAGCTGTGCTCTATGGCTCTGTGAGGACTGAGAGCTGTGCTCTGTGACTCTGTGAGGACTGAGAGCTGTGCTCTGTGACTCTGTGAGGACTGAGAGTTGTGCTCTGTGACTCTGTGAGGACTGAGAGCTGTGCTCTGTGACTCTATGAGGACTGAGAGCTGTGCTCTGTGACTGTGAGGACTGAGAGCTGTGCTCTGTGACTGTGAGGACTGAGAGCTGTGCTCTGTGAGGACTGAGAGCTGTGCTCTGTGATTCTGTGAGGACTGAGAGCTGTGCTCTGTGACTGCAGGACACTGAGCCAGGAGGACCCCGGGGACAGCCAGATCACCCTGGAGGAGCTGAAGGAGCTGGTAAGAGAGGCAGTGACCCTAACGGGTACTACAGCATCTTAATACTAACAGGTACTAAAGTATTTAAGCAATGTATACAACCAAGTAGTGTACAGTTTACGCCTGTGAGGAGGTGCTTTGACACAGCTGTAATGAAACTGAGATTGAGGATCACGAGCTGGGTCACAGTGTGTCACAGTGTGTAGCGTGCGTGTGTGTGTTTGGCAGGCTGAGGGGGGTAAGGCTGAACCGCTGGAGTGTCACTCTGCCCTGGAGATCGCCGAGCAGCTCACCCTGCTGGACCACCTGGTCTTCAAGGTCATCCCTTACGAGTGAGTGTGAGACACACCAACAGGTAGGCAGGCAGGAAGAGAGACAAGTGAGACTAAGAGACAGGCATGGGTTAGTGTGACAGACAGACAGACAGACAGATCCCTTATGGGTAAGAGTGACAGACAGACAGACAGACAGATCCCTTATGGGTAAGAGTGACAGACAGACAGACAGACAGATAGATCCCTTATGGGTAAGAGTGACAGACAGACAGACAGACAGATCCCTTATGGGTAAGAGTGACAGACAGACAGACAGACAGACAGATCCCTTACAGGTAAGAGTGACAGACAGACAGACAGACAGACAGATCCCTTATGGGTAAGAGTGACAGACAGACAGACAGACAGATCGCTTATGGGTAAGAGTGACAGACAGACAGACAGATCCCTTACAGGTAAGAGTGACAGACAGACAGACAGACAGATCCCTTATGGGTAAGAGTGACAGACAGGCAGACAGACAGACAGACAGACAGACAGATCCCTTATGGGTAAGAGTGACAGACAGACAGACAGATCCCTTATGGGTAAGAGTGACAGACAGACAGACAGATAGATCCTTTATGGGTAAGAGTGACAGAGTGACAGACAGACAGACAGATCCCTTATGGGTAAGAGTGACAGACAGACAGACAGACAGATCCCTTATGGGTAAGAGTGACAGACAGACAGACAGATCCCTTATGGGTAAGAGTGACAGACAGACAGACAGACAGATCCCTTATGGGTAAGAGTGACAGACAGACAGACAGACAGATCCCTTATGGGTAAGAGTGACAGACAGACATACTGGCAGATCCCGTCCCTGGTCTTCAGTAAAGAGCTTTATGGCATGTCTGTGCCAAACCCAGCAACAGATTCCCACTATTCTGCATCCTCATCCTCTTCTCCTTCTTCTCAGGGAGTTCTTTGGCCAGGGCTGGATGAAAAGTGACAAGAGTGAGAAAACTCCTTACATAATGAAAACCACCAAACACTTCAATGATGTAAGTATCAGCCGGCCCCCAGCATACCTCAGATACCTGTGGTCCCTTAGCTACCTATAGCTGTAGCTAAGCAGCCACACCACCCAGTGCATTAAATGGACCCTCACACTAGCCTGCTGTTGCTGCTGACAGATCAGCGACCTGATCGCCACAGAGATCCTGCGTTGTGATGACATCATGGTGAGGGTTGTTGTCATAGAGAAGTGGGTTGCCGTGGCAGATATCTGTCGCTGTCTCCACAACTACAACGCCGTCCTTCAGATCACCTCCTCGCTCAACCGCAGCTCCGTCTTTCGCCTCAAGAAGACCTGGCTGAAGGTGTCCAAACAGGTGTGTCTATGTGTATGCATGTGTGTGTATGCATGTGAGTATCCTTTATTTCATATGCAAATCCTCCCTTAGACTGGCATCTCATTTGAAAGTGGGAATGCCACTGGTACACTGAGACTGGCATCTCATTTGAAAGTGGGAATGCCACTGGTACACTTAGACTGGCATCTCATTTGAAAGTGGGAATGCCACTGGTACACTTAGACTGGCATCTCATTTGAAAGTGGGAATGCCACTGGTACACTGAGACTGGCATCTCATTTGAAAGTGGGAATGCCACTGGTACACTGAGACTGGCATCTCATTTGAAAGTGGGAATGCCACTGGTACACTGAGACTGGCATCTCATTTGAAAGTGGGAATGCCACTGGTACACTGAGACTGGCATCTCATTTGAAAGTGGGATTGCCACTGGTACACTGAGACTGGCATCTCATTTGAAAGTGGGATTGCCACTGGTACACTGAGACTGGCATCTCATTTGAAAGTGGGATTGCCACTGGTACACTGAGACTGGCATCTCATTTGAAAGTGGGAATGCCACTGGTACACTGAGACTGGCATCTCATTTGAAAGTGGGAATGCCACTGGTACACTGAGACTGGCATCTCATTTGAAAGTGGGATTGCTACTGGTACACTGAGACTGGCATCTCATTTGAAAGTGGGATTGCCACTGGTATTCCTGAAGCTGTTTGCCCTGCTCTTTTGATCTGTGACTAATGTTGGTGAAATCTTACTCATGCTTACTCATACTCATGTGATGTGAGGCTCCTCCCCCTTTGTGATGGTGATGTGATTCTGCTCCCCCCTTTGTGATGGTGATGTGAGGCTCCTCCCCCCTTTGTGATGGTGATGTGATTCTGCTCCCCCCTTTGTGATGGTGATGTGAGGCTCCTCCCCCCTTTGTGATGGTGATGTGAGGCTCCTCCCCCCTTTGTGATGGTGATGTGATTCTGCTCCCCCCTTTGTGATGGTGATGTGAGGCTCCTCCCCCCTTTGTGATGGTGATGTGATTCTGCTCCCCCCTTTGTGATGGTGATGTGGGGCTCCTCCCCCCTTTGTGATGGTGATGTGGGGCTCCTCCCCCCTTTGTGATGGTGATGTGAGGCTCCTCCCCCCTTTGTGATGGTGATGTGATTCTGCTCCCCCCTTTGTGATGGTGATGTGAGGCTCCTCCCCCCTTTGTGATGGTGATGTGATTCTGCTCCCCCCTTTGTGATGGTGATGTGGGGCTCCTCCCCCCTTTGTGATGGTGATGTGGGGCTCCTCCCCCCTTTGTGATGGTGATGTGAGGCTCCTCCCCCCTTTGTGATGGTGATGTGATTCTGCTCCCCCAGACTAAGACGGTGATTGATAAGTTACAGAAGCTGGTGTCATCTGAGGGGCGGTTTAAGAACTTACGGGAGGCATTGAAGAAGTGAGTGACATTATGGGTGTGTGTGTATGTGAGTGTGTCTGTGTGAGTGTGTGAGTGTGTGTGTGTGTGTCTGTGTGAGTGTGTGTGTGTGTGTGTGTGTGTGTGTGTGTGTGTGTGTGTGTGTGTGTGTGTGTGTGTGTGTGTGTGTGTGTGTGTGTGTGTGTGTGTGTGTGTGTGTGTGTGTGTGTGTGTGTGTGTGTGTGTGTGTGTGTGTGTTTGTGTGTGTGTGTGTGTATGTGTGTGTGAGTGTGTGCGTGTGTGTGTGAGTGTACATGTATAAATGTGTGTGTGTGTGTGTGTGTGTACATGTATGAGTGTATGTGTGTGTGTCTGTGTGAGCGTGTGCGTGTGAGTGTGTACATGTGTAAGTGTGTGTGTGCGTGCATGTGTGTGTATATGCTCACTGCTCCTCTCTCCTTCAGTTGTGACCCTCCCTGTGTTCCATACCTGGGGATGTACCTGGCTGACCTGGCTTTCATTGAGGAGGGGACCCCCAACTACACAGAGGACAACCTGGTCAACTTCTCCAAGATGAGGATGGTAATCTGCCACAGATATCTCTTTAACAAAGGGGTTAACCAGCTTTAGTCCACATCCATGTCCTTGCAATCATGACTGTGTGCCTTTGTCCTCAGATTTCCCATATCATCAGAGAGATCAGGCAGTTTCAGCAGACAGCTTACAAAATTGATCACCAGCCAAAGGTACCCTTTTGTTTTTATTTACATACACCAGACACCAAAAACATATTGTTGCAATATGTATCAAGTGGGATAAATTCTACATTCCAGTTGATTGAAATGTTGCTTCCTCTGTGTTTAGGCAGCAAAGTATTTGCTGGACAGCAGCAGTGTGATGGATGAAGAAAGTCTCTATGAAGCATCACTCAGAATTGAACCTAAAACTTCTACCTGAAGAGGGCGCTGTTTCTCCAAAGGCTCAACCCTGTACAGATCCTGTATCATATGTACATTCATATTTGTATGAGACTATGTTTGACAAATCCTTCAAGTATGTGTTTCTGAAAAGAGCTGGTGTACCCTTGTTAGAAGTCTAGTAGAAGCCTAAAAAGCTTTTATATACAGACAGATTTTTTGGGGAAAAATACATATAAGCTTATTGCAAATAACCTTTTGTAATGAAATTAAAAATTAAAATGCACCAGAAAGAAACCATCCATTATCGTAAGACCCACATCTTTGCAGTGCTGGGACTGATGGGTAATACTTTGAGTTCTTTTCTACAGGTAGAATCCTGCACTGACAGTAAAATGAGTCAGAAATGGCCCTCAGTCTCTCTATCTGAATGAGTACTTTACTTAGTGCAGCTGATTTAGCAACTCAGAGGAGGAACCGAGCTTTGTAGATGAAGTGAATAACTGAATGTGAGTTTATTTAACTCACATTCTATCTGTCTATTATTCTAATTTAATCTTTCTATAAATGTCCAACCTGAAGAGAATATTAAAGATAAGGGGATGTAAAGAACAAAGATTGCTTTAGTCAACATGTTTACTGTGAGGGGAATTCCAATGCCTGGAGTAAATGGTCAGCATTGTGTTATCATTGCCAGAATGTCCTACAATTGCTTTTAGATCCCTCCAATTTGAGTAGGGTTACAGTCGGCCATTTTCACAAGCAGAAATCCCTTGCATTTAGCATGTCATGATATGACATGACAAAAACATAAAACAATTATAGCAGGTGAAATCATGATAGATGTGAATGATTCGAGAGAGATTATCTGTGGTGTAAATGGCTTCCAACATCTACACTGGAGCATGGGGCTGCGTTTGCCAGCAGAAAATCAAACAGAAATCCCATTTAATTTATGCTGTTTAAATCTGGGCACATGCCAGATAAGAGTGCCATCCAATCAGTGCAGAAAGATGAACGGACACAAACAGCCTGCCCAGCCTGCTGCAGCAGCACAGTCACAGGGTATGGAGTTTAACAAGGGGAGACTGCACACAGGGTATGGAGTTTAACAAGGGGAGACTGCACACAGGGTATGGAGTTTAACAAGGGGAGACTGCACACAGGGTATGGATTTAAAAAGGGGAGACTGCACACAGGCTATGGATTTAACAAGGGGAGACTGCACACAGGGTATGGATTTAACAAGGGGAGACTGCACACAGGGTATGGAGTTTAACAAGGGGAGACTGCACACAGGGTATGGATTTAACAAGGGGAGACTGCACACAGGGTATGGATTTAACAAGGGGAGACTGCACACAGGGTATGGAGTTTAACAAGGGGAGACTGCACACAGGGTATGGATTTAACAAGGGGAGACTGCACACAGGCTATGGATTTAACAAGGGGAGACTGCACACAGGGTATGGATTTAACAAGGGGAGACTGCACACAGGGTATGGATTTAACAAGGGGAGACTGCACACAGGCTATGGATTTAACAAGGGGAGACTGCACACAGGGTATGGAGTTTAACAAGGGGAGACTGCACACAGGGTATGGAGTTTAACAAGGGGAGACTGCACACAGGGTATGGAGTTTAACAAGGGGAGACTGCACACAGGGTATGGAGTTTAACAAGGGGAGACTGCACACAGGCTATGGATTTAACAAGGGGAGACTGCACACAGGCTATGGATTTAACAAGGGGAGACTGCACACAGGCTATGGATTTAACAAGGGGAGACTGCACACAGGCTATGGATTTAACAAGGGGAGACTGCACTGCAGCTTGCTGTAATACTTGTTGATGATTTTATGAAGTAAAAAAAAAGGCCAGCAAGTATTTTCACTTAGAGCATTTTAACTGTGATTTCCACACAGTCATTTGTCCTCATGGTATTTTGAGAAAAGCAAAGATTACTGCAACTTTGAACTAACTTGAAAAAAATGTATTTTGTACAAAACTTTGAGAATTCACCCAACAGAAATGTGCACTGTATATTTTGTATCTGCAGCCTTATCTGTTCTTAACAGTGTGAGATTGTGTCCTTAATATGCTTACAAACCTTAAACGCTCGACAGTGTGTAATCAGTAGAACCATGATATAGAAGTAGAGGACAATTTGAAGTGTTTGAAAATACTGTAGTCCTGTCTGTAATCACGAGAAGGGTTATGGGATCGTAGTGCTTATTCTGTGAATATCTCTATGTATTTTTACCATGCACTGTACAGAAATTCACCGCTCATTTGGCAGGCATGCTTTACTGTACCAAGAAGAAACTCTGGGGGGGACCCCCTGCGTATGTGCATTGACCTGTACCTGCACTTACATGCATACCTTACACACCTGGGAAACAGGCGTTTGTGCTGTGAGCAATACTCAGATACACGAGAATTCTCTTTCGATCCTTTAAGTTTCGATTCGCGGCTTGATAAATATTTCCAGTTTTGTATGAAAAATGTATGTTTCCTGATTAGCTCTTGCTAATAAATATATATATCTCAGGGGGAACACTTTCTTCTTCACTTTGTCTGTGGTACAGATGCTGTCAGCACACACTACAAATGTGGTGGCCCTCCGAACATGGCGCAGCACCTGCTGCTGTCCTCGAAACAGCCATTCATTTATTTAGTACAAGGCAGTAAAAGATCATATCTCAACCATGTGAGTTTAAACCAACATTTCATACTTTTTTTATAGGACATGTAAGAGCTTTCTTTTGTTGTTTCAAGAATCTAATTTAAATATTCTTCCCGTTTATTTCTGTCAAGCATTTCAACAATGGCAGAAACTCATATTTCGGCTTTCCCTGATACTGTATAGCCAACCACTTTGTCTCACTAACAACGTTGTTTAGGAATAACAGTCCATTAATTACGTGAACTATGCCTTGTGGAAGAATATTCCTTAACTTGACTGAAGCACCATAACAATGACAGCGTCACTTGATCCATTTTATTTCAATGTCACGCTCAACACTTTTTGAGGAAATGACACTTTTCATAACTGACTCCCGTCATGTGATTGACTTCATTCACTGCCTTCCTCTCGGTTGTGAAATAAGCTGTATTATGGCGACCGACATCACAATCTTCCTTGTCCTCGCTGTTTTACCCTCGGTTCATCTCGCCCCTTCATTTTCACCAAAAGGTAAGTTTAATCGTAATTGTGGTTGTCGCGGTGTGTGGATGTGGTTCAGAAATGACAGGATGCGCAGTACTGTAGCCCGGAACAGCTCCCTGCCATTCGTTGCTAAATCACAACGAAGCAGGCAATCCTGTCTACAGTCACTAAAACTTTCAAATCCAATACCACTTTTTATTGTGTGCACGACCAATTTGGTAGTCGTTCGTGGAAATTGAAACTTCTCTGTTGCATTAAATAAGAGGTAAATAATTTGCACATATAATTTGTGTTGTACCGGACATTTTCATTGAATTTAATTATGAACTACACAAAGTTAATCGTGTGTTTGTTTCTTTTATTTCAGAGGAACATGAGTTCAAGACATGGATGTATAAGGTGAGCAAAATGTTGTAATGTTTCTACTGAGATGTTTATTTGTTCTAGAGGTATTTTCCAAAGATTCCAGAGACCGGTTTGGGCTTCTGATAAGGAAGTACATATTTAACAGAAATTATCTGTATAAAGGCAGCATTATTTTGTCGTGACACAATATCCAGCTTTTAGCTTTTTAATTTAACTAGAGATGTGGCGCATATATGAAAACCTTATAATTATGACATGTGTTTGTTCTTGGCCTGCGTATCTCGTGCTAAATTACTTTCACTTTCTGTCTTTGTGGATTAGGGAAACTACTTCATTCTGATGTAGCCTACTTGAAATTTACACGTTTGTTTACTGTCAGTTTGAAAACACCAACTTTTCGGTCTAAATGACTTTCAGTTGGGTTTTATGCTGCTTTTTAAAATACTGACATGCAGGACTCCTGGACATGGTGAGAAAGATGTGTTCACTTCAAAATACACAAAAGCGGAGATTAAAATCAGTTTATCTCGAACCGGCCTCTCTTTGTGATGAAATGTTATCCAAGTGTAATGGTCTGATGAAAGCCGTGCTTGTGGGACCGTGAGTCGGAAGGTGACTGTCGCTCATATGAGAACTCCTCCCGGCTTTCGTGCGCAGTACAACCGAGCCTATGAGCTGGAGGAGTACTACAGGCGCCTGCAGATATTTACGGAGAACAAGAGGAAGATTGACCATCACAACGCAGGAAACCGCACATTCACAAGTACACTTTTCATTTTTTGCGTTTTCTCTCCAGTCTTTGTTTTATTTTCAGCAATGGTCATTTTGTATTTTGTTGCATGTATTGTTTCTGCCAATGATTAATAAATCGTTGTTTTCTCTCTCCCTCATTAATCTACTGTTTGTATTGTCTCTGCCCCTTTCTCCTCCAGTGGGACTGAATGAGTTTTCTGCCATGACCTTTGCAGAGTTCAGGAGGTCGTTTCTCCTGACTGAGCCACAGGTACCATGCAGTGGTCTTTTGCTTTATTGTTGGTTTTGTATTAGTTTCTGTGCTGTTATCTGTAATGTGGTGGTGAACCGAAGTCTGTCTTTGGCAGAACTGCTCTGCTACAAAAGGGGGCCACATCAGTGGCAATGGACTGTACCCTGACTCTGTGGACTGGAGGAAGAAGGGAAACTACGTCACCCCTGTTAAGAATCAGGTATGCACCTCCAACCCAGTGCTGTCAAACACACAAATGCACCTGTGTGTGTATGTGTGTGTGTGTGTGTGTGTGTGCGCGCGCCCGCGCGTGAGATGTGTACTATATGTTATGTGTGTGTGTTTCAGGGACCATGTGGAAGCTGCTGGACCTTCTCCACTACTGGCTGCCTGGAGTCTGTCACTGCCATAGCAACAGGGAATCTCCTGTTTCTGGTGAGAAGTGATCTGTAGATCATCTCATCATTGCTGTTCTTGCTCTGCACTCGTATTATATTCACATATATTTTCAAATGCCATCCAGTTATAAAACTCCAGTCCAGGTAAAACTTCTCTCTGCATAAGAGTGACCCACTTGAGATTTGAACCTGTGACCCCTCAGTTACACAGCCAGATCCTTCATCAGTACACTGCCCTGGAAAGTGGAATGAGATTTGAACCTGAGACCCCTCAGTTACACAGCCAGATCCTTCATCAGTACACTGCCCTGGAAAATGGAAGCTGCCCTCTGAATTTCTCATTGTCACAGAAGACGGCGAAACGCTGCTATTTTACACCCACTTTGGAGCAGGTCCTATTGCTTTAGCAGCAGAAATGATTTTGTTTTTGGCACAGCCAAATGTGTTTTGGATCTGTGAGAGGGTGTCAAAGTCCTTTCATCTCTTACTGACCTCAGTGTCTGTCTGTCCATCTGTCTGCCTGTGGTACAGTCAGAACAGCAGCTGGTGGACTGTGCCCAAGCCTTCAACAACCACGGCTGCAATGGGTGAGACATGCATACATGCATATTAGTTTCATTTATTCATCCTTATATATTATCAAACTCCTTTATCCTTCTTCATTTTTCTTATTATACACCATTATTATTTTTACATGCACCATTTACATACTACACTAGTGTAGCATTCCTGCACATGGATTTCTACCAAAACTGCTCAGGCACATGTCTGCTGAAGGGTACACCAGCAGTGCACCACCTGGCCATGAAGCCTGCAGCTCAGCGCTCTGATGTCTGTGTCACCCTTCTCTCAATAGTGGGCTTCCGAGCCAGGCTTTTGAGTACATCAAATACAACAAGGGACTTATGACTGAAAAAGACTACCCATACACCGCACAAGTAAGAGCTATTTACTGCTCAATATGCAATCCAGTATCTTCATCACCATGCATCCTCATCATCATCTATCCTCATTTCCCTCCACACTCCTGCAGGATGGCACATGCAAGTACAAGCCTGAGCTAGCAGCTGCGTCTGTGAAGGAAGTCGTTAACATAACTAAGGTAGGGAGCGATTGCCTCCTATGCACTGAGAGAATGGTTGCCATAGTGAAGCGCATTTGTATGATAGGTAGATAGATAGATAAAACAAAATACAGATAAAAATGTAAAAAACCTTTTGTTTTCTTATTTACTTATTTATACTTATTTATTTCTTATTTTCTTATTTAATTTTTTTTATTTTTGTCTCAGTATGTAGAGATGGATATGGTAGATGCTGTGGCCAGGTACAACCCTGTCAGCTTTGCGTACGATGTGACGGAGGACTTTATGCACTATCAGGAGGGGGTCTACAGCAGGTGAGAGGAAGCCTGGGGCAGGTAGGGGCTCTGCACAATATCCCATCATGCCCTGCTGCTAGGATGAGCTGCAGCATTCCTGTGAGCTCATCAGGTGCGTCTCAGTACTTGAAAAATGAATCCTCCTTCCCTCCAACATGGGGACAGTGGGGGCTGGGAGAGGACGACATGGTGCTGGATGAAAGGAAGAGTTTTCCAGCACAGGGAGTCGCCAGCTGACAGTCAGCTGGTTGCCAGGTCATAGGTCATAGGTCATGTCGTGCAGTTAGAGGTCTATGTGTGGTAAAGGCCAGGTGTGACACATTACTGGATTGTCTCTGACACTGCAGAAATATTCTCTGGTATGTTCATGTCATCAACCATAGTTATTTGTCATATTCAAGCATATTCTTTTATTGCGTTGTTGTGCTTTGACACAGCCCATAAAGCTATAAATCTTTACTGTGATTCTTGATCTCAGGGTCACAGAATGGCCTTTCACACACTGAATCACTGCTCTCTCATGCCCCTAATGGTGCAACCTGCCAATGCCCTGTATTCTTGTTTACAGCACCAAGTGTCACAACACTACAGACAAGGTGAACCATGCTGTGCTGGCTGTGGGGTATGGGCAGGAGAAGGGCACCCCCTACTGGATAGTGAAGAACTGTTGGGGAGAAGGCTGGGGAATGCAGGGGTATGTTTCCTGTGATGGCATGGTCCATCATTGCACAGATAACTGACTTGGCCCAGGTACCTGGGTCTGTGCCGCATTCTCACCTGGCCCAGGTACCTGGGTCTGTGCCGCATTCTCACCTGGCCCAGGTACCTGGGTCTGTGCTGCATTCTCACCTGGCCCAGGTACCTGGGTCTGTACCGCATTCTCACCTGGCCCACGTACCTGGGTCTGTGCCGCATTCTCACCTGGCCCAGGTACCTGGGTCTGTACTGCATTCTCACCTGGCCCAGGTACCTGGGTCTGTGCCGCATTCTCACCTGGCCCACCTACCTGGGTCTGTGCCGCATTCTCACCTGGCCCAGGTACCTGGGTCTGTGCCGCATTCTCACCTGGCCCAGGTACCTGGGTCTGTGCCGCATTCTCACCTGGCCCAGGTACCTGGGTCTGTGCCGCATTCTCACCTGGCCCAGGTACCTGGGTCTGTGCCGCATTCTCACCTGGCCCACGTACCTGGGTCTGTACTGCATTCTCACCTGGCCCAGGTACCTGGGTCTGTACCATATTCTCACCTGGCCCAGGTACCTGGGTCTGTGCTGCATTCTCACCTCGCCCAGGTACCTGGGTCTGTACCGCATTCTCACCTGGCCCACGTACCTGGGTCTGTACTGCATTCTCACCTGGCCCGGGTACCTGGGTCTGTACCGCATTCTCACCTGGCCCACGTACCTGGGTCTGTACTGCATTCTCACCTGGCCCGGGTACCTGGGTCTGTGCCGCATTCTCACCTGGCCCAGGTACCTGGGTCTGTACCGCATTCTCACCTGGCACACGTACCTGGGTCTGTACCGCATTCTCACCTGGCCCAGGTACCTGGGTCTGCACTGCCTTCTGTTTGAGGTGAATGACCCTGCAGCTCTTCAGAACCAAAGTTAGCAGTCCTGGGTAATGGGGCTCCAAACAACCAGCAGATTAGGACAGATTGGGATGTATTTCTCCTTTTTTAAGCAAAATATTTGTGTATAATAATGAGGATTTTAATGTGCTGTGCACCCCCCCCAGATATTTCCTCATCGAACGCGGGAAGAACATGTGTGGGCTGGCTGCCTGCGCCTCCTATCCCCAGGTGTGACTCAGTGAGTCATGCAGGAGGTGCAGGTACACCTGAATAATGAGGAGGAAGATGCTGATGGGAGGGACTGATTTCTACAGAAGGGAAAGTCAATATCTTTATGGAATTCTGACATTTTTTTGTAATCACTATTTCCTTGAACATGATTGTAGTGAAACTGTTTAAACTGTATTAAACAGTTTATTGAAAGGACAGTCGACGAGTTTTGCGGTGCTGTTTTTTAATGTCATTAATGCTAATGTCAGTATAATTCTTCCAAATAAAAAGTGATTCTGTAACAAAAGTGATTCATTAAAAACAAACTGAGAAACAGCCTAAGAACATAAATGCATTATGATGCACTTTGTTTGTCACTTCTCTTAACTGCAGTCATGATGTATTTTGTTGTACTGAATAAAGGTATTTTTGCCTGCACTGTGTCCTGTACGGTGTGTTCATTTGGCTTTAGAAGGCACTGTTTGTATGTCTGTCATCTTTTGAACTGCAGGTTTTAAAAGCTGGTTACAAAGTGCCACTTGTACAAACCAGCAGCGGTTCCAAACAAGTGTGTTAGGTGTGTCACACACTTACTGAGCTGTGTGTAGTGGCACATTGCACCACTCTTTAAGTAGGAAAGCATCCAGTGATGAAGGAAGTGTTTGTGAGCTTCGCCTAGTGACCAATGATCTCGTTTGTGTCAAGCATGATTTTTCATAGTTTTGGAAACTCCCATATCAGGTGCTTATTGTCACATGTTTTTTATAGCTGGCAGAACTGCTAATTTCCATTCGACTTAATATGACTCACCTGTGTAGCTGTCTTTGTGATTGAGATACAGTTACTTCTAAGTAGAGCTGGGGGACTCAAGTCACAAATTTGCTGACCTGAGACCAGTTTAACCAAATATTTTTTTAAACATTTTACTTGATCCTTGGACCATCGAGTGAGAGTCAAGCTGGATTCAGGGTACTGACTTGTGTTGCTTGATTTTGTGCATGGTTACTTGAGACTTGAAGGTTAAGATTTGTGACTTAACTGAAAAAGGGGTGCGTTCTAATACCCAAAGTGTGTGTGTATATGTTTATGTATATATGTATAAAATATGAGGTGTGTGTGTATGAAATATGAGTAAACTTGAGTAACTGTGTTTCCCAAAACCTAGCATGCATTTTCTTTATACGGTGCCCGTTAAATGCCAGTAACAGTCCGTAAAACATCACACTGCTGCCAAACTAAGCTGTTTTCTAAACCAGGGATGTTCCTGAGTATTGCCAGTCCCACTTTCATTGAGACATGTAGTCCTTTTTCTTTTCTGTACAATCCAAGATATATGTGCCATAAAGTCAGGTTCATGCACTTGTATTTATGGTGCCTATTAAATGCCAGCAGCAGTCCATAAGACTCCACACCCCTATCAAACTAGGGGTGTTCCTGAGTACTCCCAACTCCACTTTCATTGAGACATAGAGTACAATTCAAAATACATGTGTCATACAGACCAGTGCAGGCATTTTGCATGAATAGGGCCAATTAAATGTCAGCAGCAGTCCATCAGAGGCTAAAGTATTCACACATCTCACTGGATTTAGGATCTATAATAATGTCTGTCTATGTGGGTTATAATATTTTCACTGATGCTTTGTGGGTCATATTTTACAGAAAACTCATTGTACTCAATGAAAATGATGGATTTTATCCTTTAAAACATAAACCTTTTTTTCCCAACAACAGGTGTGAGATGGTAAGACCTAAGAGGGTTCTTTTTATTAAAATGTGTTGAACAAATAAAAGAGGAGTCCTCATGAGGACTTCACAGTTATGATGCAAAATCTGGAAATATAATAAGGAAACAAGACATTTTAACATCTGAAATCAGTCAAGTGTTAATGATTACACTCCAGTTAATGTCCCTGCACGCACCTGTTTGTAATTTGCTGTTCAATGTATACATCAGAACTAGTACTACACTGTTACCCATTGTTTTGAATGCTTTATATTTCCACGTTTCATAATATGAAGGATGCTAAACACCTGTTGGCCCGATTAAAATGTCTCATGCGGTTATGTATATGATGAACCGCAGTTTAACTAAGACAAGTATGCTCTATTAACAGCCATTCTTTCTTTGTTTTACTCAAATATGGATATTTTCATGTGAAACATTTTTCTGACATATTGCGGGAAAACTATTCAAAATAAAAGTCATTACACAAGCGCCTCATGACTTTAAACATTCATCTTGACTACGAAATATAATCGAATAATCACAATGCCCTTACGTATAAACGGCGCTGTTGCTAATATGACTATGGAATATGGCTATGGAAAAATATTTTGAGTGAAATACATATATATTTGACATGCTTTGTCCTGCTATTGAGGTTTTAAGAGCAGGTACCAAAGTGCCACTTGAACAAAGCGGTAGCAGTTTTAACTAAGTGTGCAAAGACAGAGAACGAGTATAGACTGATATCAAAATACTTGTATTTTCCCATTACTTACTTTGCTATTTTTAATCTGAATGCATGTTTTACGATTCATACAGCATTCTGACAACTGTCAATTAATGTTACGGTCCTAAAGGTTTTGACCCGGAAGTGTTTCGTCGAACCAATGAAATGTCTTCTCAAAGAAGCGCCACAATATGAGAGCACGAACTGCTATTCGTTACTCCAGAACAGCTAGTCGTGTTATTTTCATGGGGACTAAATAAGAGTAAGCAACTGCGTAAGAGTAGCCTTTTTATGGCAAGCTTAAACAATTGCGTACATGTTCACAGCAATGACTGGTAATGATAAATAACACTGTGGGAATTATTCGTTCAAACTTCAAGAAATTGTAGCTATTTGGTTGTCATTCAACGTTAGCTAAGTTACAAGGTATTGTTAGTGTCTCGCCGTGTGCTAGCTTGCACCGTGGATATAGTCAGACATGCTGGAGGAAACGTTCAGCATTTTCGGCAACGGAGTTCTGGAGCGGCAGTGTTGACTACCTAAGGTAGCTTGCACCTGTATTTTGGTAGATGTTGTCAGGTGCCGAACTACCTCGTTGACGGGCAATGAGTCCACAATGCAACACAAACGTCACATCTGTTGTTGAAATATTCCCGCTAGCTGTCTAGCTAACCAACCAGCTATTGTGTTCGTAGCATTCTGGTTACATCTGTTCATAAAGGCAAATGTTTCATGCTAGTTCAAGTTATCTTACTGGTTGATGAGGGTTCACGATGCCGGGTCTTCCTCAAAATAATCTGAAGGAACAGCTGGAGCGGCACATAGCGGCTCAGCAGAGCAAGCTGTCCCTGTCCAAATCCAAGACCGGGTAAGAGTCTGCTTCCCATGCATTTTACTGGAGTGATAACGCGAGAAACACAGCCAAGATGTTGCTTTTATGTGGTGTTTCTGCACATTTGTCCACCCTGCATGTCACACAATTGGAGTTGATGAATGTACTGTTAAACGTGAGATTCACTTGGACAAAAAGAGCACACTGTCAGTGTGTCGGTGACTTTGATTTTACTGACTGGACTCTTTCCTTACAGACTGCAAAGTAACAGTTTTGTATGTATAATACTAATTGTTTTTGAAACTGGCTACTTTCATTTTACACCTAAAAAGCTGAGTTTAAATCGACCTGAACTGTGTGTGTCTCACTGTTACCGGTGACCTCCCTTTTAGGAATCCATTCTTTTGGTGTGTGGATCCTTTAGTAAATAAGTTTGTTACAACCTTGTTCAAACTTGATTTTTTGTTTTTTGATTTCTGTTTTTCATTGACACAGGTCTTTTTCATTCAAGAAGTCTTCACCCGGCACTGCAAATGTAGCTGTCCCAGCTAAGGTAATGTTCTCCAATGTTTTAGCAGACCGCAAGGTCAATGTTCCTAACGGCAGCACAGTGTCTAAATCTGTGGCATCTTTGACAAAGCCCGAGAAACAGCTTTCAAAAATCAGCGGTTTCAGCACTACAAACCCCAAGACCAAGCTGCAGAAACCCATTAGGGTGGAGAACAGACCGCTGGCCAAGTTCACGCCTGCGCTGGGAGGAGTGCAGATCCCTCCTCCAGCTGCGAAAGGAGAAACGGGAGTCACGAAGGCCAGCACCGTGAGAGACGGTGCTCTCCACTCATCTCTGAGCTTTGGGACTGACCAATGGGATGATCTGGATGATTTTGAAACTCCGGTGAAAGAGAAAAGCGGCTCTCTCTCAAGTCCTGGGGATTCAGTCAAGAGAGCCAAAACAGTGAGTGCCTCCCTGTCGGGTGCCAAGGCCGATGGCGTGAGCAAAGAGCTGCAGGCCCGGGCTCCAGCTAGCACAGCTACTGGCACGTTTCCCAACAGCACAGAGGAAGAGCAGTTGGACAGCACTCTGGAGAACCACAGAAACAGCGGCCCAGGGACCCAGGAGCCACAGAACTCTCCCAGGAAGACAGGTGAGGTTGTTTTCTGCACTGTGCCGTGTAGTGCAGGCTAAGTACCTCGCTCAGGGGTAGCAATGGGAATTGAACCTGTAGCCTCTGGATCAGCTGTCTAACCCTTGAGGCTCTCCTGTGCTTCACAGCCCTGCTGATGCTCGTAGATGAAAGGCATTCTGCAGTCCTTGCTCATGTGCTTTGTAACCTCAGCTTGTGAACATTAAGACGCTCTTTGCACAGGTGGCCACCGTAAACGGGAGGAAGATCATAATGTTTGCACTGATGATGACTTGTTTCTGCCGGAGGATGAAGACCTGGAGTTGATTCCTCCATCGCCGGAAGCTGAAGCCTTCAGTTCGCCCCCCTGTACGAGGTCCTCCAGGTACAGGCTAGCAGCTCCTAATTTTTCATATCTAGTTATTAATAGTATAAGTAATAGTTATTTCATATGTTATGCACACAGTGAACTTGGGTAACTGTGTTTCCCTAAACCACCCCCCACACTCTCCCTCCCCAGTAGCAGTGAAGCATCTGACTCCAGTCTTAAGGCCCGTATTTCCCCCAAAGCATCGGCCTGGAGGGCGCTGGGAAAACGGACCACTCCAGAGGTCCTTTCCACAGAGAGACAAGGTAAATGGGGTCCCCTTATCCGTTCACCAGGTGTATCCCAAATCTACTATTATCTCATTAACGCTTCAGTAATTAAAAAAACCTGCTTTTAATAATCTGGGAGATTTGAGTTATTTTCCCAGTACGCACCTGACCCCGGTGAGTAAGTAGCACTCGCAATGCATAGCATTGACTTTTACCAGGACAGCTTGCTGTAATGCCAGCAGGTGGAGTCCACTCCATATTCCAGCATGCTCCCTGTAAAGCCTAGAATGGCAAACACTGCAACTGGCTGGGAGTGTTCTTTGAATTCCCTTTTCTCAGTGACACACACTTCACTACCTTTTGTGCAGGTGAGGTGTCGATGGGGCTGACAGGTAAGCAGGCAGGACAGCAGGAGGCGCTGTGGAGCGTGATTGAGGAGACCTTGGCCCTGCTGGACTCAGTTGCTGAGCACCAGCTTAGAGGCCTGCCCTGTGGAACCCAGCTACTGCAGCTGCTGGCACGCAGGTATGTGTGCGTGCATACGTGTGTGTGTGTGTGCGTGCCCTCATTACTTGATCCTCTCTGGGCTGCATCGGTGCAGTGTCTCAGTGTCTTTCAGTTTCAGCATGTACTGACGCTTTGCTCTGCTCTGTCTCCAGGAAGAGCCTCCTTTCTCTGGCTGAAACACCACTGAGAACACACCAATCAGAGGCCACTCTGGCCGAAACGCCACTGAGAACACACCAATCAGAGGCCACCCTGGCAGCCACCACAGCCCTCCACAGAGCAGAGCTTTCTGGGAAGGGCTTCCAGTCCAGGAAGTCTTCCAGAGCTGTGTCCATGGACACTGAGCTGAGTGTCTTTGAGGACTCTGACTGTGTGATCAGTGGTGTGCAGACCCCGGGCTCAGTCACCTCCAAACCCTCCCTTGGGTGCTCAGATACGGAGCAGACCTCCGTAAGCTTCTACTCTCCCAGGAGGCCAGTGACCAGCGTTCAGAGCAGCGAGGGCAGGAGGCCAGGTGACTCAGACGCAGCAGCGGACGACTTCTATATCGATGACTTTGACATCGACGATTTTGATGAGTCCGAAATTCCAGATTACTTTGACAACGCCCCGGATTCCACGTCCTCTGCCGCAAAGCAGCAGCTCAGCTCCTTGCATCCAATCAGAGAGGAGCTACCCAGCAAGGCATCATGGGAAAAGATCACATCCCCTGCTTCTGCAGCCAAGCCCCCAAAAGCAAATCCCACACCAGGCAAGTCTCTGTGGTTTGTCTTTCTGTAATTCCTCAGGTGGCCACTGCAAAACAGAAGTGATTTTTCAGTTTACCTCCCAGGTTAGGTAAAGATTAGACAGACACTTGTCATGATTCTGATTTAGTGCCGTGACACAGGTTAGTTTTAGCGTTAAGTCTCCATGCGTTCTCTCTCTTTCCCCTCAGAACCTCCTTCCAGGAACCCCGCCCATGATCGTTTCCGTGGTTTCGGGTTCCCACACTCTGCAGAGATGATGAAGATCTTCCACAAGCGCTTCGGCCTGCACCAGTTCCGCTACAACCAGCTGGAGGCCATCAACGCCACCCTGCTCGGCGAGGACACCTTCATTCTTATGCCCACAGGTGTGTCTGCGTGTGCACGTGCATGTCCGTGCATGTGTGTGTCTGCATGCGTGTGTGTGTCTGTGTGCATGTGTGTGTGCATGCATATCAGTGCGTGTGTGTCTACATGTGCGTGCATGCATGTGAGTGTGTGTTTGCGTGTTCGTGCGTGTGTGTCTGCGTGCGTGCATGCATGTGAGTGTGTGTGTGTCTGTGTGTGCGTGTGTGTGTGCATGTGTGTGAGTGTGTGTGTTTGCATGTTCGTGCGTGTGTGTCTGCGTGCGTGCGTGCATGAGTTTGTGCGTGTGTGTGGTTCTGCATGCTCCTGTGTGTGATTGGACTCGTTGAATGAAGTTGCTTTGTGGTGTAATTCCCTCTGTCAGGTGGGGGGAAGAGTCTATGCTACCAGCTACCTGCTTGTGTGTCACCTGGGGTTACCGTGGTGATCTCTCCGCTCAAGTCTCTGATAGTGGACCAGGTGCAGAAGCTCACGACACTGGATGTGAGTTTTATCTCTGCCTGTTTTTCCTGTGTGTTTGCATTACTGCACCAGTCTGCGGTGTTGATGTGATTAGCTTCCTGCATGAGACTGTGTGTAACTCAGTTAGCATGTTATCCCTTTGCTGGTGACTTTATGAATGTAATTGTGTGTAACCTGCAGCTCTTTGTTTCAGATACCTGCCACGAGTTTATCGGGGGATAAGAGCGATAGTGAGGCTGGCCGGATTTACATGCAGCTGTCAAAGAAGGACCCGATCATCAAGCTCCTCTATGCCACCCCAGAGAAGGTGGGGTACCAGACCAATTAAATCTGCTGTCCTCAGTGTATGTATCAGGTGTATTTTACCTGTGTGTGTTTCTCAGGTGTGTGCCAGTGGCCGGATGATCAGCGCTTTGCAGAACCTGTATGAGAGAGGACTCCTTGCCCGCTTCGTCATTGACGAAGCTCACTGTGTCAGCCAGGTGAGTGTGTGTGTGAGTGTGCATGAGGCTCTCCTCTCCACGGTAGTGTGGTATAGTAACCCCCCCTCCTCTCTGCAGTAGTGTGGTATAGTAACCCCCCCCTCCTCTCTGCAGTAGTGTGGTATAGTAACCCCCCCCTCCTCTCTGCAGTAGTGTGGTATAGTAACCCCCCCTCCTCTCTGCAGTAGTGTGGTATAGTAACCCCCCCCCTCCTCTCTGCAGTAGTGTGGTATAGTAACCCCCCCTCCTCTCTGCAGTAGTGTTTTATAGTAACCCCCCCTCCTCTCTGCAGTAGTGTTTTATAGTAACCCCCCCTCCTCTCTGCAGTAGTGTGGTATAGTAACCCCCCCCCTCCTCTCTGCAGTAGTGTTTTATAGTAACCCCCCCTCCTCTCTGCAGTAGTGTGGTATAGTAACCCCCCCTCCTCTCTGCAGTAGTGTGGTATAGTAACCCCCCCCCTCCTCTCTGCAGTAGTGTGGTATAGTAACCCCCCCCCTCCTCTCTGCAGTAGTGTGGTATAGTAACCCCCCCTCCTCTCTCTGCAGTAGTGTGGTATAGTAACCCCCCCTCCTCTCTGCAGTAGTGTGGTATAGTAACCCCCCCCTCCTCTCTGCAGTAGTGTGGTATAGTAACCCCCCTCTCCTCTCTGCAGTAGTGTGGTATAGTAACCCCCCCCTCCTCTCTGCAGTAGTGTGGTATAGTAACCCCCCCCTCCTCTCTGCAGTCGTGTGGTATAGTAACCCCCCCCTCCTCTCTGCAGTAGTGTGGTATAGTAACCCCCCCTCTCCTCTCTGCAGTAGTGTGGTATAGTAACCCCCCCTCTCCTCTCTGCAGTAGTGTGGTATAGTAACCCCCCCTCCTCTCTGCAGTCGTGTGGTATAGTAACCCCCCCTCCTCTCTGCAGTAGTGTGGTATAGTAACCCCCCCTCTCCTCTCTGCAGTAGTGTGGTATAGTAACCCCCCCTCCTCTCTGCAGTAGTGTGGTATAGTAACCCCCCCTCCTCTCTGCAGTAGTGTGGTATAGTAACCCCCCTCTCCTCTCTGCAGTAGTGTGGTATAGTAACCCCCCCCTCCTCTCTGCAGTAGTGTGGTATAGTAACCCCCCCTCCTCTCTGCAGTAGTGTGGTATAGTAACCCCCCCCTCCTCTCTGCAGTAGTGTGGTATAGTAACCCCCCCCTCCTCTCTGCAGTAGTGTGGTATAGTAACCCCCCCTCCTCTCTGCAGTAGTGTGGTATAGTAACCCCCCCCCCTCTCTCTGCAGTAGTGTGGTATAGTAACCCCCCCTCCTCTCTGCAGTAGTGTGGTATAGTAACCCCCCCCTCCTCTCTGCAGTAGTGTGGTATAGTAACCCCCCCCTCCTCTCTGCAGTAGTGTGGTATAGTAACCCCCCCCCCCTCTCTGCAGTTGTGTGGTATAGTAACCCCCCCCTCCTCTCTGCAGTTGTGTGGTATAGTAACTCCCCCCTCCTCTCTGCAGTAGTGTGGTATAGTAACCCCCCTCTCCTCTCTGCAGTAGTGTGGTATAGTAACCCCCCCCTCCTCTCTGCAGTAGTGTGGTATAGTAACCCCCTCTCCTCTCTGCAGTGGGGTCATGACTTCCGGCCGGACTTTAAGCGACTGAATGAGCTGAGGCAGAAGTTCCCAGCGGTGCCCATCATGGCACTCACGGCAACCGCCACACCGCGCGTGCAGAAGGACATCTTGAACCAGCTGCAGATGAGCCGGCCTCAGATGTGCGTCCATCCCATAATCGACCCATCATGGAAATACTGTCATTTGATGCAGGTTTAACTCCAGTCCTGGAGGGCCGCAGTGTCTGCATGTTTAACTCCAGTCCTGGAGGGCCGCAGTGTCTGCAGGTTTAACTCCAGTCCTGGAGGGCCGCAGTGTCTGCAGGTTTAACTCCAGTCCTGGAGGGCCGCAGCGTCTGCAGGTTTAACTCCAGTCCTGGAGGGCTGCAGGGTCTGCAGGTTTAACTCCAGTCCTGGTTGATGATATTTATTTGGTTTGGGGAGGTGTGAGCGCAGCACAGACCTGGGCCTGTTGTGTTCCTTCACTCACTCCCTGTGCTCCCTTACAGCTTCACCATGAGCTTCAACCGGCACAACCTGAAATACACCGTGCTGCCCAAGAGGCCCAAGAAGGTCGATGAGGAATGCATCGAGTGGATCAAGAAACACTACCCTCGTACGCCCTTTCCCAGAATGCACTACACCAGGTTTTATACAGTGGGTTTTAATAGCGTTCTTATGCCAGTGGGAAGAGACACAACGCTGAGAAAGGAAGGGCAAACACACAGTTATCTTGGGTTTTGTATTCCTTACCAAGCAACACAAGTTTATGTTGCATTTCAAGTCTGTTGCATTGTATGAATTATACTTATAAACCGAAACATTCAAAAACATCTTCACATCTTCTCATGTTCATTGCTAAATCATTTGACATTTATTTATCCGACTCTAACAGACGTTATTCAGGCAGAGTCCTCTGTTTGCCATAAGAGTATAAATTCTCTCATGTTGGCAAATGATCAGTTTTTATATTAGAAGTCCAAGCCTGTAGAAACTCTTATAGCTTATGTTTTACCCATCTGTGCTGGATATTTTACTCCCTGTCCAAATGCTGCGCCACACAGTGGCTATAGAAAGCATGGCAGGAGTTACGCTGACTGTCCGCCACCGACCCTCGGCTTCAACTGGAGAGCCACTGTTTATCTGTATTGCAGACGTATTGTTGAACTGTATTGCAGGTATTTCCCATGTGAGACACACAAGTACTGAAGTGCTGCTGTTTTTGTCTGTGCACACGCAGGGGGTTCTGGGATTGTTTACTGCTTGTCACGTAATGACTGCGACTCACTGGCGGACAGCATGCAGAGGGCGGGGCTTTCGGCACTGGCCTATCACGCCGGCCTGAGCGACAGTGACCGCGAGTATGTGCAAAGCAAGTGGATCAACCAGGACGGCTGTCAGGTATATGAGATCTGGTCATTCCCTCACTCCCAGACTCAGCCGTTTAACTGTGGTCCAGAGCAGACTTCACCTCTACTCTGCATATCTTCGCGTACACTCTGTTCATGTTATGCAGCTGGGTCTTCTCTGCTGAAGACCTCTCCAGCTGCCTTTAGTTTCACTGGGTCCCTCTCTTACCATCTCCCAGGTGATCTGTGCCACCATCGCGTTTGGCATGGGCATCGATAAGCCGGACGTTCGCTATGTGATCCACGCCAGCCTGCCCAAGTCTGTGGAAGGGTACTACCAGGAGTCCGGCCGCGCCGGGCGGGATGGCGAGATGTCACAGTGCATCCTCTTCTACTCCTACACAGACGTCATCCGCATCAAGAGACTCATTAGCAGTACGTAAATGCGTGCACGCACACACACACACACACTCACGCACACATACACACTCACTCATGCACACACGCATACACACACACGCACACACACTTACATGTGCACACACAGATGTCATCCAGAATGGGACACACACACATCCTCACTCTCTCACATTAGATCAGGGACCCCTGAGCACACACCTCCTCACTCTCTCACATTAGATTAGGGACCCCTGAGCACACACCTCCTCACTCTCTCACATTAGATTAGGGACCCCTGAGCACACACCTCCTCACTCTCTCACATTAGATTAGGGAGCCCTGAGCACACACCTCCTCACTCTCTCACATTAGATTAGGGAGCCCTGAGCACACACCTCCTCACTCTCTCACATTAGATTAGGGAGCCCTGAGCACACACCTCCTCACTCTCTCACATTAGATTAGGGAGCCCTGAGCACACACCTCCTCACTCTCTCACATTAGATTAGGGAGCCCTGAGCACACACCTCCTCACTCTCTCACATTAGATTAGGGACCCCTGAGCACACACCTCCTCACTCTCTCACATTAGATTAGGGACCCCTGAGCACACACCTCCTCACTCTCTCACATTAGATTAGGGAGCCCTGAGCACACACCTCCTCACTCTCTCACATTAGATCAGGGAGCCCTGAGCACACACCTCCTCACTCTCTCACATTAGATTAGGGAGCCCTGAGCACACACCTCCTCACTCTCTCACATTAGATTAGGGAGCCCTGAGCACACACCTCCTCACTCTCTCACATTAGATTAGGGAGCCCTGAGCACACACCTCCTCACTCTCTCACATTAGATTAGGGAGCCCTGAGCACACACCTCCTCACTCTCTCACATTAGATTAGGGAGCCCTGAGCACACACCTCCTCACTCTCTCACATTAGATTAGGGAGCCCTGAGCACACACCTCCTCACTCTCTCACATTAGATTAGGGAGCCCTGAGCACACACCTCCTCACTCTCTCACATTAGATTAGGGAGCCCTGAGCACACACCTCCTCACTCTCTCACATTAGATCAGGGACCCCTGAGCACACACCTCCTCACTCTCTCACATTAGATTAGGGAGCCCTGAGCACACACCTCCTCACTCTCTCACATTAGATTAGGGAGCCCTGAGCACACACCTCCTCACTCTCTCACATTAGATTAGGGAGCCCTGAGCACACACCTCCTCACTCTCTCACATTAGATTAGGGAGCCCTGAGCACACACCTCCTCACTCTCTCACATTAGATTAGGGAGCCCTGAGCACACACCTCCTCACTCTCTCACATTAGATTAGGGAGCCCTGAGCACACACCTCCTCACTCTCTCACATTAGATTAGGGAGCCCTGAGCACACACCTCCTCACTCTCTCACATTAGATTAGGGAGCCCTGAGCACACACCTCCTCACTCTCTCACATTAGATTAGGGAGCCCTGAGCACACACCTCCTCACTCTCTCACATTAGATTAGGGAGCCCTGAGCACACACCTCCTCACTCTCTCACATTAGATTAGGGACCCCTGAGCACACACCTCCTCACTCTCTCACATTAGATTAGGGAGCCCTGAGCACACACCTCCTCACTCTCTCACATTAGATCAGGGAGCCCTGAGCACACACCTCCTCACTCTCTCACATTAGATTAGGGAGCCCTGAGCACACACCTCCTCACTCTCTCACATTAGATTAGGGAGCCCTGAGCACACACCTCCTCACTCTCTCACATTAGATTAGGGACCCCTGAGCACACACCTCCTCACTCTCTCACATTAGATTAGGGACCCCTGAGCACACACCTCCTCACTCTCTCACATTAGATTAGGGAGCCCTGAGCACACACCTCCTCACTCTCTCACATTAGATCAGGGACCCCTGAGCACACACCTCCTCACTCTCTCACATTAGATTAGGGAGCCCTGAGCACACACCTCCTCACTCTCTCACATTAGATTAGGGAGCCCTGAGCACACACCTCCTCACTCTCTCACATTAGATTAGGGAGCCCTGAGCACACACCTCCTCACTCTCTCACATTAGATTAGGGAGCCCTGAGCACACACCTCCTCACTCTCTCACATTAGATTAGGGAGCCCTGAGCACACACCTCCTCACTCTCTCACATTAGATTAGGGAGCCCTGAGCACACACCTCCTCACTCTCTCACATTAGATTAGGGAGCCCTGAGCACACACCTCCTCACTCTCTCACATTAGATTAGGGAGCCCTGAGCACACACCTCCTCACTCTCTCACATTAGATTAGGGACCCCTGAGCACACACCTCCTCACTCTCTCACATTAGATTAGGGAGCCCTGAGCACACACCTCCTCACTCTCTCACATTAGATTAGGGAGCCCTGAGCACACACCTCCTCACTCTCTCACATTAGATTAGGGAGCCCTGAGCACACACCTCCTCACTCTCTCACATTAGATTAGGGACCCCTGAGCACACACCTCCTCACTCTCTCACATTAGATTAGGGACCCCTGAGCACACACCTCCTCACTCTCTCACATTAGATTAGGGAGCCCTGAGCACACACCTCCTCACTCTCTCACATTAGATTAGGGAGCCCTGAGCACACACCTCCTCACTCTCTCACATTAGATTAGGGAGCCCTGAGCACACACCTCCTCACTCTCTCACATTAGATTAGGGAGCCCTGAGCACACACCTCCTCACTCTCTCACATTAGATTAGGGAGCCCTGAGCACACACCTCCTCACTCTCTCACATTAGATTAGGGAGCCCTGAGCACACACCTCCTCACTCTCTCACATTAGATTAGGGAGCCCTGAGCACACACCTCCTCACTCTCTCACATTAGATTAGGGACCCCTGAGCACACACCTCCTCACTCTCTCACATTAGATTAGGGAGCCCTGAGCACACACCTCCTCACTCTCTCACATTAGATTAGGGAGCCCTGAGCACACACCTCCTCACTCTCTCACATTAGATTAGGGAGCCCTGAGCACACACCTCCTCACTCTCTCACATTAGATTAGGGAGCCCTGAGCACACACCTCCTCACTCTCTCACATTAGATCAGGGACCCCTGAGCACACACCTCCTCACTCTCTCACATTAGATTAGGGAGCCCTGAGCACACACCTCCTCACTCTCTCACATTAGATTAGGGAGCCCTGAGCACACACCTCCTCACTCTCTCACATTAGATTAGGGAGCCCTGAGCACACACCTCCTCACTCTCTCACATTAGATTAGGGAGCCCTGAGCACACACCTCCTCACTCTCTCACATTAGATTAGGGAGCCCTGAGCACACACCTCCTCACTCTCTCACATTAGATTAGGGAGCCCTGAGCACACACCTCCTCACTCTCTCACATTAGATTAGGGAGCCCTGAGCACACACCTCCTCACTCTCTCACATTAGATTAGGGAGCCCTGAGCACACACCTCCTCACTCTCTCACATTAGATTAGGGAGCCCTGAGCACACACCTCCTCACTCTCTCACATTAGATTAGGGAGCCCTGAGCACACACCTCCTCACTCTCTCACATTAGATCAGGGAGCCCTGAGCACACACCTCCTCACTCTCTCACATTAGATTAGGGAGCCCTGAGCACACACCTCCTCACTCTCTCACATTAGATTAGGGAGCCCTGAGCACACACCTCCTCACTCTCTCACATTAGATTAGGGAGCCCTGAGCACACACCTCCTCACTCTCTCACATTAGATCAGGGACCCCTGAGCACACACCTCCTCACTCTCTCACATTAGATCAGGGAGCCCTGAGCACACACCTCCTCACTCTCTCACATTAGATCAGGGACCCCTGAGCACACACCTCCTCACTCTCTCACATTAGATTAGGGAGCCCTGAGCACACACCTCCTCACTCTCTCACATTAGATTAGGGAGCCCTGAGCACACACCTCCTCACTCTCTCACATTAGATTAGGGAGCCCTGAGCACACACCTCCTCACTCTCTCACATTAGATTAGGGAGCCCTGAGCACACACCTCCTCACTCTCTCACATTAGATTAGGGAGCCCTGAGCACACACCTCCTCACTCTCTCACATTAGATTAGGGAGCCCTGAGCACACACCTCCTCACTCTCTCACATTAGATTAGGGAGCCCTGAGCACACACCTCCTCACTCTCTCACATTAGATTAGGGACCCCTGAGTTTTTACTGAATTGTTTTTTGCGCATGCAGTGGACAGAGAGGGAAACCATCAGTCCAGAATGACGCACTTCAATAACCTGCACAGCATGGTGCATTTCTGCGAGAACCTGTCCGACTGCCGCCGTATGCAACTCTTGGCCTATTTTGGGGAGCACAACTTCAACCCCGCCTTCTGCAAGGAGCACCCCGAAGTTACCTGCGACAACTGCGCCAGACCAAATGTGAGAAAATGTTGTCTAAATTGTCATTCTAGAATATGCGTATATGTATACATTCTCAGAAGGTTTACAACAGTCTGACTGACATTACATACAGCGAGCATTTCTGCTCCTCAAAACATTAACTCCTCACACTCAATGCATCAGGGCAGCGTGGAGGGAGGCCCTGCCAGGAGCAAAGACAGGCTTAAACACAGACTGAATATGACAAATGATTGAGCATGATGTGAATCTGAGAGATGCTGCAAGATGGAGTGCAGATAATCACTCCGAACCATTAAGCCACAGCAGACTCTTCTCACAGAACCCCTATTACAGAACCAGCAGAACCCCACAGTGTTACAGAACCAGTGGAACCCCTATTACAGAACCAGCAGAACCCCCACAGTGTTACTGAACCAGTGGAACCCCTATTACAGAACCAGCAGAACCCCACAGTGTTACAGAACCAGTGGAACCCCTATTACAGAACCAGCAGAACCCCCACAGTGTTACTGAACCAGTGGAACCCCTATTACAGAACCAGCAGAACCCCACAGTGTTACTGAACCAGTGGAACCCCTGTTACAGAACCAGCAGAACCCCCACAGTGTTACTGAACCAGTGGAACCCATATTACAGAACCAGCAGAACCCCCACAGTGTTACAGAACCAGCAGAACCCCCACAGTGTTACTGAACCAGTGGAACCCATATTACAGAACCAGCAGAACCCCACAGTGTTACAGAATCAGTGGAACCCCTATTACAGAACAAATAAACAAAGTTCACTTTGTCATCTCAGAAATACAAGCCAAGGGTCGTAACGGACGACGTGAAGAAGATTGTGCGCTTTGTGCAGGAGCACTGTGAGAAGGTTGGAGTTCGACACTGCAGATCAGCTCAGCAGAACAGACTGACGCTGAATATGCTGGTCGACATTTTCTTGGGTAAGCATGAAAGGAGAACACTCACTGGTGGTTTTTTTTTTTTTTTTTTTCTTCTCCCAGTGGACACAGTGTCTTTGTATGTGCTGTTGTCCGGTACAGTGTTTTAATAGTTAGTGAGGACTGCTGTTGCTCCTTTTTGCATCTGCAACAGCCCATTATCCACTGTGCAGATACCTGCTTTTATACTGGTAGTGCTAGTGTTATCTGCACAGAAAGAAAAGGGTGTTCACTTGCTCAGAATTGCTGGTAGACGGAATTTCCCTGCAGGTTTTTTGTCTGATAAGAAAGTGATTTCTTCAAACACAGGTCCAGCGTAGAGCAGAATGTTTTTTTTTTTTCTGTCTCTCAGGCTGTAGCATTAGCTGCACTGTGTTTGTCTCACTAGCGCTGTAGCATTAGTGTTTGTCTCTCTCAGGCTGTAGCGTCAGTGTTTGCTGCGCTGTGTTTGTCTCTCTCAGGCTGTAGCGTCAGTGTTTGCTGCGCTGTGTTTGTCTCTCTCAGGCTGTAGCGTTAGCTGTGCTGTGTTTGTCTCTCTCAGGCAGTAGCGTTAGCTGCGCTGTGTTTGTCTCTCTCAGGCTGTAGCGTCAGCTGCGCTGTGTTTGTCTCTCTCAGGCCGTAGCGTTAGCTACACTGTGTTTGACTCTTCTCCTCACAGGTGCTAAAAGTGCGCGGATCCAGACGGGGATGTTTGGGCTGGGTGGGGCCTACTCCAGGCACAATGCTGATAGGCTGTTTAAGAAGCTGGTGCTGGAGTACATTCTGGAGGAGGATCTGTACATCACAGCCAACGGACAGGCTGTGGCCTACATCTCTGTTGGGCAGAAAGCCAGCAGCGTGCTGAACGGATTCACACAGGTGAGAGCTGCAGCAAGAAAAAAACCCTTCTGCTGTACGCTGGACCCGTGTTTGAAGAAATCACTTTCTTATTCTTTCCTTCCAGGTGGAGTTCTATGAGACAGAGAGCGCCTCCAGCATCAGGAAGCACAAGGCATCCGTGGCGAAGAGCATCTCCAAACGGGAGGAGATGGTGCAGCGCTGTCTGGAGGAGCTCAACGACCTCTGCAAGAAGCTGGGGAAAGTGTTCGGCCTGCACTACTACAACATATTCTCTACCGCCACACTCAAGAAGATCGCAGGTACCCGCCAGTGACCGGTTCAGTCAGTAAAGGCTGGGCCCTATAGAGTGATTCAGTCAGTAAAGGCTGGGCCCTATAGAGTGATTCAGTCAGTAAAGGCTGGGCCCTATAGAGTGACTCAGTCAGGAAAGGCTGGGCCCTATAGAGTGGCTCAGTCAGTAAAGGCTTGGCTCTACAGACTGGATCAGTCAGTAAAGGCTTGGCTCTACAGACTGGATCAGTCAGTAAAGGCTGGGCCCTATAGAGTGACTCAGTCAGTAAAGGCTTGGCTCTACAGACTGGATCAGTCAGTAAAGGCTTGGCTCTACAGACTGGATCAGTCAGTAAAGGCTTGGCTCTACAGACTGGCTCAGTCAGTAAAGGCTGGGCCCTATAGAGTGACTCAGTCAGTAAAGGCTAGGCCCTATAGAGTGACTCAGTCAGTAAAGGCTAGGCCCTATAGAGTGGCTCAGTCAGTAAAGGCTGGGCCCTATAGAGTGACTCAGTCAGTAAAGGCTTGGCTCTACAGACTGGATCAGTCAGTAAAGGCTTGGCTATACAGACTGGCTCAGTCAGTAAAGGCTGGGCCCTATAGAGTGGCTCAGTCAGTAAAGGCGGGGCCCTATAGAGTGACTCAGTCAGTAAAGGCTAGGCCCTATAGAGTGACTCAGTCAGTAAAGGCTGGTCCCTATAGAGTGACTCAGTCAGTAAAGGCTGGGCCCTATAGAGTGACTCAGTCAGTAAAGGCTGGGCCCTATAGAGTGACTCAGTCAGTAAAGGCTGGGCCCTATAGAGTCACTCAGTCAGTGAAGCCTGGGCCCTACAGAGTGACTCAGTCAGTAAAGACACAATTTAAAAGTAGTTTAAGCACCCGCAATAATGTTTGACATGGTGATGTTTGACAGAGACACTGTCGGCGGACCCTGACGTGCTGCTGCAGATCGACGGTGTGACTGAAGACAAGCTGGACAAATACGGCGCAGAGCTGATCGAACTCCTGCAGAAATACTCTGAGTGGCAGCTGCCTGGTGGGTGACATCATCCTGTACTGACACTGTGACATCATCATCTCCCAATTAGCCAGTATTAGTCTGTAGGCTGGCAGGTTCTCTCTCAGGGATCTTTCTTGTGGTCCCCAGATTGTGTGTTCAGATGAGGGTGAGGTTCCAGAGAGAGGAATTCAGAGTCAGACACACAGAGAGCCACAACTGCTGCGCCTCTCTGAACGAGCACCTGTGTTTCTTGTGTTTTTATCGCACTGGCACCTGTTTTAACCAACCCACCCCCTGCCTGACGGCGTACAGTGGAGGAGCAGGCTGAGAACACGGACGAGGCTGATGGCTGGATCAGTGCTGAGAGGGGCCACGGTAGAGAGGAAGAGGAGGATGATGGGACGTCCACCTACTTCAAGGACACAAACCGAGGCGAGAAGCGCAAGAAATCCACATATTTCAAAAAACCAAAGAGGTGGAGAGGGAACCGCAACCAACAGAGCTCGTCCAGAGGGTGAGTGCTCCCATGAGACCAACAGACCTACAGAGGGCAGTGTAGGGTTAGGAAGCTGGGCTTGTAGCTCAGAGGTTACAGTGTAGTATAATGGTTAGGGAGCTGGGCTTGTAGCTCAGAGGTTACAGTGTAGTACAATGGTTAGGGAGCTGGGCTTGTAGCTCTGAGGTTACCGTGTAGTGTAATGGTTAGGGAGCTGGGCTTGTAGCTCAGAGGTTACAGTGTAGTGTAATGGTTAGGGAGCTGGGCTTGTAGTTCAGAGGTTACAGTGTAGTGTAATGGTTAGGGAGCTGGGCTTGTAGCTCAGAGGTTACAGTGTAGTATAATGGTTAGGGAGCTGGGCTTGTAGCTCAGAGGTTACCGTGTAGTGTAATGGTTAGGAAGCTGGGCTTGTAGCTCAGAGGTTACAGTGTAGTGTAATGGTTAGGGAGCTGGGCTTGTAGTTCAGAGGTTACAGTGTAGTATAATGGTTAGGGAGCTGGGCTTGTAGTTCAGAGGTTACAGTGTAGTGTAATGGTTAGGGAGCTGGGCTTGTAGCTCAAAGGTTACAGTGTAGTATAATGGTTAGGGAGCTGGGCTTGTAGTTCAGAGGTTACAGTGTAGTATAATGGTTAGGGAGCTGGGCTTGTAGCTCAGAGGTTACAGTGTAGTATAATGGTTAGGGAGCTGGGCTTGTAGCTCAGAGGTTACAGTGTAGTATAATGGTTAGGGAGCTGGGCTTGTAGTTCAGAGGTTACAGTGTAGTATAATGGTTAGGGAGCTGGGCTTGTAGCTCAGAGGTTACAGTGTAGTGTAATGGTTAGGGAGCTGGGCTTGTAGCTCAGAGGTTACAGTGTAGTGTAATGGTTAGGGAGCTGGGCTTGTAGCTCAGAGGTTACAGTGTAGTGTAATGGTTATGGAGCAATTGCAAAGATGAAGGGCAAAGTGCAAAAGTACCCCAAAGGAGGAGAGTAGTTCCAGTCGAAAATTGTGAAAAACCATGAATCTGTTGCTTAACTTGTCAAATAAATTCAATCATTAGTAACAAACAAATCAATATGCATAATAACAGCCCTATTCAATCGCAGGAAAATGCAAATACATAGACAAGCAAAGTACGCAGGTAAATTGCTCTTCCTGGGTTTTGCCCCTTTAGCTACAGCAACAGCAAGTCAGTGTCCACAAAAACAAAAGCTGGGGCTTCCAGAGGCTCCGCCCCCGTTGTGACCAGAGGCTCCGCCCCTGCTGTGACCAGAGGCTCCGCCCCTGCTGTGGCCAGAGGCTCCGCCCCAGCTGTGGCCAGAGGCTCCGCCCCCGCCGTTGCCAGGAGACAGCCGGGCATCATGGCCCTGCCCACACCACAGACCGGCCAGCGACCATTCCTCAAGCCCTTCTACTCTCACCTGGGCTAGCCGGACAGGTGTTCCCTACTCAAACTGGCTGGATCCTCAGACTGTGTATATCTGTAAAATATTTCTCCATTTTACATTTTAAGTGTTTTAAGTGTGCTCAGAGCTGTGTTCTGATGTGTGATGTGTACATGTGAACCAGCCCCGTTGAAAGTGGACGAACTGCTGAGTGTTCTGTGCGATCTGTTGCCATTGGCTGGCCGTCTTCCATACACCACTGAGGAAGTATGTGATGCATGCACAGTTTTAAATTGATATTTAAAGCAAAAATAAACTTTTTATGTCTTCATAACTGCATTGAATCATTGAGCATTGTGTTTTTTGTTAGAATAGCTCTCAGAGGACTCTGAGCCACAGCTGCTGTGGGGGTTAGCCTGTCACATCAGCCAGAAGAAAAACAGAAACATAATTTCAAAATTATGTAGAATGTGAGGTGGAACAAGAAAAAAACATACATTTTTACTGCTTTGCAAAAATGACCAAATCAATGAATACTGTGAGTGGCTTTGACAGAAGGCTATGGCTTCAGAATTATATTTTTTTTAGTACAATTTTCCCTGGTCCAGAAATCCTTCTAAAATGATGATTAAAGCCATACACCCAGGGGCTTAGCTAGAAATTTTGCGTCCTGTACTCAGGCAGGCTCCTAGGGTCCCTCCACTCTATACAAAAAAAAATCCAGATTTTTGTGGGCCCTCTCAAATCTTTGGGCGCTGCATACTTAGTACCCTTTTTCCCCCAGGTGCTATGCCCCTACCTCACATACTCTTCAAAAAGAACACACCCAATACTGCTCACTCTTACTGGGCTGGAGGAAATGAATACATTCAGAAATTAAAAATGAAGTGTGTGATGGCCATCTTTGATTTCCAGTAAACTAATCCTTATCATGCCCAACCTCACATTACACACCTTTACTCACGAAAAGACTGCATATTAAACATTGTCAATGAAATGGAATCCTCATGTTACAGTGTTTCTATCGCTGATTGTTCAAAAACTGCATGAATCGAACACCCAATGACAAGCATGGAGAAACACCGTGCAAAACGTGGTCAGACATGTCACTATTCCACCTGAGACGCATAAACAAACGTTACCTCGGTAACGCGTTTATGAAACCATGACAGAGTTGTACAGGCAGTAAGCCGTAGAAATGTGTGAATGTCATAACCTTTATTAGAAGCGCGCAGGCGCCATATTCCTTCATCACAGCCTCCGCTCTGGCGCGCTTTGTGTCGGATGATTGGCCTATCAGCGGCCGCGTCGCCTGTTTCACAACACAGGAGGTGGAGCTTCTTATGAAACCTGACTTACTCTGCGGGCGGCGCGGGGAGATTTGTATAAGCGAATGAGAGCGGAAAAGTTTGTAAGTCCTATTCGAGCGGCAGAGGAGAGTTTGGGATTTGTAAGCTAATTGACTTGCACACTTGTCGTGAATTTTTATTAGTTTTAAGAAAATGCCAGCAGCTACGGAGGAAAACATGACTGACGTGGATAGTTCATCAAAGCATGACTGTTTTGTCAGAGTGCAACTTTTGCAGGTAGTCTAACACTGATGTTTCCACTTCCTTTGTAGCATGCTAGGATAACTAGCGATTTAGCTGTGATGTTGAGTTAACTTTAGAGTGTGTTAGTTTGCTGCTTTGTGTTGTTGCTATGGGAAGGGGCCGGATAGACAACCGGTTCCATGCGTTATCTACCATTATACTGACACCGAAGAGCCTGTGTTGTGAACTATCTCATGTTCTTGCCAGGTGAACTGGACACCATAACATTATTGTAATTGTGTGCTACCCGACTAACGGTTAGAATGTACCAAATTACTAGCAGTTAATCGACAAAGTAAATAACAAAGAAGTGTAATGGCTAATTGATTGTTTGGCATTTTGTGTCATGTATCCCGTATCTGCTCGACCATTTCGAGTGCAAAGGTATTTCAGTCAATACTGTGTTTGTGTTGCAGGAGACCACGCCACCTCGAGCCGAAGAGGCAGCCGTGCCGGTGCGCAGGTCCTCACGGCAGGCTTCAAAAAAACGCGTAGTGCTGTCACCGAATGAGGTGAAACAGAAACGCCTGCGCTACACCGAGGACAAGGCGGGGGATCCACAGAAACTCGTCCTGAACGAGGCAAGCGCAAAAAATGCGGTTTTGACACGAAAAATCGTGGTCGTGCTGGCAGTCATGCATGACAGACTAAAAATTGAGTCCGATTGCATTTTTATGATAACCTGAGAAGGGTTAGCACTCGCTCTCACAGAAACATATGTCCAGTTGCGGTACAGCAGCCTAAATGTTAAGAAATGGGCGCTCTGCGATGTGCTGTTTGCTAATCGTGAGCATTTCCACTGACACCTCCAGTGTTTTATTTATATAGTGGAGTTCTACACATGGTCTCAGAGAGTTCATATCGTAAAACCTAATGTAGGACCGTTTACTCCCTCTTTGCTCACCCTCATCGGGCGAATGCACGCGATCAGGTTGTGGCACCGCTTGAAGTGTGTGATTCAGTTTTGGCCATATGCATTTTTCTCCTGATGCCGTGCCGCCTCCTCCCATGAGATTCACCTCCAAAGCTGAGGGACATCACAAAGACCTTGTGCCCTGCAGCGTCCCATCACTCTGTCAGAGCTGGTGGCCTCCAAACTACCATGTTGGGACAGTTTTAAAAATACAAATAGTTAAAATCTTCCATCTGGCAAAGTAAGTTAAAGTAGTAAAGAAGAAGGTACTGTAGTACAGTGGGTCCTGTTTGAGAAAACTCGCACACTCAGGACAGAGTTCAACAGTGATCTGTTTGACTGTCCCTCATCATAGTGTGTTTCAAAAGCACTTTGTCACATGCTACCTGGACAGCACTTTTCCAGCTGTGTGGACACGTATCACCTGTCTGAAAATTGCTTTCAATTGCTTTGTCTTCAGAAAAAACCACCCCTCGAAGCAGCAACTGTTAAACAGAGCGAGATTATGTTGAACAATGAAAACTGTGACAGTGATGCCGAGCAGGACTGCCCAGCGGTGAGTTTACTGTCTGACAGTGAGGCCGAGCAGGACTGTCCAGCGGTGAGTTTACTGTCTGACAGTGAGGCCGAGCAGGACTACCCAGCGGTGAGTTTACTCCCTGATAAACGATGCCCTGCTGGTGCAGGTCAGAGCCATTTCCTCTGGTTTCTCATGGTTTTCCTCATTTTCTCAGCTGATGAAGAGCGGGGCTTTGTCTGCTTATGAGCTGGAGCGTCTGGAGAACATCAGGCAGAACCAAGCTTTCCTGAGCGCCATCCAGCTCCCACAGGTACGGGGAGTGTCCACTTCAGACAACCAATCACATGGTGGCATCCGTCTCCCAGAACCAATCACACGGTGGCATCCACTTCAGACAACCAATCATGCAGCGGTATCAGCTGTACTGACTGCTGGCCTGGTGGAAAAGGGGCAGAGGTGTCAAAATAAATAAAAATAAAGTTTTAGTGCAACTGTGTGAATGAATAAATGAGTATTTCCACAGGATGGAGTGTTTTCTGCGGTGTGTTCATTGCTGGATTGTCTCCTGAAGCCTCGGCTAAACTCCCCTGCTCCCTGTGTGTGTTCTGTTCCACAGGCCACTGCTGCCCTCAAACCCAAACCCAAACCCAAATCCAGAGGTCTCAGGAAGTGAGTTATCCTTCATTAACATTTCTGTCTCAGATTTTTTTTTAACAAAGCAGTTTCCAAAAAGAAAACATTTGGGTGGATGCTGCAAGTACAGGTGCATGCGTGCGTATGTGTAGTGACAGAGCGTGTGCATGTGAGTGCAGTGACAGAGCGTGTGAGTGTGTGAAGTGACAGAGTGTGTGTGCACGAGTGCAGTGACAGAGCGTGTGGGCATGAGTGCTCTTTGCCTCCCTCTGGTAGCAGCTCAGAATGCTGTTTCCCGCAGGGAGAAACCCAGGGTCTCAGAGGAAGTGCTTCCTGTCCGCAAGTCGCTGCGCCTGCAGAAACAGGAAGCACAGGTGCTGTTGTTGCGAGAGAACCCACCCATGGCTGATGACGCAGTGAGTGATGGGTTTGGGGACGGGGCTGTTCGCGCACCCTTCTGGGCGTGTGCAGTGTGTGAGTGATGGGTTTGGGGGCGGGGCTGTTAGCGCACCCTGCTGGCTGTTTGCGGTGTGTGAGTGATGGGTTTGGGGGCGGGGCTGTTAGCGCACCCTGCTGGCTGTTTGCGGTGTGTGAGTGATGGGTTTGGGGGCGGGGCTGTCAGCGCACCTTGCTGGCCGTGTGCGGTGTGTGAGTGATGGGTTTGGTGGCGGGGCTGTCAGCGCACCTTGCTGGCCGTGTGCAGTGTGTGAGTGATGGGTTTGGGGGCGGGGCTGTCAGCGCACCTTGCTGGCTGTGTGCGATAGATAGATAGATGACTTTATTCATCCCCGAAGAGAAGTTATATTGTCATAGCAGTCCGGTAAATTTGAATACAATACAGATACAATGGAATAAAAAATAAGATAAAATAAAATGAAAATAAATACATTCCTGAGGTCGAGAGAATAAAAACAAAACAAGATATAAACAAGATGTACACATACCTTATATAATATACTATGAATATGTACATAGGATGTGCAATAGGATGCGAAAAATACTGCAAAAATATGATATATAATATCAATATGGATAATATACCCACATGTCCCATAGTAAACACTAAGTATAGGTTATACTATGTTATATGTAGTGCAGAAGGTTACAGGTAGAATTAGTCCAGATGTGTGATCAGCTCTGAGCTAAAGTTCCTCTGAACAGGTGGAGATGATGAGGAAACTGGAGGGCCCTGTCGCCATGGTGCCAGTAAACATGGAGGAGGGGAGTGTGCTGCCCACGGAGTTGCTTG
Organism: Albula glossodonta; assembly: GCA_019788955.1. Taxonomy (NCBI): domain Eukaryota; kingdom Metazoa; phylum Chordata; class Actinopteri; order Albuliformes; family Albulidae; genus Albula; species Albula glossodonta. The sequence continues at coordinate 168,646 of JAFBMS010000300.1, forward strand.
AACTGTGGAAAGAGGTGAGAGGCGCTGCCTGTGTCCATGACAACCACAGACGGCCATTTGCCCCTCCTCTCACTGACCGTCTCACTGTGTCTGTCTTGCAGTGTACGGACACCCAGAGAGAGAAGAGAAGTCTGAAAGAGTGAGTTGATTATTATGGAACAAAGAAGAGTTTTTGGGGGGTCCCAGCCACTTCCTCATCTCAGGAGAGGGCAAACATGTGCAGGCCTGAAGCTTGCATGCAGGCAGAGTTTCATGAATCGCCCCCAGGAGGCGCCAGTGTAAAGCTCGGGCAAACATGCTACAGTAAAGCCTGCCTCTGGGTGATCATGAATTATTTGGCTGTGTGACACCAGGAGTATGTTTGTGTTTGTGTGTGTGTGTGCGCGTATGTATGTGTGTATGTGTGTGTGTTTATGAGGGGGGTGTGTGTGTGTATGAGGTAAAGGGTGTGTGTGTGTGTGTGTGTGTGTGCGTGTGTGTGTGCACGTATGTATGTGTGTGTGTTTATGAGGGGGGTGTGTGTGTGTGTATGAGGTAAAGGGTGTGTCTGTGTGTGTGTGTGTGTGTGTGTGTGAGAGGTAAAGGGTGTGTGTGTGTGTGTGTGTGAGAGGTAAAGGGTGTGTCTGTGTGTGTGAGGTAAAGGGTGTGTCTGTGTGTGTGAGGTGTGTGGGTGTGTGGTGTGTGTGTGTGTGTGTGTGTGTGAGGTAAAGGGTGTGTGTGTGTGTGTGTATGAGGTAAAGGGTGTGTGTGTGTATGAGGTAAAGGGTGTGTGTGTGTGTGTGAGAGGTAAAGGGTGTGTGTGTGTGAGAGGTAAAGGGTGTGTGTGTGTGTGAGAGGTAAAGGGTGTGTGTGTGTGTGAGAGGTAAAGGGTGTGTGTGTGTGTGTGTGTGAGAGGTGTGTGAAGAGGTGTAAGGGTGTGTGTGTGTATGAGGTAAAGGGTGTGTGTGTGTATGAGGTAAAGGGTGTGTGTGTGTGTGTGTGTGAGGTAAAGGGTGTGTGTGTGTGTGAGGTAAAGGGTGTGTGTGTGTGTGTGTGAGTGGGAGTGGGTGTGTGTGTGTGAGGTAAAGGGGTGTGTGTGTGTGAGGGTAAAGGGTGTGTGTGTGTGTGAGGTAAAGGGTGTGGGTGTGTGTGTGTGTGTGTAAAGGGTGTGTGTGTGTGAGGTAAAGGGTGTGTGTGTGTGTGTGGTAGGGTGTGTGTGTGGGGTAAAGGGTGTGTGTGTGTGTGGGGGAGAGGGTGTGTGTGTGTGTGAGGTAAAGGGTGTGTGTGTGTGTGAGGTAAAGGGTGTGCGTGTGTGTGAGGTAAAGGGTGTGCTTGTGTATGAGATAAAAGGTGTGCGTGTGTATCTGCAGGTACAGGGCTGAGCTGAACAGGCTGCAGTTGAGTGAAGAGAGGGTGGTGAAGGTGGTGAAGGAGCGGATCTTCTCTGCTGCCTTCCATCCCTGCGCCAGCCGGCTCCTGCTGGCCGCTGGAGACAAGACAGGCAGAGTGGGGCTGTGGGACATGGTGAGCGCTGCACACTTTGGGCACGGGGGCTGTGGGGGTGTGTGTGAGTGATGCACACTTTGGGCACGGGGGCTGTGGGGGTGTGTGTGAGTGATGCACACTTTGGGCACGGGGGCTGTGGGGGTGTGTGTGAGTGATGCACACTTTGGGCACGGGGGCTGTGGGGGTGTGTGTGAGTGATGCACACTTTGGGCACGGGGGCTGTGGGGGTGTGTGTGAGTGATGCACACTTTGGGCACGGGGGCTGTGGGGGTGTGTGTGTGAGTGATGTGTTCGGCTTCTCTCCCTCCCCAGGGTGCTCAGTGGGGCGATGACGGGGTGCTCCTGTTTGAGCCGCACTCCCGGCCTGTCTGCAGTATGGCATTCTCCCGCACAAGCCCCTCCAGCCTGCTGACGCTCAGCTACGACGGCTGCCTTCGCTGCACTGACGTGGAGAGGGCCATCTTCGATGAGGTGCGAACTGAGCCCAGTAAAAACGCAGCCATAAAGTGGAGCCACTCTGAGCAGCCCCTGCACCTGATAACCAGCAGCCAGTTAACCATGTGATCAGCTCTGCTGAGACACCGCAAATCCCATAACCCCCTGCAAGAGCACAGCTGACCCCTGCCGCAGTTTCTGCAATACGTGCACGTGATTGTATGATAGCATTCTGAGGTGTGTTCTGCTTTTTTCTTCTGTAAACTCAGGTGTATCGCTCTGATGTTGGGCTAAGCAGCTTTGACTTCCTGTCCCATGACTGCTCCACGCTATTGGTTTGTAACTGGGAAGGGGAAGTTGCTGTTGTGGACAGGAGGACTCCAGGGTAATGGAATGTTCTGTCTCAGCTCGTCACACTCGTCATTCCATAAGCTTGTCAATTAACGTTGCCTTTATTTACACAATTACTTGTTGAGATTGATTCCAGTTTTTATGACAGCGCAGAACATCAGTAAATGCTTACCCTGGTGTGCGTGCGCACACACACATGCCTCTGTCTCTGCAGAACCTCACATGAGTGTGTGTCCAGTCTGGACCCCAGGACCCTGCGCTGCGTCAGTGTGCATCCGCTGCAGAGGCAGTACTTTGTGGCCGCAGAGAGCAGGTGTGTTTGTGTTTGTGTGTGTTGTGTGTGTGTGTGTGTGTGTGTGTGTGTGTGTGTGTGTGTGGGTGTGGGTATGGTGTGTGGGGGGTGGGGGGTGGGGGGTGGGGGGTGTGGTGTGTGGTGGGGGGTGGTGTGTGGTGTGTGTTTGTGTGTGGTGGGGGGGGGGGGGGGTGGGCAGGTGTGTGTGTGCGTGCGTGCGGGGTGGGCAGGTGCGTGTGTGTGTGGGTGTGGGCAGGTGCGTGTGTGTGTGTGCGTGCGTGCGTGCGGGTGGGCAGGTGCGTGCCTCTCTAACCGCGTGGCTCTCTCTCCTCAGGGACGTTCACGTGCATGATGTGCGGAACCTGCAGAAGAAGGTGAGCCAGCCCGTCTCTGCGCTACCTGGCCACTCCCTCAGCATCTCCAGTGCCTACTTCTCCCCTGACAGCGGCACCCGCGTGCTCACCACCTGCATGGACAACCGCATCAGGTGAGCCACTCACCTGTGCACAGCTGCGCAGCTCCTCACCTGCACACAGCTACCTTTGTATGCGCAAATCTATGTTACAGCAGTCAGATGTGTCCCTTGCATGTGTAAAACAGTACAGCTCAGAATGGGCTTTGGCCAAACAGGGCAAACACAGAGAGGTGCTGTTGTTGTAGCATTTCTCCATTGGATGTGTGAAGTCCCAGGCAAAGCTGGCCGTGTGTGTGAGACCAGAATGAAGTCTGGCGAGTGGTTTTCAGTGTGGAATGATTTAAGCCTGCAGGAGTGCAGGAGTCCCTGCTGTCAGGAAGAGTTTTACGGCTTTATCCACCTCTGTCCACAGTGGCCTTGTCTGTTGTTTGACTGGTGAGGAGAGTCCAGCCAGATCTTTCTGGATTGTGTTGAGACTTTATTTTACCTTCCAGAGTGTTTGACACGTCTGAACTGAAGCCTCAAGTCCCACTCCTGTCCTCCATCAGGTAAAGAGCTCCTTACCTTCAGATCAGAATGTCACATGATGCACAAAGGAAAGATGGTTAGCCTGTTTATATCGACATCCGGACTGTTTAACTCCAGTCCTGCAGGGGGCAGTGTCTGCAGGTTTAACTCCACTGCTGGAGGGCTGTAGTGTCTGCAGGTGTAACTCCAGTGCTGGAGGGCCACAGTGTCTGCAGGTTTAACTCATTATATATGAATGCAGTCCTGTGGGGCTAACGCGGCAGCGTTGTGTGTGCGGGGGGCTAACGCTGCAGCAGTGTGTGTGGGGAGGTAACGCTGCCCTGTTCTGTCAGGCACAATATGCATACGGGGCGCTGGTTGACGAAGCTGCGGGCAGTGTGGGACCCCCGGCAGGAGGACTGCTTCGTGGTGGGCAGTGTGGAGCGGCCGCGCCAGGTGCAGGTGTACCATGAGAGCGGCGAGCAGCTCCGCGTCCTGGAAGACGCGGAGCTGCTCACCACCGTCTGCTCCGTCACCGCCTTCCACCCCAGTAGGGCTGCGCTGCTCGGCGGCAATGCATCGGGCCGCCTGCACGTCTTCACCCCCTGACCTCCTCGCTGACCACCCACTGACCACCCCCCTTCACCTACAGATGACCAAAGCCTGCTATTAACTTCTCACTTAGGCAAAAAAAACCCTGCCTGTTGTCTTTGAATGTTTGTAGTTTTGTTTCTCTGTACCTTCTTTCTGTTAAACCTTTTTACTGTTATGTAATAAAATATAAAAGTTAACTGTTTTGGATAACTTTCACAGCCTTTTATCTGCGTATCAGAGAGGTCATTAGTGTCCTTCAGGTCCAGACATCTAAGAAGTGTGTGATATGAGCTTCTGCTCTGCTGGAACGTTCAGTGTGCTCAGGAAACCAGGACATCTGGCACGGGAACAGTCTAAACCGTATAAATGACACTTGGAACAGTTAAAACCGTATACAGGGAGTCCCATCTTTTCTCTTGCAGACACTTTATATCATTCAGGATGAGTCCCTCCCCTCAAACTTCTATCAGTCTCAGTAGCTCCTACAAACCCCAATTCCAATGAAGGTGGGGCGTTGTGTAAAATGTAAATAAAAACGGAATACAATGATCTGCAAATCCTTTTCGACCTATATTCAATGGAATACACAACAAAGATAAGATATTTAATGTTCAAACTGGTAAACTTTTTTTTTTTTTTTTTTTCCCTCCCCGAAAATTTTCACTTGTTGAATGTGGTGCCTGCAACATGTCCCAACTTCACTGGAATTGGTGTTTGTATTTTCATGGATGTATGGTTAATATAAACAAGCATACATTTAGACTGTGATATATTTGCATATACTGTACAGTACTGTATAGGAAAACCACGCTCCATTAATTCACAAGTCTAAATTTTTTTTCTAATCTGGGAGGTTAGTGAAAAGTTTACAAGTGAAAATTTCACAACTTAGGAACAGCAGGAGCACACAGTCGCCAGTTGTTGCAGACCACTTACTTGGCATGCGGTTTGAATTGGTAAATTTGGTTTTTTATTTTCATACCCCTGAAAATATATTTTTTTTTTTCATGTAGGGGACTCCCTGTAAATGACACCTGTCACCTGGAGCAGTCAAAACCATTCAGTATTTTCAACATAATCTTCATGTACCCACCGCAAGCGTCCATGACATTAGGCGATTTCGTTTTCCATGTCAGAAAAAGTTACCATGGCTACTTGAGCTAGCACTTACCGCATAAATATTTGCAGTTTGATAATGGAATTTCACTCTGACTGTCACACCTGGTATACTTCATAATTTCTCCTGATCTCTCAGTGCTCTGTTTTTAAGGGTTTGTAAATTGCACCTTATGGGAAGTGTATTTGTAGCAGTGATGTTAAAGTCAAGGCTGTTAAGACACTAAGAGGATCTTGGGAACCCCCCTCCATGGTGTGTGTTGTTCACACAAACCCCTGGGGGGATCGTACAGTGTTTGCACAGCCAGGACTTCTGTGGTCTGGGCTGGCGAGGTGGAGGGTGTGCTGGTCTCCACTGTCACTCTGATCAGTGTAAGTCCTCATTTACACTCTCAGGTGTTGTGTATAAAGTTGTAGCTTTTATGATGAGCACAAAATTCAGCCTGTCGCCGTCCCTCTCATAGGCATCGCGTGCCTGTCGCCGTCCCTCTCATAGGCATCACGTGCCTGTCGCCGTCCCTCTCATAGGCATCGCGTGCCTGTCGCCGTCCCTCTCATAGGCATCGCGTGCCTGTCGCCATCCCTCTCATAGGCATCGCGTGTCGTGGCCGCCTGCTGAGCTGCTGAGGGGGTAACTGTGGGAGGCTGAGCAGACCAGACGCATTCAGTAGAGAAAATGGGGGAGAGAAAACAAAACAAACTGCAGCCTTCTCTGTGAAAATGAGGCTCTGCTTTCTGGACAGGCAGTATAAGAATGACATCACTGTCCCTGCTGTGGTGTGGCTGTACACTGATGACATCATAATGGTCCATCTGTGTTCCACTGCTACTGTACATGTTTACACATAACCCAGGGCATTGTGACTCAACACACACACACACACACACACACACACACACATACACACACACACACACACACAGCGTGTGTGCACAGCTTTGTGTGGGTGTGTGACTCGGACTAAAGTGCACTGAGACCGTGGCAGCTCTGTGCTGGAGGGGCAGTGCAGACGTGACGACAGGGAGCTCTGAGGGAAACCGCCTCGAACCCAAAAACCCAACATTACACAGAGCTGAGTGATACCTCCACCCCTCCTCTGTCTGCGCCTTTGCTCTGAGTGCGCGCGTGCGTGTGTGTGTGCGTGCGTGCTTGCGTGTGCGTGCTTGCGTGTATGTATGTATATGTGTGTGTGTGTCTGTGCTGCGTGTATGTAAGTGTGTGCGCGTGCGTACGTGCATGCATATGTGTATATGTGTGTGTGTGTGTGCGAGTGCGTGCGTGCGTGCGTGCGTGCTTGCTGTGAGTGAGCAGGTCTGACCTGCTGTGCTCAGACAGGCCACAGCTGCAGGGGGAACGCAGTAATTGCAGCTTGTGTGTCCTGCACTGCAGCTGCCGGGGTGGGCCCGCGCAGGGAACTCTGGCAGCAGATGCCATGGCAACCCTGGGCGTGAGCGCTGCCGGGAATCACACTCACATGGCATGACCGCAGGGCTGGTCAGCTGGCGGGGGGGCTCGGTGTCTGCACACAGCTGCGCAGGGTCCCTCACATGCGCAGGCTGCCCCAGTGTTTCCTGTGTCTGCGCACAGCTGCGCAGGGTCCCTCACATGCGCAGGTTGCCCCAGTGTTTTCTGTGTCTGCACACAGCTGCGCAGGGTCCCTCACATGTGCAGGTTGCCCCATCGTTTCCTGTGTCTGCACACAGCTGCGTATTTGGTGTCCCATGCCTGCTGCACATCCATGCTGCACACTGGCTGCTGTGTCTCATATCTCTGAGCTCTTGTGCTGGGATATGTCATCTTAGTGTCTCATATCTCTGAGCTCTTGTGCTGGGATATGTCATCTTAAGGGGCTGATTGCAGGTTTGCTTTAGCCTGATTGTTTTATTACAGTCCGGCGCTGCTGCTGTCTCAGGGCAGCATAAACACAGAGACACCTGAGCAGTGAGGGCAGGGCACAGCCGAGTTTGGGAAAACACCTCTAACATGGTATTTACAGCTGGGGTCTGGGTCCCAGCATAGCGTCTCTCAGAGAGTGCAGCGTATATGTTAATGTTAATGGAATCAGGACCCACCCAGGACGTGCCTTCATCGCGTGCCCCACATGCTGCACCTCGGTTACCTACAGCTGCTCAGGAAGCAAGGCCTAAAGTTCCGAGAAATCCTGCAGGTGTGAGAGAACAAAAAGAGAAGTCTGTCATTTGGATTGATGTGATTTTGGTCTCAGAGCCCTCCAGATGGCGTTCAGCTGGGTGTCTGTCTGTCCCACGCAGCCGTCGGAGGGGGGGGGCAGTGATTCTGTCCTCATTCAGGTGAAGGTGACCTGAGACTCCATCACCCCTGAGACTGGAGTGCTGGGGGGGTGCGCTGCTACCACTGGCCAGCCTGCTGCTGCCGCCATGGCAACCTCAGGAGCACCCTGGCCACTACTCCCTGACTGATTTTATTTATCCAGAAGGAAATTATGTCACACTCATTACTGTAAACACTTTCACTAAAAATAATCTCAATCACAGCTTTACTCTTAAGTCAAAATCATCATTGTGAAATGTACTCTTTCATTTTAATCCTGATACAATTTAGAGCATACTCTAACACATAATTAGAGTTTATGTGGTAAACATCATTTACTGTTTTCTCCTGTTTCACCCTCTCAGAAACTTAAATGTACACGCAGAAATACAGACATACAAGCAAACAAAATGACCTTTCATGGGTCTGGTTTTCTAAACACAATCTAGATTTTTGCCATTTTATCTCAGCTCCTCCTCCTTGGTCACATCCTGGTCATCAGCTCATCAGAGAAGCCTTCCCATGGTGCACTGCACTCGGGGTTTTTAGGGAGCTCATGACATGAGGCCTCTATCTAGTCATATCAGAAAGAAAAATACTGGAGGCTTAGCAAACATTTTTGTAAGAACTCTAGGCTGCTGCGAAGTGAAGACCTCTGTTTATGCGGAAGAGTATTTCAGCACTAGCTCTGGACTACATATCCCATGAGCACCCAACTGTAAATCACGCCAGTGTTAGGTTAGCCCTAGTGTGGAACCTCACCTGGCTCTGGGCCAGAGCAGCGTGTGTGGTGCAGTGTGGCTGGACCACCTTGCACTGTCTGTTTTGCCATCATGGCCCGAAAGACAGGCAAATAAGAGGCCTCGCAGGGAAAGGTGGAGCCAAAATGGCTTCCCAAGAGCCACACCCACGGCAGGCCACACCATGCTCAGATGAGCTCACTCCCAGGGCATGGGTCCATGTGGAATGTGCTGCAGCAGAGGTCTGCAGGTCTGCCTGGGTTTCACAAATCATGGGTTTCACTATGGATAACAGTCTTTTGATTAGTTTGTGTTGGATGTCTTTGATAGACATTTCACAGTGTTCGTTATTGGGTTTGGGAGAGCTCAGAATGCAAACGTGTGTGTGTGTGTGTGTATACATATAATCTAAAGCTAAATCAACTAACAAAATAATCTACACCTTTTATATTTTTCTGCCAAGTGACAGTCAAACTGAGCAGTCCTGCACTTCTCAGGCCAATGATTCAAGTAGGCCAAAGGTGTGGATCAGAGAGGACAGGTGAGGAGAAAGGGTTAGGGTTAGGGTTAGGGGTTCGGATTAGGGGGGTTCGGGTTAGTCCTGATTTGGAGACCAAAACAATGTCAATGTCCTCCCAAACGCTCAAGGTAAAGCCCTTCACAGCAACAAATGGACAGAACACCTGATTCTGTCATGATGTCAACAACAGTGACTGAGAAAAGTGTTTACATTTTGGGCACAAACAGCAGACTGTGTGATGTGGCAGTGATCCCTGCAAGCAGAGGAGAGAATCAAGGCCTGTGAATAGAGGGAGTAAATCAGACAGCCATGTTTATCTCTGTGCAGCAGACGCCCACAGATCCGGGGAATTACACAGCTTATAGGGCATCCGCTTGATATTTACTGAACCAATTAAAGTCTAAGCACCTTGCTTACAGGTACTGCAGCTGTGCCACACCTGTGATTTGAACCTGTAACCTCCCGCTCACATGCTGGTGCCCCATGCATATTGCCAGTGACTTGGAGTTCATGTTTATGTCATTCTGTTACAGACTGAGTTAATCTGACCAGCCTTTAGAGGCTGTGGGGCATTTTCTTTACAGTTAGCTCACCGCCACAATTCTGCTCCTCACCGGGGGATGAAAAAGTGTGTTCAATCAGTTCATCATATTTCACTGTCAATGTCTTTATGTTTTATACTCTGATACTGCGCTGTGAAATCACAGCACATTTCTGTAATAAAAACAGTAATTACATGAGTATGTCTACCATAGCTATGTATAGGGTAGAGAGTTTTAATTCCAACATGCCGTGTCTCATACAGGTGCTGAACTGAAATACAGTCATTAAAAAGGAAAAATGAAGTCATTCACTCTGAAGGATTAGGATAAGCTTTGTGATTATGTGTGTATTTCTAAAGTCTTTCTAAATCTGTTTTTTAATGGCAAAGTTCATTTTTGGATTGAAAATATTTTTTTGTTAAAAAAAAAAAAAAAGAGTTGTGTGAATGTTTTTTCTTTCCTGTTTTGGAGTGGCCTCAAATACTCCAATCAAAATCAGCCCAGAGACACACATCATCACTTCTTTCCCAACCCGGCAGGGAACAAACAGCTGCTCATCATTAATCACTGCCTCCAGTGGGGCTAAGGTCCCCCTGTCTTACCTCCAGTGGGGCTAAGGTCCCCCTGTCTTACCTCCAGTGGGGCTAAAGTCCCCCTGTCTTACCTCCAGTGGGGCTAAGGTCCCCCTGTCTTACCTCCAGTGTGGCTAAGGTCCCCCTGTCTTACCTCCAGTGTGGCTAAGGTCCCCCTGTCTTACCTCCAGTGGGGCTAAGGTCCCCCTGTCTTACCTCCAGTGGGGCTAAGGTCCCCCTGTCTTACCTCCAGTGGGGCTAAGGTCCCCCTGTCTTACCTCCAGTGGGGCTAAGGTCCCCCTGTCTTACCTCCAGTGGGGCTAAGGTCCCCCTGTCTTACCTCCAGTGCGGCTAAGGTCCCCCTGTCTTACCTCCAGTGGGGCTAAGGTCCCCCTGTCTTACCTCCAGTGTGGCTAAGGTCCCCCTGTCTTACCTCCAGTGCGGCTAAGGTCCCCCTGTCTTACCTCCAGTGTGGCTAAGGGTTTGGGCACCAGGCCGGGCGATGGGCAGACAGACAGGCATTGGTTGTTCTGAGATTGGAGGGCAGAGTGGGATTAGGGCGGGACTGTACCTATTTGGTGATCTGAGTCTGTGGCATGATGACCTGTTGGATGCCTGAAGAAAAGGGTCACCTTTTTGTAGCAGGGTCAAACATTTAGCCCATTGCCCCACCACCACCCCCAGTGAACGCTGTCAGGGCTGGATATACCCCTCATACACCGTTCAACATGAACTCTGAGACACAGCCGAGCGAAGCCGGGCCGCCTGGGCACGCCACGGCGAAAACCACTCCAACAAGATTTGACCTTTAGACAGCACCTCCACCTTTTCACACTGCAACGACATTCTCTGAGTGACGGGGATATCATGTTTCAGCCCACATCTGTCCCGTGTGAGTCGCTGTGCGCACGCATGGCCTGACAGCTTGGGCATATCCAGGTACATCCTCGTGACCGCGGCTCCATGAAGGATCGGAGTTGTGCATAATGAGCACAGTGAGGGACTGCGCTTTGGTTTGCCTTATCAGCTGACAGAACTCACAAGAGAAAATGAAAGATTTGTCCAAGCAGTTGGAAAATGTTTCGAAAATGATGTATAGCCTGTAATAATGAGCCAATATGCAAAGGGAATCTGTGTTTTTAATTCACTTTATTTTAATGAAGAAAAAATGTTGATGAATACAGAAGTATTATGTGTGGTCTCTGCATGGAGGGTCAGGCTGCAGCCTGGGTCCAGGCTGGCAGATTTGAGCTGTAGCTCCAGCCTCGGCGCTCGCGCTCGCGCTCGTAAAGACACTTTGTGCTGGTTTGTTATTGCCCTGACGTAATGGAGCGCTAAACTGAAGCCGAGCTGACAGTATAAAAGCGGGGTTCAGGCTCGTTGCACCCACAACAATCAGGCTCCTGCAACGCTTTATGGAATCGTTACCTGTGGAATCAACGCAAAGGAAAATGCTTAGCAGTTACCGAGGCATGTCTCCGATAATCTTCGTTCTGTCGTTACTCGCTGTCACTGCTTCTCAGGGTAAGGCAAATGCGATTTTAAAATAAGTTTTGCGAAATTAAGGAATCTTAATTAAGCAAACATTTACAGGAGCTCATGATTTCCAGATTCATTCAAATTCATGCCAACGACTGGCCACATGTTAAACAGCTTTCACAATTTTAAACTGGAGAAACTCATACAGAATATTTCAATCATTATGAGATCATACACTGAAGTTCAATTATTTGAAAGTTACGCTAGTAAGTTTTAAAATTGAAAAATCAAACCGAAATCCGAAATGTTAGTTTCTGTGGTACCTTTTCGCCCTTTGAAAGAAACTCAAATGAAACAATTGTTTCCGTTTAAAAACGTGTTAGCGTTTATTCAGGTTTTTTACTGGACAGCGGTGGATTAAATATTTTAAAGTCTTTCGTAGATAGAAGTTAAGTTTTTGAACATTTGTGTCTTAATTACACTTTAAATAATAAATCCGACTATTATGACTGATTTTTTTTTCTTTCTTTCTCTCAGGTGCGAAATGGACATACACCGGTGAGTGAGGACATGTTCCGTTAAATGTTATAGTGACTGTTGATGAATGTTTAGTTACTCTGTGTCCCGTGGTGTCAAACGGCGTGGTTATACTGTTTCATCGTGGCTTTGAGGTTTATTTATATAACAGCAACATGTACCCTATGCTGTAGGTAAGTTACACTCACGGTTTATCAGGAGTTGCCCCAAGGTGTTCCCAGAGTCAGAACTGCATTTCAGTAGCTGTGTCAAGGTTCGAATGAATTGTGGTGAAAATTCCCACAATCCAAAAAGAATAAAATGTTACATTTTACCGTTGGGATCAGTGGCGAATACAATCTGCTGGCTACGAGAGAGAAACGAGTAACCCTCAGCCCCTGGGGGGGGGGGGGTGTTGCATTCTTTGATTTAGAAGTTGATGTCGCCTATACTCCTGCCCGCTTCGCTGTGCCAAAATGTATGCCCGCATCGCAGGTATGTCTTTGCGCACTTTGCGCCGTGCGTGGTGGCGCCCTGAGGGCAGCAGCGATCACACGCGTCTCTGCCTGCTGTTCTGTATTAAGAAACTATTCGTTTGATTTCGTCCTCCGTTTTACCGTCAATAGGGTGACATTCACCATTTGGTGTGGTGACTTTAGCTTTACGAGAGAGGGTCTCATTTTGCCTCCATAAATCTCTCTGTGAAAGCTGAGCTTAGACTCACTCCGGCTCTCTATAGCACTGCAGAACACAGCGAATGAGAGAACACCTGCTCTGTGTCCCTGCCATCCGGCCTTCATACCCAAGGACAGACTCCATCCTCCAAACGCTTACATCTGTCTCATTAGTATGCGCATTTAAAGTTCTGTTCTGTGAAGTTTTTCCTGAAAGGATCAAGGCTTATATCCTCACCCACAGCACAGTGCTGGGGGAAACCGTGTGTGTGTGACAGAGACAGTATTACCACAGGGCTGTATGGCAGACAGACAGTATTACCACAGGACTGTATGAGAGAGTCTCATGGGCACAGAGTCTCTCTGTGCCCATGCAGGTGAGTCTCTCTGTGCCTTACACAGCTGAGTCTCTCTGTGCCCACGCAGGTGAGTCTCTCTGTGCCTTACACAGCTGAGTCTCTCTGTGCCCATGCAGGTGAGTCTCTCTGTGCCTTACACAGCTGAGTCTCTCTGTGCCCACGCAGGTGAGTCTCTCTGTGCCTTACACAGCTGAGTCTCTCTGTGCCCACGCAGGTGAGTCTCTCTGTGCCTTACACAGCTGAGTCTCTCTGTGCCCATGCAGGTGAGTCTCTCTGTGCCTCACCTTTGTCCGGGCCTGGGATGGGCTCATAGGAAGTCACATCTTAAGCCACACAGAGCGGCTTGCTTTTCGCCTGACCATGCGGTCTGTCTCTGTCAGCGAAACAAGTTTGTGTAGACCTCTAATTTAAAACTGCCTTCTGTGTCTGCTGCTGGGAAATGTGTAGCTTGCCTTTGTGCTCTCTGTCCTTTGGACTGTGGCACAGAAACACTTGGGAAGGGTGCTGGGCTGGGCTGGGCTGTGGCACAGAGACACTTGGGTAGGGTGCCAGCCTGGGCTTTGGCACAGAGACACTTGGTTAGGGTGCTGGCCTGGGCTGGGCTGTGGCACAGAGACACTTGGGTAGGGTGCTGGGCTGGGCTGTGGCACAGAGACACATGGGTAGGGTGCTGGGCTGGGCTGGGCTGTGGCACAGAGAAACTTGGGTAGGGTGCCAGCCTGGGCTTTGGCACAGAGACACTTGGTTAGGGTGCTGGCCTGGGCTGGGCTGTGGCACAGAGACACTTGGGTAGGGTGCTGGGCTGGGCTGTGGCACAGAGACACTTGGGTAGGGTGCTGGGCTGGGCTGGGCAGTGACACAGAGACACTTGGGTAGGGTGCTGGGCTGGGCTGGGCTGTGGCACAGAGACACTTGGGTAGGGTGCTGGGCTGGGCTGTGGCACAGAGACACTTGGGTAGGGTGCTGGCCTGGGCTGTGGCACAGAGACACTTGGGTAGGGCACTGGGCTGGGCTGTGGCACAGAGACACATGGGTAGGGTGCTGGGCTAGGCTGGGCTGTGGCACAGAGACACTTGGGTAGGGTGCTGGCCTGGGCTGGGCTGTGGCACAGAGACACTTGGGTAGGGTACTGGCCTGGGCTGTGGCACAGAGACGCTTGGGTAGGGCGCTGGGCTGGGCTGGGCTGTGGCACAGAGACACTTGGGTAGGGTGCCGGCCTGGGCTGGGCTGTGGCACAGAGACACTTGGGTAGGGTGCTGGGCTGGGCTGGGCTGTGGCACGGAGACACTTGGGTAGGGTGCTGGCCTGGGCTTTGGCACAGAGACACTTGGGTAGGGCGCTGGGCTGGGCTTTGGCTCTCTGGGCTGGGCTGTGGCACAGAAACACTTGGGTAGGGCGCTGGGCTGGGCTGGGCTGTGGCACAGAGACACTTGGGTAGGGTGTTGGCCTGGGCTGTGGCACAGAGACACTTGGGTAGGGCGCTGGGCTGGGCTGGGCTGTGGCACAGAGACACTTGGGTAGGGCGCTGGGCTGGGCTGGGCTGTGGCACAGAGACACTTGGGTAGGGTGCTGGCCTGGGCTGTGGCACAGAGACACTTGGGTAGGGTACAGGGCTGGGCTGTGGCACAGAGACACTTGGGTAGGGTGTTGGCCTGGGCTGTGAAACAGTACGGATGGTGCCACTATGTCTGTTACAGGGCCAGACGGGGAGCAGCACTGGCCCAAGCACTTCCCCTTCTGCGGGGGTGTGTTCCAGTCACCCATCGACCTCCAAACGCACCTGTTTAGGTACGATCCCACCTTGGCCCCCATCCAGGTCTGGAACTACAACCTGTCCTTCCAGGAGCAGCTGACGCTTGGCAACAATGGCCACTCAGGTGAGCTTTACCTCCCAGCACACCTGTCCAACACACACACACACACACACACACACTCTCACTCACTCACTCACACACATACACACACATACATACACTCACTCACTCACTCACACACTCACTCACTCACTCACTCACACACATACATACACTCACTCACTGTCACACATACACACACACATACACTCACTCACACACTCACTCACTCTCACACACACACACACATACACACTCACTCATTCACACAGACACACACACACTCACTCACACCAGTGACTCAATGTTTGTGAGAGTAAGAGTAATGTCTTGGGTGAAATAGGGTCTACATACAGAGCTGCACGGAGCAGCACTGAGCAGCGCACACACATCACAGAACTGCACGGAGCAGCACAGAGCAGAGCACACACATCACAGAACTGCGCAGAGCAGCACGGAGCAGCGCACACACATCACAGAACTGCGCAGAGCAGCACAGAGCAGCGCACACACATCACAGAACTGCGCAGTGCAGCATGGAGCAGCGCACACACATCACAGAACTGCGCAGAGCAGCCCGGAGCAGCGCACACACATCACAGAACTGCGCAGAGCAGCACAGAGCAGCGCACACACATCACAGAACTGCGCAGAGCAGCACGGAGCAGCGCACACACATCACAGAACTGCGCAGAGCAGCACAGAGCAGCGCACACGCATCGCAGAACTGCGCAGAGCAGCACAGAGCTGCACACAGACATCAACCTGAATCTGCTGTCAGTGCAGACACAGGGCAGCGTTGTCTCGGAGCTCTGCTTTCTAGGTCAACATGTGGAGTAGGATTGTGTTGTTGTTTTGGGTTTTTTTTCCCCAGACAGACAGGCGAGCAAATGTCACTGCTTTCGCCTCTGACATCACTGTTTTCTGAGCTCATTGTTGCCGTGGCTGCAACAGCACGTTGTGTCTGTGGGATGTAATCATGGATGTCACAGAGCAGAGTGACATCATTTGAACAAACACATCATTGTTTCCATGGCTCACATAGGATTAACCCGGCTCCTAGAGAAACTTCGCACTGCAGCGCAGAACTGTATGTATGATGAGAGCTGGCAGTAAACAGAGGTGTGTTGTGTGGTAGTTGAAGTGGTCAGTGCTGTTTGTGCCGTAAATTGTGGTTTTGCAGTGAGTGTGGCTCTCAGGTGAAGCCATTCACTGCGGATTACGGGCAGCAACCAGCCGCCATGTCATCATCCTGCCTCCACTCAAACCCGCGGCTGAGCCAGTCTCCTAGCAACCACACATCTCACCCGCAGCCGAGCCCTTCTCCCAGCAACCACTCATCTCACCCGCAGCCGAATCTGTCTCCCAGCAGCCACACATCTCACCACCGGCGAGTCCTGACAGGTGCTAGAGCAGGTACAGGTGACTGAGCAGGTACAGCCAGAGTAGGCTGTACATGAACAGGCTACAGGTTGAGTTCCCAGGTAGGACCCTGCTGTTGTATCCCTGAGTGAGGTACTTCACCTGCCCTGCAGAGGTAAACTCCCAGCTGTATAAATCCACAGTGAGCGAACACTGCGCACTGTGTGAGTCTCATGTATCATTTCCTCCATTTACTCTTTCATTTTATCTCTATCTGAAAGCCTCCTTCTCTCTCTCCCTCCCTCTCTACAGTGCAGCTGTCCCTCCCTCCCAGCATGCACTTCTCCGGCGGTCTGCCACACCGTTACTCTGCAGCCCAGCTGCATCTGCACTGGGGATCTCCCAGCATGCCCGGCGGCTCTGAGCACACTGTCAACGGGAGGCAATTTGCAGCAGAGGTGGGATGAGCTAAGGGGCCAGACAGCGGTGTTAACCGCCTGTGGAGGGGGGTCTAAAGACCATCTCATACTAAAAGTCTAGGTCTAAAAATGGATTTAGATTTTCGGAACATTTTGTTCATCATGTAAAACCTTGAGACTTGAGGAGTCAATTGACTATAGGATTGGTCCCAAATAGGAACAGAATCAAAATAGGCTTTTAATTTGTTAACTATTGTTCTGATGTGTAGTCTTAAATCTTAACTCTGAAGCAATTCTAAAATGTTTTATTGTGTAAAACGCTCCAGTGTTGAGTCCTGTGCTGTGGACTGGGTGTGGTAATGCTGTCAGTCAGGCAGCTCCGCCCACAGGCCTGTCTGTCAAACCTGCGGTGCTCTGTGCTTCAATGCCACATACCATGTTCTACTTGCTAGATACCACAGGACTGTATGACAGAAAGACAGTATGTATGCTACATACTACATTCTATATGCAACATGCTATATGTTACGCTACATGACACTATATGCTAAATGCTAAAACCTCTGCCATCTATTGTAAGAGTTAAGCACAAGCTTTGATTGAATCCTAGAATCTGTATATTCTTCACCTCCCGCCGTTTGAGAAACAGAGGGCGACTAAAAGGCTAAATGCTGGATATTTACTTTCCATAGTAAGAGGCCTCAGCAACTATGATTGGACTTGTGGAAAAATGTAAATTTATGGTAAAAAGTAATTAGAGAATGCTGAAATGTGGAGCTGTCAGCAGTTTGGGTGCTGTGTGGTTTTGTTCTGGGCGGTCCTATGAAGTGCTACCCCTGTGGTTTGGAATAAAACAAGCCTACGTGACACTTGGTCCCGGGCTGCTGCCTCTCTCATCTCTGAGCGGCTGAGGAGCTCCTGAGGTCTGACTGGAGGCACTCGGAGGAGGCCACTCAGCCGCTCTCCATTTCCACACAGCATCTAATGCCACAGACTGCAGCGTGCTCTCCCCATCTCACAGCCATGGCATGTTTCAGCTAGCTGTGGAAAAGAGCCTCCCAAAAATAGCGGAACTGTCCCCTTTCTCACGACTGGTCCGCACCCAGACTGTACACACCCTTCCCCTTCCAGGGCTCCATGACCCCTCCCTGCAGACGTAGCACTGCTCTGATGCCACCAGACTGTCACCATGCCACTGTCACTGGGCGCACACACACACACACACACACACTCTGTGACTGCGCACTCACACACACACACACACACACACACACACTCTGTGACTGCGCACTCACACACACACACACACACACACTCTGTGACTGCGCACTCACACACACACACACTCTGTGACTGCGCACTCACACACACACACACTCTGTGACTGCACACTCACACACACACACACTCTGTGACTGCACACTCATAGACACACACTCTGTGACTATGCACTCACACACACACTGTCACTGCGCACACTCACACACACACTCTGTCACTGCGCGCACACACACACACTCTGTGACTGCGCACTCACACACACACACTCTGTCACTGCACACACACTCACAGTCTGTCACTGCGCACACATGCACACTCTGTCACTGCACACACATGCACACTGTGTCACTGCACACACACTCAGTCTGTCACTGCACACACATACAGTCCGTCACTGCACACACACTCAGTCTGTCACTGCGCACACATGCACACTCTGTCACTGCACACACACATACACACTGTCACTGCACACACACTCACACTCTGTCACTGCACACACACTCACAGTCTGTCACTGCACACACACATACACTCTGTCACTGCACACACACTCACACTCTGTCACTGCACACACACTCACAGTCTGTCACTGCACACACATGCACACTCTGTCACTGCACACACACATACACTCTGTCACTGCACACACACTCACACTCTGTCACTGCACACACACTCACAGTCTGTCACTGCACACACACTCACAGTCTGTCACTGCACACACACATACACTCTGTCACTGCACACACACTCACAGTCTGTCACTGCACACACACACACACTCTGTCACTGCACACACACTCACAGTCTGTCACTGCACACACACACACACTCTGTCACTGCACACACACTCACACTCTGTCACTGCACACACACTCACAGTCTGTCACTGCACACACACTCACAGTCTGTCACTGCACACACACTCACAGTCTGTCACTGCACACACACATACACTCTGTCACTGCACACACACTCACAGTCTGTCACTGCACACACTCACAGTCTGTCACTGCGCACACATACTCTGTCACACAGCCACTGCTCGATTCACGCATTTGAGAGAAAAGTGTTATTCGTTGGCTAAATATTTTTAATATATATACAAACCATTTGGGAAGGATTCCTTCAGTGAAGGGGAAATGTAATTTAAGTTAAGGAATCAGCCGCTTACTTCAGTAATAGTAACTGCTTAAGTAAAGAACTATGAATTAGTTTATGTGCATATCAGCTTTCACACACAATCTTCAGTGTGCCTATACAGTACAGTGAGTATATGAAAGTATTATGATAATAACATTAAAATTACATTTTAAAAGGAAAACCATAAAGAAGGACAGTGCATAAAAATGTATGAGTTTAACAATGTAAGTTTGAATAAATGACATAAAATAAACAACAGCTGAATGAACTAATCACACGTCCTGCTCAGTTCAGTGACTTTGTAGTTAGCCTTGGGAAAACGACTCATTTCTATCACTTCTTTGCAGATGCACGTGGTACACTTCAACTCGGACAAGTACCCCAATATCTCCATGGCAGCAGACAAATCTGACGGACTGGCAGTGCTGGGGGTTCTGATCGAGGTAATGATTGGCTCCATGTCACATGATCTCTTTTGCCCTATCAAGGAGAGGATACACTTCACAAAGTGAGGAAAGTTCCTTGTCTGAAGCCTGTGAACTCTCTCTTTTCCCTCCTGTCTCTTTATTGCTCTGTCTTTCTCTCTCCGTCTCTCTTTCTTTCCTTCTGTATCTCTCAGGTGGGAAAGTTCAATGCAGGATTTGACCAGTTTCTGAAATATCTCAATAACATTAAATATAAAGGTGAGTTTAATTCTAAAGATGTGCTGTAGCCTTTTTTCATTTCCGTTTGCTCACTAAACAAAGTCATTCTACCTACAGTTAATCATATTTTCCATCTCTGGATTTGCGGGAGCCCGTGATCATCCTGTTGATGCGCAGTATGAAATGGTCTGACTGCTTTGTGTTGTGAGCTCAGTGCTGTAACACTTTATTCTTCTTAGATCAGAAACTGAAGGTTCCAGCTTTTAACATCCGTGATCTTCTACCTGCTCGTCTGGACGAGTTTTACCGCTACGATGGCTCCCTGACCACGCCCCCCTGCTACCCCAGTGTGCTGTGGACTGTGTTCAGGACCCCTGTCTCCCTCTCTCAGGCACAGGTACTGTCAGACACGGACCCTGGCAGGAGGACCCCTGGGGAACTACAGCTCAGCATTTTTCTATCTATCTGTCAGTCACTCTTTTTGGCCATCAGTCTGAATGTGTGTATTATTGTCTATGTATTTCTCACTTGGTGTGCTGATCTCTTTACCTGCCTGCTGTGAACCCCATAAAGCTAACTCTATGTAACGCTGGTGCTGTTCTCTCAGTTCCAGGCCCTGGCAAGTGCTTTGTACTCCTCCGGGGAGCAGGACACCGCCCTGGTGGCAATGAGCAGGAACTACAGGAAACCCCAGCAGGCAGATGACAGGATCGTTCTGGTGTCCTTCCAGGATGGTGAGTCTGCACAGCAGTCTGCGCTCTGAGCAGAGTGATGCCACCACAGAACTTTCAACATCACAACCTCTGAGCTGCCTGGGAACTGAGAGAGCAACTTTACTCAGAGAAAGGGAGAGTCACTCAGAGAATTCAGGAGTTACTCAAAGAAAGGGAGAGTTACTCAGAGAGTTCAGGAGTTACTCAAAGAAAGGGAGAGTTACTCAGAGAATTCAGGAGTTACTCAAAGAAAGGGAGAGTCACTCAGAGAATTCAGGAGTTACTCAAAGAAAGGGAGAGTTACTCAGAGAAAGAGAGAGTCACTCAGACAGAATGAGTTAATGACAGTGGTGGAATTACTCAGATGTAAACGAGTTACATGGGTTTGCCACAGAGCATGGGGGCTAGGAGTGGCTCATCTGAGTTTGGAAGTCAGCCCCTTCAATTCTTCAATTTGTGAAAAGGAACTGAAATTTATTTTGCAGACTGAAAAAACGCCCATAGGGTTCTGTGAGGATTTTTTCAATTAAAGGAAGTAATTTCAGTTCCAGCCCTGAATTTCATAGATTCAAATTTTATTCCACCCAAGCCCTGCATTTGACCTAGTGAGGAATGAGGTTTTGACCTTTGACCCTCCTGTCCTGTTTGGTGCGGTGGCGGGGTGCAGGGCGGGGGTCTCATCGGCCCGTCACAGTCACCTCTCCCCTCCTGAGGCAACCGGTGCTGCAGCAGCTGCTGGCGGGTGACCTGGCGGACCTGGCAGACGAGGGCCTGCACTGGCTGCTGCCCAACCTGGGCCGCAGCGACAGCCAGAGCCCCGCCCCCCACGGGCCCCAGCTGAGCCTCACACACATGGCAGAGGAGCTGTGGAGGGGAGGGGTGTGGCAGGGGGCGGGGCTGGGGGCGGGCTCCATGCTGTGGAAGAACCACCACACCCCTGGGATGGCACAGGACGGGCTGTGCTACGTGGCGCTGGAGCAGAAGCTGGCACGGCAGCTCCACAGTAGCCATACTGGCACACGCCTGGTGGCGGCACTGCGGGACACGCTGTTCCCTGACCTGAACCTGCGCAGCTACTTGGCCTGCAGGTCAGACCTGGCGCTGACCACCATCCGCCAGATCCTGCGGGCTCGTCCCTCTGACGAGGCTAACGAGCTCCACCAATCACTGGCCAGGGCAGTGCATGGGCCCCGCAGGGGCCATCCCAGCAAGCACAGGGGCCGAGCCCCACCCCCAGCCCCGCCCGCAGCCCACAGCCAGAACCACATCCAGGCCCGCTGGCATCATGGACCTCTGCAGGGGGAGTGGGAGGACTAGAAGCCGACCAGCCCAGCCCAGACCCAAACACCAGCCCAGAGGAGGACACAGGCTGCAGAGGGGGGCTGGGTTTTTGGGGGTCAGAGCAGGGCGTAAAATGTGCTGACCTCTCAGCGCCTGCTGGGGGGGGTTAGGGGCAGGGTTAGGGAGGACAGACTGGAGGACAAGAGCAAGCAGCCATTCACAGGATGAGCAGGCATCATGTGAGCAGAGGTGACAACGGGACGATGTCCTGATCAGCGTACACCGGCGAGCAGGCACTGGCATCTGGCATCCTGCTCGCCTCGAGCCTGCTCTCTGCGCGCGCGCGCGTCCCTCCATCCGTCCATGAGGAGTTTAGTGGGTTTCTCTGCTTTGGATTTTTAAAGGAAAGGGTTTATGAGAAAAAGAGAAAGGGTTTGTAAATGGGAGGTGTTTATGAAATATTTGTAAAATATTCTTAGTAGCAGTTATGTGTTGTACAGTTACTAAAACAGCTGAATTTAAGCACTGCTACATTTTGTGTTTTGATGTTACACAAAAACAAAAAGGGAAAAATGAATGATCTTTAATTTTTCACATATATCTGTAAATAAACCAAGATGAAGCAAATGCTTACTGGTAGTGTGATTTATCAACGTGATTTCTCAAAATCAGTGTAATCTCAGAACTGTGATTTTTCACCATCAGTCTTATTTCAGAGATGTGATTTCCCAGCAGCAGTGTGATTTTGTGTGATTTGTTTGGTGTGATTAAGCTACTCTCCACTGAATCGCGAGTGTAAATGAACGATTTGCTGCTGACGCCTGACCGCTCCACACGTGTTAATGGGTCATTAGACATCTCTCTGTGCTGTGGGCAGGGCCTCTAGCAGTTGTTGTCTCATCCTGTCCCCCGTTTCTCTCTGCTCTTATCCCTCCTGTACCATGAAGACTCAGGAATGAACTGGGGTATGTGTGCATGTGTGCATGTGTGAGTGTGTGTGTGTGAATATTTTTGAGAGTGTGCATGAGTGTGTGCATGTGTTTGAGTGTGTGAATATGTTTGACTGTGCATAAGTGTGTGAATGTGTGTATATGTTTGAGAGTGTGCATGAGTGTGTGCATATGTTTGAGTGTGCATACATACATGCCTATATATGTGCATGCATGTGTGCTTGAGTTTCGAGCCTTAGCTTGACACCCTCATACTGAAATGAATTTTCCGCTGGCATACAGGAGCGTGCACGGGTCTGCATCATGCTCACTTTACAACGCAATATGGATTCAACACATCAAACATCACATTTGGGCTTTTGTTTGAAACACTAAAAATACCCTGTTAAATCCCTCTGATTAAATCAGTGATACCCTTCCCATGTTTCTGACATTCATAACTTTAATATTTTATTCAGTATTTCATGATTTATATTATTTGATAATATAATTATTTTTTATTAAAGCATCTAAATTAATGAATGCCTCTGGTTCACTTCAGTTCATTACTGTTCTGAATATTGTCTGAAATTTACTGTAATGATATATAGAGAATCACACCTGAAATAAATAAGTGGATCAGCTTAGCTGATGAAGGATGAAGCGCGAGGCAAAAGAGTGAGTAAGAGAGTATGCATGGGGTCAGCATGGGGTCACCGCAGGGTCAGCACGGGGTCAGCATGGGGTGTGGATTGAGTCCAGCAGACTGGCGCTGTTGGGCACCACCTCACTGCCCCTTGCCTCGCAGGTGTCCTGGTCATTACAGTTGCAGCCGCCACGCTGGGGATTGCGCTCATGGCAGCACTCATCCTCCACTCTCTGAAAGTGAAACGGTGAGTCATCGCCACCTGCGTTAACCACACTCCCTATTGGCTGATAGAAAACCAGGAGATCAACCAAAGCAATAAACCTTCTGCTACAGAAACGCACTCGGTTTTAAATGGGTTAAATTATCATCCACATCTCAAACCTTAAAGATTCTGTGGGATAGATTCTTTTAATTTAACTGGACATGAGTTCGATGATGTCACCAAGAAGTTTTAAAAGACTTCCACTGTTGGACATTTCGATGTATCCTTGTGTAATCTAAACCCTCCCTCACTCGCCTCCTATGATTTTGGAGCGGTGGAGGGAGGGAGGGGGGAGGGAGGACACACAGATCAGTCTCTGGGGTGTGGAGAAGACGAGGTGGTAGTGGAGGAGAGGAGGAAACTCATTCTGAGCATTGGAATGCACCTGATGTTTCCTACTGCTCTGTTGGCAACTTAAAGTGAAAGCAAAACTGACCAAACTGTTTGGACCTGGGCTGATCATCCTGCTCATCACTCTCGCTGTTCTCCGCTTTCAAATCTGCATCACCCTTTCATTTATTTATTTCTTGTTGATGTGCTGCCATCTTACCTGCATGCAATGAGTAAATGTTAAGGTCTTATGCACATGTGAGTTCTGTGTGACTCACATAAACTTGGGGCTCTGTTTGAAACACACACATGGTCAGAATGGAGGGCTCTGTTTGAAACACACACATGGTCAGAATGGAGGGCTCTGTTTGAAACACACACATGGTCAGAATGCAGGGCTCTGTTTGAAACACACACATGGTCATAATGGAGGGCTCTGTTGTTTGAGTCTCATAAATCTGGGTTTTCAAATAAATGATACCAATTAAATGAGACCAAATATTTGATGTAATACAATGTCATTTGTCATTTTATCAACAGCTTGGACATCCAAAACAGAGCCATGAGTCTACCCTACTCTTCCGTACTCTACTTTGCTCAATTATACTGTACTGTGCTGTACTCTGCTCTACTCTACCACACTATATTCTGCTCTACTCCACCCAGGACGGAGGGAAACCTGCAGGTTGAGGCAGTTGTGATGAAGCCGAGCGTCACCCTGCAAGCAGCTCTCACTGCCCTGAATACAAAAAACAACCCATAATGCACCCTTCTCCACCTCACACATGCCAGCGCGTATGACATCCTGGGTTTGACCTGTGACTCTGTCCTTGTGCCCTCTGATGCCCTAGGTCCTGTGTGTGTATATTTAGCACAGAGAAAGAGGAACATGTTCATGCTGAGAGTGCTAAACAGCAAACAACTCAGGGAGAGGCTATTCATCAGACACTGGGTCTGGCCATGGATATCAATTCCTGCAGCTGATATTTAAAGCTTTTAAGTTTATTTAACCCACTTTGAGTTTGAGTCTATTAGTGATGATGATCTGATTTGATAATCAAGTCTTTGTGTAATCAATTTGCTGCTCCCCTCTGTGGTCACAGATTCACTCTGCGGTCTCAGGCTAACGCACGCTAACATCGCAGATTCACTCTGCGGTCTCAGGCTAACGCACGCTAACATCGCAGATTCACTCTGCGGTCTCAGGCTAACGCACGCTAACATCGCAGATTCACTCTGCGGTCTCAGGCTAACGCACGCTAACATCGCAGATTCACTCTGCGGTCTCAGGTTAACGCACGCTAACATCGCAGATTCACTCTGCGGTCTCAGGCTAACGCACGCTAACATCGCAGATTCACTCTGCGGTCTCAGGCTAACGCACGCTAACATCGCAGATTCACTCTGCGGTCTCAGGCTAACGCACGCTAACATCACAGATTCACTCTGCGGTCTCAGGCTAACGCACGCTAACATCACAGATTCACTCTGCGGTCTCAGGCTAACGCACGCTAACATCACAGATTCACTCTGCGGTCTCAGGCTAACGCACGCTAACATCGCAGATTCACTCTGTGGCCTCAGGTTATTGCATGCTAACGCTGATGCTTCATTTTGCAGTCCCTGGCTAACACTTTCTAACATCACTGCTCCAGTCTGTGGTTTCAGGCTAATGCAGAAAAGAATCATTGCTTTTCCATTTTGTAGCCTCAGGATAATGTATGCTAACATAACTTCTCCACTCTGCGGTCTTAGGCTAATGCATGCTATCATCATCACCGCTGCTATAGCTCCTCTCTGCTAGGAATGCACCGCAGGCAAAATGCCTCAACTAAAACCATGGGGATGCTTGCTTGAAGTACAATTTACTTTTTATTTTTTATGAAGTCATAATTCTTAAATGTCATTTCTTTTTTGAGTGGAACTGTTGTTCCTCTTTTTGGTCATCACATGTATGCATGTGTTTTTTGCTTTGCACAAAAATGCAGTTTTAAATGTTTTACTTTCAGTTTCTGTACACTGAAAATAAAGATGTTTTATAATGTTGAATATATATGCCTGATACACATTAATTATGCAGACCATTTATTATGCCGTACACGCATGTGTTTAGGGACACTGTGGGTAAGCGCATGTGTGTGTGTGTGTTCAGGGACACTGTAGGCCAGGGTGTATTCTCAGGTATCAAAACCATGTGTAAGAACTGCACTGAATGTAACATTCTCAGGTGAGTGAAACAGGTGAGGTCTCAGGTGAATGAAACAGGTCTCAGGTAACTTCAGCTGTGGATCCCAGAGAGAGGTGCACACTGGGGGAGAGGCCATGCTCAGTATCTCTTAAGTCTTTAATACTGTGGCAACAGCAGTACGGGAAATCAGAGGCAGCTGGGCTGAACAGCCCATTCAGGACAGTGAAGTTCATCTTGTGTTTGCGGAACAGGAACATTCTCAGCAGAGTGAAGTCATAATGTGAAGGATACTCCCACATTATGGTTTTATGATCCATGAAGTACATTCCAGCCATTGGAGACACAGGTAGGCTACGTTTGGGACAAATCAGAACCACCGGCTGGGAGAGAGGGAGAGCATCTATGGTCCCCCACAGGTGAGCAAAGAGAGGGAGTCTCTATGGTTCACTACAAGCTTGTACAGGGAGGGAGCATCTATGGTCCCCCATGGTAAACGGAGGCATCACACCCAAACAGTGAAAAACTTATCTGAACAAATCAGATTGGTTTAGCAACAAAGAGCTGAGCCTGTAAGGGGCTGACAGCTCAGCTGTAGCTCCACCCAGCATGTGGTTTCTGAGGCATCTCTTTCCCATCACTAGGCTGCAAATAACCCCAGAGTGCATCCCATAATCACTGTTTAACTCTCCTTAATCACTGTCATTAGCTCTGCTCAAAACTGCAACTGCCTGAGCGAAGTGCGTGTCGCTCTCTGTGTTTGCCTGAAGGCTGCTTTTATCTAAAGCACACTGTCTTATGTATTTTACAGTTTCAGGATAAACCATCCATTTACAGTGCTGGATATTTACTGGAAGAGGTTTAGATCATGCCTGGAGGCTACAATAGCAGTGCCCAACCCGGGACAGAAACAATAATCTTTGGATCCAGGTGCTGAGATGGAATGCCAGTAACCCTGCTCACCCAACACCCTCAGTTCTGCTGCTTCATGGAAAGGCTCCAGGCAGCAATTAGAATAATTAAACTAAAGCAGAGCAGATTGTCTTATCACATGACTGAGCAAACTCTCATTCTTAACTCAGTACCTTCTGCAATGCAGTGTGGTCGAACCATTCCCAGCTATGTCCGATGGTCTGTGTTGGCATGGAAATGATTGGCTCAGCCTTGCTGGTGAATGAGAGTGGCTACGCCAGCTAGCTCCATTGATCGTGCTGCTCTCTAGTGGCCACGCCTGGTCAGGCTAGGTGCTTACAGATCCATGATTTGGGAACATGCTGGCCTCATACTCCTCCACTGACATGGGTAGCATGGGGCTGGTGACGGCAGTGTGAAAGGAAGCGAGGGCTCGTCGTCATGTGAACCAGAGGAGTGACTTCCTCCATCTGGGGTGTTAAGAATGGCCACTGAAGGGCTGGGGGAAAAAGGGAAAAGATCAGGGTTAATGGTTTTTATTAAATAAAATAAGGATAGTCATACTTAGATGCTAATGAAGTTGAGTTTCATGGCTGCTTTTTGGGGGATATTTTTTCTGAGACTTGATTTCTCATTTTACAAAAAAAAAAAAAAAAATCAAAAACCATACATTTTGAAAGAATTTTGTCAGACTGGTTCGTAGAATGGATATTTCAGTCTATTTAGTGAAATAAAATCTTTGATTCTGAAATTTCATATCTGCATGTAGTCTGAGTCTGTGAGTCTAGGATTTTGTGAGTGGGTCCAGGACCCAGTGTGTCAGTACGCTTATTTGCCAATGAGCCATCTTATTTCCTCTCAGTCCAAAGCTGTTCTTTTTACAAGCCACCAGAGGGAGCCAGAGAACCAGAAAATTCCTCTTTCTTCAGGGTAGAGATGGTGCAAACTGAAAATTTTCTCTTGCTGATGTGCCTCGTCTGTGGTGTCAGCCAGACTGTGGGGCCACTTGCATTCCAGAGTGTGTGTGCTTTAGAGCCCCACAAGAATGCACTGTGCTTCACTATATCCCTGACTGTTTCCCAACCAAAACTCAATGGAATTTGCTGATCTCAAGAGCAACAACCTCGCAGCCCATTTCTGGAGATAGGAGAGAGCTGCAGGTACAGGTGTCCTCAGGTACAGGTAGATTCACATAATGACTAATCTTGCTTCTTCACACACTCTAGATGCACCACAAATCGGAGGACTATGAGGTCAGCATGTGCTCAATTTGGGCATCCACAGGTGTGCACAACCTGACCAGGAGGGTCCACTAGAGAGTGATGTGACAATGTCACTAGCCAGCATAACCCTATCACGCCCCAGCAGGGCTGGACCAATTACAGTCTCACTCACGCAGACCCCCGGTCACAACTGGCCAATGACAGTCTCACTCACGCAGACCCCCGGTCACAGCTGGCCAATGACAGCCTCACTCACGCAGACCCCCGGTCACAACTGGCACCTTTACCTCACTCTAGGACTTCTAGCCCCCTCATTCCCAGCTTAAAGCACTTGGAGTTTTAAGTCACTGTGGATAAGAGGGTCTGCAAAACGCCTGTGATGTAATGTGATGAGGTGTGATGTGGTGTGATGAGGTGTGATGAGGTGTGATGTGGTGTGATGAGGTGTGATGAGGTGTGATGAGGTGTGATGTGGTGTGATGTAATGTGATGAGGTGTGATGAGGTGTGATGTAATGTGATGAGGTGTGATGAGGTGTGATGTAATGTGATGAGGTGTGATGAGGTGTGATGTGGTGTGATGAGGTGTGATGAGGTGTGATGTGGTGTGATGTGGTGTGATGAGGTGTGATGAGGTGTGATGTGGTGTGATGTAATGTGATGAGGTGTGATGAGGTGTGATGTAATGTGATGAGGTGTGATGAGGTGTGATGTGGTGTGATGTAATGTGATGAGGTGTGATGTGGTGTGATGAGGTGTGCTGTAATGTGCTGAGGTGTGATGTGGTGTGCTGAGGTGTGGTGTGGTGTGATGTAATGTGATGAGGTGTGATGAGGTGTGATGTGGTGTGATGGGGTGTGATGTAATGTGATGAGGTGTGATGTGGTGTGATGTAATGTGATGAGGTGTGATGTAATGTGATGAGGTGTGATGTGGTGTGGTGTGATGTAATGTGATGAGATATGATGAGGTGTGATGAGGTGTGATGTAATGTGATGAGGTGTGATGAGGTGTGATGTGGTGTGATGTGGTGTGATGAGGTGTGATGTGGTGTGATGAGGTGTGATGAGGTGTGATGTGGTGTGATGTAATGTGATGTGGTGTGATGTAATGTGATGAGGTGTGATGTGGTGTGATGTAATGTGATGTGGTGTGATGAGGTGTGATGTGGTGTGATGAGGTGTGATGAGGTGTGATGTGGTGTGATGGTGCTCAAACACCCAGTCACAGGGCTCTCGCTCACTTTTGGGATTTTCTGCTGGACCGCCTAGAGGCCTGTACTGTAGTTTTGGTCTGAGCCTTAAGGCAGTGTTCTCAGAGTACACCTCGTGGTCTGGGTGTGACAGGTCAGATGACCCAGATACAGTACAGGAACCAGAACTACAGGTCTGATAGCAGATACCGTACAGTAACTAGAGATTTGGGCAGCTATTAGACTAATAGCACACATACTGTACTCTACTCTTCATCCGTTCTCTAGAGAACCATAGGATGTACTTTAAAACCAGCTGCAAATTAGACCCAAAAATCCAAGCAAAGTTACGGGACTCAAGAGCAGCCCTGCTCCGCAGTAAAGCAGGGATGGAACACACAGTTTCCACACTAATCAGAGAGCGAGCACACTAAATTTACACATTTAGCTGACACTGACTGTACACATGATGTGAGACATTTTTAATTAGCAAAGGAGAGGATGAACAAGACAGGATTCTAACTCCATGGGTATTCAGCTGACTAGCTCCAGCTAGCTACGTGTCAAAGTGTACATAGCTATATATTATTCAATTCATCATTGACATAGCTAACTATTTGCCTTTGTGAGAGTGAGATATCAACTTTAAATATTTAAAGTATATCATGCTGTCTACATGAACTACAAAAAGCGATTACATTTTGTAATTCATGTCATATAAACATTTAACTGAGTTTCATGTTCCTAACAGTTCAAATATGTGCCTTGTAATATTATAGCGTCTTGTGAGATTTCAAAGTTTTACTCCGTCAAAAGCCAGCGCTAGATGTGTGTTTTGCAGATGTGAGTGGGATGTGTGACTGTGCCATGGTGTGTAAACGTGCAGAATTCCCTTTCTGAATCTCCCTCCCCTGCAAAGTTCCCCTGAGTTACTGACTTCCATTGATCTGTTTGTTACTGAATCATTTACTTTCCCTGGGAGAATAATCACACACACAGTGTAAAACCTGCTCCTCTTGGGAACAGACCTTAGGGTCTAAGAGACAGGGTCACAACCATTTCAAATAACTATTTGACTTAAATTTGCTCAGTTTCCATCCTTTGTGCTGCTTGAATAAGGTTTAAAATCTTAGAACGGAACCCAGGAACTACATCATACAGACACAGCAGTGTGATGTCACTCTCCAAACACACAGACATGTAATACAGGGAATTTGTTTCAGGTTAATGCCATTGATAAAATATTTGTAAAAATCAAAAGATTTTAAAAAGTAATTGAGCAAAGAGTTTATATCTTTTTAGTTTCACTGACACAGAATTTCATGCTTGTAATTTTATTTGTGGGTGGAATTAGCCCAGAGTTGTAGGAGCTACAGCTCTCATGAGTCTTAGTGGCGCTGCGCCCCAGAGCGCTTATTCAAAGGAGGAAGCGGGAGCCACTGCCAGGATAAAATATCAGCGTTTGAGCGTCTAAAATAGATAAGAGGACGAGGCAGGGCTCCTAGCTGGGGCTATTTATAGCTCATAGCGTGGGCACGTTATGCCATCAGCCACAGGCTAACTGCTCATCGATAACACTTTGCTAATGGCCCGTGATCACTTCCATACTTAAAACCCACATATATGCAGAGTGGCACACCTGTGCTGTCTGATTGCATTTGTATGTGTGTGTATGTGTAGGTTTCCATTGAATCCTTTGTGTATTTTGTGACAACCTCTGCTACTATTTCTATCACCACTAATAATAATAATCATAGTAATAATACTGTTGAAGGGATCCCAAACATGGTACTGGAATACCCTGTGAATACTGGTTTCCCTTACACCCATAATGCCAGCTCTTGCAGATTAATGAGGTGTTGATGGTGTTGTGACTGATGGAATGACTTGTTCCATGGGAAGCAAAGTGAGCATTTCAAACGCATCCCATAATGCCTCATTCATCCATCACCAGCTACCATACAGTATGCGCAAAGACACGCACAACTGTTGAGCACAAACCTAGTCTTTGGATTAGTTTTGGTTTTTGTATTTGAGTGGGATGCTCTAACATGTCTCCAACCATCACTTCAAATAACCTGAGGAAAACTGATCTTCCAACTCACTCATATTCTCCCATTTCCAAATCAATGCAGATACCAATAAGACATACAGATACACAAACGCCCTTTAGCAGTAAGAAGCATCTTTTTAAACACACACACACATGCTTGGTCCCACTTTTGCACATGGCTCTCAGTGCTGAGGGTGGTGTGTCAGGGTGACGGGGGTCCCCTCTGGGCGGTGTGTCAGGGTTACAGGGGTCCCCTCTGGGTGGTGTGTCAGGGTTACGGTGGTCCCCTCTGGGTGGGGGGAGGGCTTCAAGTGGTGGGCACAGTTTTGGGGTATTCCCTAGGTGAGAGAGAGGCTGGGGTACTACTGTACACACATTACAAACACTCCAACACACACTACCACACACACTATCACACATACACTTCTATGAATGACTACACACACATTACCACACACATACACCCAGATGTCTCCCATTAAGCCAGAAAAAAGACGTTGCTCTTACAATAGCTATAATATTCTTTTCATTATATGAATTGTTTTGCACAGATTAGTCCTGTGCACCGCTGCCTCTAGAAGAGCCGCGACTTTCGTTCTTGACTAAACAGCCCTAACCCGTGTCGCAGAAAGGTCCACGCATGTGAGGTGGAACTGAGCCACAGGTCTGCTGTAGCGCGATACATTCCTTAAAATGTCTCTGCTTATATTAAATCGCCTGCTGGTTTGCATTGAACACAGACTCACCGCTTCGAACTGATCCGCCGCACTTCGCCACACCGCCACCATGAGCGGATGACTCTTAAATCCAAGTGTGCACGAAAAGCCCAAACTTTGTGAGAATTAGCTCAGCTCTGGAGACGAGGCAAAAGTTGAAGTCCTTTGCCCTGCCTGATTTGTCTTAGAAATAACTACATGTCAAATGAAATCGGTACCAGTAGTTCTGCAGTTGTCCATTAAAAGGAGCGGAAAGGACCGATGTGTTGAAGAACTATATTTCGCTGCGGATTATTGCTTGGTAAATGTGAGCGCAACAGAGCAGTGGTGAGGCTGGAGTTGACTGCGCGGAGAAACTGGAGCAATCAAAGTTTCACACTGAGCGACTGCGCCTGGGCTGCGGGCACAGGGCTTTGGCTTTTTTTATACATTTTTTTGTCATTTTGTGCATTGGATGACTTTTGTTCCAAAGGACGTGCTGTCTTCAATACAGAAAAACAAATTGGGGCTTTACTGAACTCAAGATGTCAATTTTGCCATTCACTCCTCCGATTGTGAAAAGACTTCTCGGATGGAAGAAAGGTGAACAGAACGGGCAGGAGGATAAATGGTGCGAGAAGGCTGTGAAGAGTCTGGTGAAGAAGTTAAAAAAGACGGGGCAGCTGGATGAGTTGGAAAAAGCCATTACCACCCAGAACATCA
This sequence comes from Albula glossodonta, assembly GCA_019788955.1. Lineage (NCBI taxonomy): Eukaryota > Metazoa > Chordata > Actinopteri > Albuliformes > Albulidae > Albula > Albula glossodonta. Next base: position 201,384 of record JAFBMS010000300.1, read on the forward strand.
ACACCAAATGCATTACCATCCCGAGGTACCGTCATTATCAGTTGGCAGCTAGCATTACAGAACCTGCTCTGTGCTAACGAACAGCAAGCTAGCGTTAGCCATAGATCTGGCCGGTCGTGCTTATTGACACAAGAAGCATGAGTGGCTGTCAGGCGTGATAAAACATTTCATCATCTCGGTGCGTTGATCTGAACTGTGTGACAAAGACTGGACACAAACCTCAGTGATAATTCATAAGTATAATATGTGGCTACCTACTGTTGCTTGATTGACTTTACGTATCGATATCTGACTTACTGACAGCCAGATGTACCTAGCGGTTAATGTTAGCTTGCGATAGAGTAGAGGCGAGCTATCATGAGGCTAACTAGGTTTTGCTGCCGTCGGATACAGCCATCCGAAATTGACTGAATGGAAATGATATTTATCTGCTACGTGTGTTTGCAGAACCGAACAGCTAACATAATTTAGAGAGTTGCTGGCCCTCCAGTGTTACCTGTTTGAGTGTAGTTTGCTTTCTCTGCCGGCTATCAGGGTAACTAATAGGAAAGGCAACTGGAGTTGGCCACGCTGTTTATGTGTGGGTCTTGTTCACTGTACACACTATCCTTATCCTATCTGTCTAAACTAACCGATAGCAAAGTAACCGAGATAGGTAGATCTGTGACTTATCAATCCCATTTACATTCACAGTTTGTAAGACATCTTAATTCACTAATTGGGCTTACTAACGTTCATCAGTGAAAACCTTCCCTTGTGCAGTAATTCAGTAGAGCGTTGTCGCTAACTGTACTGAACATCACAGTGTTTGAGTTGGGCTTTAGATGGCGAGATATCCTAACGCAGATGTATGTACATTCGGATAGCTAACTATAATATTCATTTACTCGCCTGTAACGTGACAGTACATTTAATTTACCTAACTATGTATTTATTTCCATTGTGCTTAGTTCTTAATATGGATTAAAATGTGGTATGTTGTTAAATGAAAGTGATTTCAGATGCATTTAAAATAAAAGCCAGCGGTCCACGAAAGCTCTGCTGTAGCTCGCTAGTTAATGCTGGCGATAAGTTACATAACGTGTCCCGGCTATGTAGGACACTTGCAAAATGCGTAGGCGAATAACGTTGGAGTGTGATCGGTTTGTTTTCGCCGTGGTCCGACCTCTGTGTCAATACGCAGAAATGTATTCACCACACACACTCGATGTCCGGTTTGGCCTTAACTGAAAGATGCAGTTGCGTTTTAAATTCCCTGTCATTTTATGAATTGGGAATGTGTGCCTGCACTCAGGCACACTTGCGGACGTGTATTCTCATTTAAGGATTAGCCGGAGAGTGTGAGTGAGGGGAGGGTAGGGTGATGTGTGAAGCTCCGCTGCAATGTTATAACATGTCGTCTGAAATAGTATTTATTCCTGCTCATATAAAAAGTTCGTTCGTTAGAATTATATTTTGCACATGGGCGCACATATAGGCGGTTTCCACGTGTGTCTGTATATACTTTGAATGAATAGAGGTTGTTTAGGGAGACGAGCGGCAATGGAACGGTTGTCTTCAAATGAGTGTAATTAGAAATGCAGGCGCTTGATTGCAGCTCTAAGGCTTCTTCTGTCTGTTTGCTGTTGACTTGAGTTAGTGCGATACAGCCAGTTTCCTGCAGTCCGTGCTGGACACGGCACTGAGTGAAGAGCCAAAATATCAGCCTTACTGTACGGGACGAAAGGGGACTGGACCCCCGACTTCTGCTAAAGCGGGACTCCGGCGTCTGATTACTTGCCTGCCTTTACCTGGCAGAACCTCTAACAGAAATACGTGTATCATCGTTCACTGCCTTTTACTGAAAATCGGTGTGTACAAAATTAACATAATAATTTGCACGGAGCAGCAATATGTTCCTTTCCTTCACAACTGGATTAGGAACCTATTCTAAAAATACATAACGTGTTTCATATTAGTCATCTATGTCTCAGGAGGAGGTGTAGTTGAGTGTTTTTACAAACTGACCCAAACCAGTAGATGTTCCTTGGATTATCACAGTCCAACACTGCTGTTTTGTATCCGCTCCTCATCCTCGAACCCCTGCTGTGTGACTGCCTCTCAGCAATGCCCCTGCGCCGGCAGGTCATGGTGCCGTTTCTCACACTGAAGGCCGTCTGTCACAAATCTGTCACTCTGTTAATCTGGGTTTATCAGCTCTATTATTTATCAAAACTGATAAATATTGTGGAATAGCCAATGTGTCATATTGAATAATGGTGGCAAGAGTCCGATCCACCTGAAAAGTGGTCAAATTGCTAAGTTCTTACAAATGTTTGGGAAATCTTTTTCGAGGAAGATTGACCATTTTTTGTACTTTAACCTGACTTCAAACATCAAACTGCCTGTCATAAGTCTAAAATATTGTGGCCAAATTCAGCGCAAACAATCGTATTTTTCATCTGCCATACTTTTCAGGCCTTTCAGCTTCAGATTACAGACAGCAATTAGCTGCAGGTTAGTGATAGTGGTTAGTTGCAGGTTAGTGTTTGTGGTTAGTTGCAGGTTAGTGTTTGTGGTTAAATACAGGTTAGTGATCGTGGTTAGCTGCAGGTTAGTGTTTGCGGTGAGGTGCAGGTTAGTGATAGTGGTTAGTTGCAGGTTAGTGTTTGTGGTTAAGTACAGGTCAGTGTTTGTGGTAAGCTACAGGTTAGTGGTGATCCACTGTTCAGCAGTAGGGTAGTAACTGCAAAGCAAGGCACAAAAAGGACCATGCACTGAGGTAAAATGTTGTGTGTATTTGCGTGTCAGGTGAGTGGGGAGATGAGGGAGAATGCATTGGCGTATATAAATAAATAGCAATGTTTTAAATGTCATTAGTGGATGTCAGAGTTAGCATATATTGGCCATCCGCCTCTCCCTGTGGTAGACCTCCCGCCCCTGCCTCTCCCCGGGGCAGACCTCCCGCCCCTGCCTCTCCCCAGGGCAGACCTCACACCCCTGCCTCTCCCCGGGGCAGACCTCCTGCCTCTCCCTGTGGCAGACCTCACGCCCCTGCCTCTCCCCGGGGCAGACCTCCCGCCCCTGCCTCTCCCCGGGGCAGACTTCCTGCCTCTCCCCAGGGCAGACCTCATGCCCCTGCCTCTCCCCAGGGCAGACCTCCTGCCTCTCCCTGTGGCAGACCTCACGCTCCTGCCTCTCCCCAGGGCAGACCTCACACCCCTGCCTCTCCCTGTGGCAGACCTCATGCCCCTGCCTCTCCCCAGGGCAGACCTCACGCCCCTGCCTCTCCGCGGGGCAGACCTCCTGCCTCTCCCTGTGGCAGACCTCCCGCCCCTGCCTCTCCCCAGGGCTGACGTCCCGCCCTGCCTCTCCCTGGGGCAGACCTCCCTCCCCTGCCTCTCCCCAGGGCTGACGTCCCGCCCTGCCTCTCCCTGTGGCAGACCTCACGCCCCTGTCTCTCCCCAGGGCTGACGTCCCGCCCTGCCTCTCCCTGGGGCAGACCTCCCTCCCCTGCCTCTCCCCAGGGCTAACATCCCGCCCTGCCTCTCCCTGGGGCAGACCTCCTGCTTCTCCCTGTGGCAGACCTCACGCCCCTGCCTCTCCCCAGGGCAGACCTCCTGCCTCTCCCTGTGGCAGACCTCACGCTCCTGCCTCTCCCCAGGGCAGACCTCACGCCTCTGCCTCTCCCCGGGGCAGACCTCCTGCCTCTCCCTGTGGCAGACCTCATGCCCCTGCCTCTCCCCAGGGCAGACCTCCTGCCTCTCCCTGTGGCAGACCTCACGCTCCTGCCTCTCCCCAGGGCAGACCTCACACCCCTGCCTCTCCCTGTGGCAGACCTCACGCCCCTGCCTCTCCCCAGGGCAGACCTCACGCCCCTGCCTCTCCGCGGGGCAGACCTCCTGCCTCTCCCTGTGGCAGACCTCCCGCCCCTGCCTCTCCCCGGGGCAGACCTCCCGCCCCTGCCTCTCCCCAGGGCAGACCTCACACCCCTGCCTCTCCCTGTGGCAGACCTCACGCCCCTGCCTCTCCCCAGGGCAGACCTCCCGCCCCTGCCTCTCCCCAGGGCAGACCTCCCGCCCCTGCCTCTCCACGGGGCAGACCTCCCGCCCCTGCCTCTCCCCGGGGCAGACCTCCCCCCCCTGCCTCTCCCCGGGGCAGACCTCCCGCCCCTGCCTCTCCCCAGGGCAGACCTCACGCCCCTGCCTCTCCCCAGGGCAGACCTCACGCCCCTGCCTCTCCCTGTGGCAGACCTCACGCCCCTGCCTCTCCCCAGGGCAGACCTCACGCCCCTGCCTCTTCCCGGGGCAGACCTCCTGCATCAGCAGGTAACACCCAACCACCTGAGCTAAGCACTAATTTCTCCCCACTAGTCAGTCTGTGGGCAAATAAACTTCACCTGTTTTGGGCTTGTGAAGCTTTACTCTCCCTTGACGCTGTTCCAGAGGTAACGTTACATATGGGCTGGATTTTCATGCCCCTCTCGATCTGGAGACCTTGTGAGAGATTCTTGTATGTTCTGCAGTGAAAGCTGCCAGGCTGGTTCTGTAATAGGTATGGCAAGTATCACATGACCTAAGCAGCTGATGTGTTTTTGTTTTTATTTTTTGTTTTGTTTCCATTAATATTGCAGGTGGTCCTTCTGTCTGTCTGATGGTCATTCTCTCTGTCTGTTTGTTAGTTAGGCAGCAGTGTTTCTCTGCAGAGCGGACAGGGGGTTTGGGGTGGGTGGGGCGATATGCAGGGGAGGGATGGCGAGTACTTGGCATGTTGTTGCATGAATCTTTCATCACCATCTTTACTTGTACTGTTGCCAAGGAAAGGAAAAGTCACCCATCTGGTTGTTAGCATTTGTTTTCAGTTGTAATTATAGCCTGCAGCGTGTACTGGAATCTGCTCAGGGCATTTGTCACTGAGTGGGTTAGTAAATGGTTTTGTGCCCAGATTGTTTCAGGTTCGAGTCCCAGTGGAAGGGAGTGGCCATTGTGCCACCCCCTGGTTCCAGCCTGGTTCCAGCTCTGCAGTGGGAAAGGGGGTATAATGAGCCAGCCTGGTTCCAGCTCTGCAGTGGGAAAGGGGGTATAATGAGCCAGCCTGGTTCCAGCTCTGCAGTGGGAAAGGGGGTATAATGAGCCAGCCTGGTTCCAGCTCTACAGTGGGAAAGGGGGTATAATGAGCCAGCCTGGTTCCAGCTCTACAGTGAGAAAGGGGGTATAATGAGCCAGCCTGGTTCCAGCTCTACAGTGGGAAAGGGGGTATAATGAGCCAGCCTGGCTTCAGCTCTACAGTGGGAAAGGGGGTATAATGAGCCAGCCTGGTTCCAGCTCTACAGTGGGAAAGGGGGTATAATGAGCCAGCCTGGTTCCAGCTCTACAGTGGGAAAGGGGGTATAATGAGCCAGCCTGGTTCCAGCTCTACAGTGGGAAAGGGGGTATAATGAGCCAGCCTGGTTCCAGCTCTACAGTGGGAAAGGGGGTATAATGAGCCAGCCTGGTTCCAGCTCTACAGTGGGAAAGGGGGTATAATGAGCCAGCCTGGTTCCAGCTCTACAGTGGGAAAGGGGGTATAATGAGCCAGCCCGGTTCCAGCCTGGTTCAGGGGGGCACATTGCAGTCATTTAGCTGACGCTTTTGTTGAAAGAGATTTACAGTTGATTATTCTAACCAAGGTCCAATCCCCCACATGTGTGCATGTGTGCATGAGTGTGTGAGTGTGTTTGTGCATGTGTTTTCATGCATTGTAATCACATAGCTTGTGTGATTTCTGATTTATCTGACACTGTCAGTTCTAACACATATTTATTGCACTTTTTTCCGACGTAGTTCATGTCCTCTGTTGAGAGTGCTGCTGATGGGGAGATTGTCACTCATCAAAATGCCATTTGGAAATTGGCTTCTTGGGTATAAAATGCTGGATAAAAGACAAAAGCAAAGGAATATGTAATTTACTCCCAAAGATTCCTCATATGCAAACACGGCCTTACCCACACTCAAACTCACACTCACTCAGTGAGTGCGTACAGGTGGAGAGTGGAGATTATGTGAGCAGGATGGGAGGAGCTCTCTTGTATCAGGTGGAAATAAGATCCTGGAGGAAATGGAAATATTCTATGACACTAAAACTTTAACTGTAGTAAACTTTATTTTTAACTTGTGAACTGTTCTTGTTTTGAGCTTGTTTTTGCTTGTGGGGGTTATGGAAGTGCTTCTGGTTGTGGGCGTGGTTTTGGTTGTGGGCGTGGTTATGGGCGTGTTTTTTGGTTGTGGGCATGTTTATGGGTGTGATTTTGGCTGTGGACGTGTTTATGGGCGTGATTTTGGCTGTGGACGTGTTTATGGGCGTGATTTTGGTTGTGGGCATGTTTATGGGCGTGATTTTGGTTGTGGGCGTGATTTTGGTTGTTGGCGTGGTTATGGGCATGATTTTGGTTGTGGGCGTGTTTATGGGCTTGATTTTGGTTGTGGGCATGGTTATGGGCATGATTTTGGTTGTGGGCGTGTTTATGGGCGTGATTTTGGTTGTGGGCGTGTTTTTGTGTGTCATTCTTGTGGGCATGGCAGTTAATGCCTGTCTCCGCTCACAGGTCTCTGGACGGGCGGCTGCAGGTGTCCCAGCGGAAGGGGCTGCCCCATGTGATCTACTGCCAGCTGTGGCGCTGGCCGGACCTGCAGAGCCACCACGAGCTGCGTGCTGCCGAACTCTGCCAGTACGCCTTCCACACCAAGCAGGACGAGGTGTGCGTCAACCCCTACCACTACCAACGCATAGAGACGCCAGGTACGCACTAACCCTACACTACCAGCGCATAGAGACACAGGCACGCACTAACCCTACACTACCAGCGCATAGAGACACAGGCACGCACTAACCCTACACTACCAGCGCATAGAGACACAGGCACGCACTAACCCTACACTACCAGCGCATAGAGACACAGGCACACACTAACCCTACACTACCAGCGCATAGAGACACAGGCACACACTAACCCTACACTACCAGCGCATAGAGACACAGGCACGCACTAACCCTACACTACCAGCGCATAGAGACACAGGCACACACTAACCCTACACTACCAGCGCATAGAGACACAGGCACGCACTAACCCTACACTACCAGCGCATAGAGACACAGGTCTGAAAGTATAACTTGTGTGTGTGTTCATATAACCGTGTGTGTGAGTGTGTATGTATTCGTGTAACATGTGAATGTGTTCGTGTGAGTGAGTGAGTGAGCGAGCGTGTGTACGTGTGTGCACGCATGTGTGTGTGGGTGCGTGTAAGTGTGTGTGTGGGAGCATTAGTATGTGGGTATGTGTAGTTTGTGTGTATGTGTGTTAGTGTAACATGTATGTTTTCTGTGCAGTGCTGCCTCCAGTGTTGGTCCCTCGGCACACTGAGATCCCCAGCGAGTTTCCAGCTTTGGATGATTACAGACACCCTGACACCCAGAACACCCCTGTCCGCCCCGGCCCAGGACCCCCCAGCGGATACGTCCTTGGTACGCACACCCCCATACACACACACACACACTCACACACAAACCCCCACACACACACACCCACACACACACCTATACACACTAACACACACCCATACACACACATACACTCACACACAAACCCCCACACACACACCTATACACACTCACACATACTGTAGTATGTACACTGTACCTTAAGTATATGTACAGATATTTAAGTAGCTGTACTTAAATCTGTGAGTGTAGTGTGTGTGTAAGTGTATCTGAATGTGCTCTGTGTACATGTTTCAGAGACGCCACCTGCTGGCTACCTCAGTGAGGACGGGGACACAAGTGACCATCAGGGGCTCCGCAACATTGACACAGGTGAGACCCCACACCCATGAATGTGACCAAACCTACCATACTCTGTACAGCACTTTCACTACAACCGTGTGTGTCTGTGTGTGTGTGTGTGTTTCTGTATCTTCTTCAGGTTCTCCAAACTTGTCACCGAACCCTGTTTCTCCGGCTCACAGCAGCTTAGGTAAGGAGTCTCATCAGCAGCAAAGTTCACTACTGCCCTCTATCTGTATATCTGTATATTACACAACTCAACCCCCTGCTCAACTGAACCAGGAGGCGTGTTTTAGGGGGTGTGGGCGTGTGGAGGCGTGTTTTTGGGGGTGTGGGCGTGTGAGAGTGTGGGGGCGTGTTTTTGGGGTGTGGGCGTGTGAGAGTGTGGGGGAGTGTTTTTTGGGGGTGTGGGGCGTGGTGGAGGCGTGTTTTTGGGGGTGGGGGGCGTGTGAGAGTGTGGGGGCATGTTTTTGGGGGTGTGGGCATGTGAGAGTGTGGGGACGTGTTTTTGGAGGTGTGAGAGTGTGGGGGCGTGTTTTTGGAGGTGTGAGAGTGTGCGGGCGTGTTTTTGGAGGTGTGAGAGTGTGGGGGCGTGTTTTTGGAGGTGTGAGAGTGTGGGGGCGTGTTTTTGGGGGTGTGGGAGTGTGAGAGTGTGGGGGAGTGTTTTTGGGGGTGTGGGAGTGTGGAGGCGTGATTTTGGGGTGGGTGGTGGGGTGGGTGTGGTTTTGGGTGTGTGGGGGGGGGGTGGGGTGGTGTGTTGTGGGGGGGGGGGGGAGGGGGGGTTTGGGGGGTGGGGTGTTTTGGGGGGTGGGGGGGGGGGCGGGGGTGGGGGGTTTTTGGGGGTGTGGGCGTGTGGAGGCGTGTTTTTGGAGGTGTGGAGTTGTCTCAGAGTCCCAGCTGCAGTAGTAAACCTGGTCTCTTAGCTTCAGTCGAAACAATCCATGACTTACCATTTTCATATTGTGTTAAAACATGATGATGATGATGTCAGATAATATGATTCCTCCCCCCATTTGTTTCAGATTGGTCAGGTGTACTCACCTGCGTCCTTATTGCGGGTATAGCAGAGCTTTCAGCATGTAGTCTGGGCTGGAGGTATTGATTGTGTGTGGTGTGTGTTACTGGCCTGTGCTTGTTCAGTCACGGCTGTGACTGGGTGTCCCCACTCTGCCGCAGACCTGCAGCCTGTTCTGTACTGTGAGCCGGCATTCTGGTGCTCCATCTCATACTACGAGCTGAACCAGCGCGTGGGGGAGACCTTCCACGCCTCCCAGCCCTCCCTCACTGTGGATGGCTTTACTGACCCCTCCAACTCTGAGCGCTTCTGCCTGGGCCTGCTGTCCAACGTCAACCGCAATGCCGCGGTGGAGCTCGCCCGCCGCCATATCGGTACCCCCCCCCACCCCCCTGCGCACCTGTGTTAGTCAGCCGGTTGGTCCATCAGTCTGATCTACAGCTCGTTCCTCGCAGGGTTGGAATTGTTCAAATGTTCTTATCAGTTTATGTAATATTTCTGCTTAACTGCATAAGGAAGCAGGCCCGTGTAAGGAAGTAATGATGAAGACTAGTTTTAAAAGAGGAATCTCAGTGAGGAAGGCTCAGAGTGATTCCCCCACACGGGGTCACACATACACACATACCCATACACACATTCACACACACACACATACATACACACACACACACACACACACTCTCACACACACATACACACACACACCCATACCCCACGTGGGGTCATGAGGAAGGGCCAACCAAAACGTGCTCCCAAACTTTCCACTTTACATTAGCTGTCTCAACAAGCTGAACCAGATCTGGTCTCAGGTCAGTATGAGGCTGATCGTAGATGAGTGATTAAGGCTGAATACAGAGTGCAGACTGATCTGAGGTCAGTGTGAGACGCGTTACTCTCTCTCAGGCAGGGGTGTGAGGCTGTACTACATTGGGGGTGAGGTGTTTGCAGAATGTCTGAGCGACAGCGCCATCTTTGTGCAGAGCCCCAACTGCAACCAGCGCTACGGCTGGCACCCGGCAACCGTGTGCAAGGTCCTATCAGGTGAGGGGGGGCGGGGCTGTGGGAAGATCACAGATCCAGATCACACACATTTGTTTATTTGTTAATTTTATGGTTAAAATCAGCTTTCACTCTCTGAACTCTGTGTCTTTCCAGTTTGTTGAAATTGCGTTCCTACTGGAAGTGGTTTGTTTTAAATGCAAAGTGTATTTCTGGAGCCATTTTCCTGTCTGTTGCCTCCTGTATACTTCTTAAGTAAAAATGTGTGTGTGTGCCTGTTTATATATGCGTGTGTTTGTCTCCCTAAGGCTGTAATCTGAAGATCTTCAATAATCAGGAGTTTGCAGCGCTGCTGGCTCAGTCAGTGGGTCAGGGGTTCGAGGCGGTGTACCAGCTGACCCGCATGTGCACCATCCGTATGAGCTTCGTCAAGGGCTGGGGTCCGGAGTACAGGTGAGGCTGGGGTTCGCAGTACAGGTGAGGGCAGGCGTCCGGAGTGCAGGTGAGGGTGGGGTCCGGATCGCAGGTGAGGGTGGGGTCCGGAGTGCAGGTGAAGCTGGGGTCCGGAGTGCAGGTGAGGCTGGGGTCCGGAGTGCAGGTGAGGCTGGGGACCGGAGTGCAGGTGAGGCTGGGGTCCGGAGTGCAGGTGAGGCTGGGGTCCGGAGTGCAGGTGAGGCTGGGGTCCGGAGTGCAGGTGAGGGTGGGGTCCGGGGTACAGGTGAGGGTGGGGTCCATAGTACAGGTGAAGGTGGGGTCTGGGGTACAGGTGAGGGTGGGGTCTGGAGTACAGGTGAGGGTGGGGTCCGGAGTACAGGTGAGGGTGGGGTCCGGGGTGCAGGTGAGGGTGGGGTCCGGAGTGCAGGTGAGGGTGGGGTCCGGAGTGCAGGTGAGGGTGGGGTCCGGAGCACAGGTGAGGATGGGGTCTGGGGTACAGGTGAGTGTGGGGTCTGGAGTACAGGTTAATGCGGGGCCCAGAGGACAAACACATACACTCCAGATGCATGTTTGACTATGCTCTTCATCTCCCCCTGCAGGCGGCAGACAGTGACGAGCACACCCTGCTGGGTGGAGCTGCACCTGAACGGCCCTCTGCAGTGGCTGGATAAGGTGCTCACACAGATGGGGTCCCCCAGCATCCGCTGCTCCAGTGTGTCCTAGAGAGCCTGGACCCCAAACCTCCACAGATCCACAGAGAGGGCATGGACACTTCCCACAATGCAGTGGGAGAGGGCTGAAGACCACAGCCTGTGGACATGTACATCAACTTGTAAATATTATTTTGTGAATAGAATAGAGGGTATTATGTGGAAAACTATTTTAATTAGTTTTAAAGACAAAAAAGAGATTAAATGTAAAAAATGTAAATGTAACAAGTGCTGCTGCATTATTGTATTTTTGCGTGTTTTGAAAGCCTCCTGCAGGCTGTGGGTGATGAATGGTTACAAACCTTTGTGTTAAGGTTCTGAGTTAGAGCCCACAGTGGGTGGAGCCAGGAGCTGTTAAGTTGTGAGTCTCTCTGGCACCCACGCGTTTCCCTGTGCTGCTCCCTGTGTGTGAGTCTCTCTGGCACCCACACGTTTCCCTGTGCTGCTCCCTGTGTGTGCACGTGTGTGTGTGTGTGTGTGTGTGCGTGCGTGCGTGCCTGCGCGTGTGTGTGTGTGTGTGTGGGGGGGTGTGTGTGCATCCGTGAGCGTGTGTTTGTGTGCGTGCGTGTGTGAGTGCATGTGTGAGCGTGTGTGTGTGCGTGCGCGTGTGTGCGTGTGTGTGTGCGCGCGCGTGTGAGCGTGTGTGTGTGTGTGTGGGGGGGGTGTGTGTGCATGCGTGAGCGTGTGTTTGTGTGCGTGCGTGCGTGTGTGGGTGCGTGTGTGTGCGTGTGTGTGTGTGTGTGTGTGCGCGTGCGTGTGTGTGTGTGAGTGCATGTGTGTGAGTTCTCCCTGCAGCAGGTAACAGTCACTTACAGTGCTGAAAAAACAGCATCTCTCTCAGTCTGCTCAGGGAGCAGGAACCATATTGGGTGTGGTTCTGGGATGGTGAAACAGTTGGTCTGATGGGACGGTTCAATTCTTCACTATTTAGGTCTGATGCTGTGAGCCTGGCAAAGCTGCGTCATGGCAACCCTGCGTCATAGCAACCCTGCATCATAGCAACACTGTGCTTTGGCAAGGTTGTATCAGTCTGTAGAACGAGGCGGGGGGCAGGGGACAGAGAGGTGGAGTGGGGTGAAAAAAGAGAACCGCTTTCCCTTACTGGACAGCCTGCTTAGCTACACCCCCGGAGCCCGGAACCACAAATCAGGGGTCTTCCCCAGCTTGCATTTGGGTCTCGACTTTGTCTTCCTGTAAAGGCCGTCCCTGTACTTTGATCACCATCATATCCCATCTGTAGAGCCGTGATGATAAATATGCAGGATTGGGCAGCGATGTAAACAGAAACAGGCGTGGTGTTCCTGACTGGTCCCTGAGACCCTGTGAGGGAATGCAGCACCACGGCCCAGCGCACAAATGCAGAGAGCTGTGTGTGAAACAGTGGCTCGTTAACTACTGAGGAAATACTGACTGTCTGTGATTAGTATCCAGGTTTGCATGTTGTTACAGTCAGTGTGGAAATGAGGTGTTTTGCGTTGCTGTTGTGTGCCATTAGAGGGTCAGAGAGGAGGACACTCCCACACCTGCAGCAATGCTGTCCAAACCCTCATGTTTCAGACCCCCCACATTGTGTGCCTGGCCCCGGTGTTACTGACCCCTGCTGGGCAGCGGTCAGCTCACCCAGCACTTTGGCCAGCACCCCCCTCCCCAATCCCCCACTCTTACTCGTGTTTTTGCTCTCCCTCTCCCCTTCTTTCAATGGTGCTTAGTTTTGTGGTTTTTATTTGTTTGTTTCTTTGTGTGTTTAGACGGTCCCTATTTTTTATAAATATGTAGATATGGTTTTATTCCCCCTGACATGTGGATAAAATGTTTGTTTTAAAAGAAATGTTGCATCATTATTTTTGTTATGGTGGATCTTTTAATAAAAATGTTTTGAAACACAAAAAGCTTTGTTTCGTCTTCATGTTGCTGCTCAAACAGGAGAGGGCTGCACTGGGGCGGGCGGGGGGGGTAAATGTGGAACAGGAAAAACTTCCACATATCTTTTGTTGATTGAATAGGTTCAGCTTTATCTGTTGATGTTAGATGTTAGCAGAAATGAAAGGTGAGACAGAGTATTGTGTTTTGTGTAGTTTGTGTTGTTTGGTTTTTCCATTACTTGAACCCATATATGTCCTTTTGAAATCACCAACTCTAGTGAGTATTTTGTCTCTGAAATGGAGCAGTGATGTGTTGTCCTTCAGATTAAATGTTAAATTGAGGTTCTGACTCATTGGTCGGTAAAGATCTCTTGATATTTATTGAAAGAGCATGGGTGTTAACCTCAGATGTGTTGCAGCTATCTGGTACATAAAGTTACTGAGTAATTGAGGGGGTGTTACTTTCCCAGCAAGTTCCATGAACTACTACATCACCATTCACCAGAAAATCAGGAGGTGAGACTGTGGAGGAGAGTCTCTCCAAGAGTCACAGTCAGGGTGCAGTCTTGAGGACAGACTCCATGTAATCATTTTCAAAGATCCACATATTCAATTTAAAAATAGTGTGAACACTTATCCAGAGTGATATGGAAGGTTGCCATGGTGATATATGGCAGACGGCATGCTGTGCGAGTCCTCAGTGAGCGCTGAGCTCATGATGTCTTAGAGCATGTAAATGAATGAAAACAGGACATAGCACTATACTTTATATGATAATATGAATCATGGGTCCCAGTCTGAGTCTGGGTCCAGCTGAGTGCCAGTTTAAAGGTGTGGATGTTTTGAACAGTGCAGCAGACATTGTTTCCCAGGTCTAGCAGAGTAACTGCATTCCAATTTTCAGCTGAAAACCACAGCTTCTCCTGGATGCAGTGAAACAGAGAGGGTGGATAAAAGGCGTGGAGAGGCCATCCCATAAGGACAGGTCGCAGTGTCTCTGTGTGCAGGACTCTGTTGGCTCACATACTCTGGGTCTGTTTGCTTCTGTCTGTCTGCCAGAATCAGCACTCGTCATCTTCACTTACCTTTTTTCTGGGATTGCCCCATTTCCTCATATGGTCACCTGACTTCTTTAAATACTCAATGAAGGACACACACACTCACACACAAACTGTCACACACATATTTACACACACACACACACACACACACACACTTCCACCCCCAGCCCTTCAGAGCTTTGCACCCTTTCTGTTTGACCTGCTGGCCTAAGCTACTGCTCATTTTAGGTGCACATGAACATGCTCCTATACAGTCTCTCTCCAGTAGAGGGCAGCATTACATTGCAGTGTTTTTCTCCAGCTATTTAATGATACTAACTTCCATTCACACCTGTTGCCAGAGTGATTTAAGAGGAGAGCAGGGGACAGAGGTCGGGTGTTTATGGCGTGTAGTGTAGTGACACAACCACATGCTTTAATGAGACCATGAGGTTGCGGTTGAAAAGCTGCTGTCTGTGCGCGTTTGCTTTCTCTGACAAATTGTGCCGGCTATAACAGCTGACTGCATGCTGTCGGGAGTGAGGATGTGAAATGGATGGGAGCGCAGCTCAGAGAATAGGGAGCGCCTGGTGCAGCAGGACAGCCTGTGTCAGAGCAATGATGTTTGAGCACCAGTGACTGAGTGATTTTCACCAATCACAGCATTCGGTAGTTTATCTCACGGTAGTTTAGAGAAAAAAAAATTGGCTGCGTTCCAATACTCAAATTTGGCTCCTCCTTTCCTCCTTTCCTCCCCTCCTTTCCTCCGTGCCCCGGAAACTGAATATGTGTCCTCTTTCCCTCCACTGTTCCAAAACTAAATCTCGCCTCCTCCGTTTCCCCTTTCTCGTTTCCTCCAAATGAAAGATACATCGATGGCTGCGTTCCAATACTTTTTTTTCTCGTCTCCTCCTTTCCTCCCCTCCTTTCCTACCCCGGAAATATGCCGGAAATATGTGGAGGAAAGGAGGAAAGGAGGAGATGAATTAAAAATCAGAACAGCTAATCCGATTCGCCCATCATCAAAGTCGATGTCGGCTATTGATGAAGTAATAATTTCGACTTTTATTGATTACTTCATCAACAGCCGACATTGACTTTGATGACGGGCAAATCGGATTAGCTGTTCCGATTTTCGATTCTTCTCCTCCTTTCCTCCACTCATTTCCTCCCCTCCTTTCCTCCACATATTTCCGGCATATTTCCGGGGTAGGGAACAAGTGGAGGAAAGGAGGAGACGAGAAAAAGTGTTGGAACACAGCCAAGGTTTCATGAGACCTCTTTTATGCTGTCACTGCTGGGTAGCCTGACACTTCACATGTTTGTGCCAAACCAGAGCTTCAGCAGAGGATCTGTCGTCATACCATTTCCATTATTCAGTTTTATGATTTTGATTTACTGCAGTTTCCGCGATTTTGAATTGTCAGTTTGTGTGTCTCTGCTCATGTTGGAGGAGGTATACGCTGCCAGTGCTTTCCCCAATGGGGTGAGATATGTGAATGATCCAAAGATCTCCTGAGAGGCTGAGAAACATGAGATGATGGATACTCACTGATTCTGCTCTTTCTCTCCATAGACCAGACAGAAAACAAAAAACATCAACACGTTGCACATGGTTGAT
The DNA here is from genome assembly GCA_019788955.1 of Albula glossodonta. NCBI lineage: Eukaryota > Metazoa > Chordata > Actinopteri > Albuliformes > Albulidae > Albula > Albula glossodonta. The sequence goes on from JAFBMS010000300.1 coordinate 216,866, forward strand.
TAAGAACTATTTATTATGGCACACAATGTGAAGCCTCATCTTCACCTCCTTTCCAAGGCCCTCTGCTCCTTCAGACTGACAGCACCCACTACGCAGGGGGTAGTTGCAGGGGGGTTCTGTTGGGGGTGTGCTGGAGGTCCTCAGGGCCACACCTGTCCTGTTTAACAGGAATCAGCTCTGCGCATAGGGCAGATGTGGTCCTAAGGACCTGCAGGACAGAAAATGCCAGCAGGGACCAGTTTTAAGTGACCATGTTTTACCCTACACTTGACAGAAAAGAGAAACACAGAGCAGGAAGCAGGCAGGCAGGCCATGGCAGCTGTGCTGGGCAGCACCTGCAGCTTACCGCCAGGACCCACAGCCTCAGCACACAGTCCAGCATGTCTGCAGTCAGACTCCATGCTGTTATGTGCAGTGAGGGCGAATGCGCCTTGGGATATGTGAACCTAATAAGCCTTTTAGCATGGCTGCTCAAACCCTTCTCTCAAACTGCCTTATAATCACACAGCCATGGCTCTTTGTCAAAAGTACATCCAAAAAAGGCAACCTTCAAAAACCTCTGCACACACCACACATTTTCCCCGCAGGCCAGGCCCCCATAATGAGTGTGTTACTTTATTTATTTAATCACAGCCAGCGCGATAATCTGGAGCTGCAAGGCATCGTCTCCAAAGCTGCCAGTGAGGAGCGAAAGGAAATGTGTCCTGCAGCATCCTGATCGCAGCATGTGGCTGAGAGGTCAGGCAGGATAACACTGAGGAAGCATACAGCATGGCGCCTCACTGATGACTGGTCCAGCTCTGAAAGGCTCTTCAACAGCAGTCACTGCAGGTACTTATTTCATTTGAGCATTTTGATGTGTGAGAGCCTCTCTCACTGGAGTAGCAGGGAGACGCAGGGTGAGCAGGACCTCTCTACTCCTCAGGTTCTACTCCAGGGGTTCTGAGTGCAGCAAGGCAGACCACAGACTTAATGCAAGGTAACATGGTGACATTGCATTCACCGTACAATATTGCATGCACTTAAAACTTTAATTGTACATTACAGGGTGATGTCTTTAACGTGTGATGTCATCAGGACTGTGCGAATCAGGAAGCCTTTGAGCAAGAGTTCATTAGTATTTACTCCTGGCATTAGAGCAAGGCCTTTTTGAAAACATATTTTTCCAATTACTTTACCATTCAATATGTTCACTGTAAAGCACTTTTGGGTAGAAACGTTGTGTGAAAGGTAATATATATAGAATTTACTGTCACCATGTGCTACATAAAGTGTACATATTACGAAGCTATCTACTGTTTTTGTTGTAGGTTTTGTTTAATACCTCAAAATGGGTAAAAAGAAATAAACACTGCAGTCTTAGTTAAATGGCATAGCTAATCTGGCATTTTAGAATCATAACTTGTTGCCTGGCACAATTCATGAGATAATAATTTATTTCGACTGTCCTTGTTCGTATATGCAGTAGGGAAGGAACTAATGTGAGCCGCAGTCTGTTCGTACCCGGACAAAGAAAAGAGAACGCCTCAGTGGTGAGCATTCGAGAGAGGGCAAATCTTACATTTAGGCTATTTAATTTCGTGTCAGTTTTTTCTCTTTCTGACAAGTTAAACGTCAACATGAAACGTTTCTCTTTGGCGAATGTTGAGTTTTTTTAGGCTGTCAGCAAAAAAAGATGATGTAAAGGGAATAAGAGACAAATCTTGCGTAGCCAGCTAACTATGAGCTGATGCCCGATTTTAGTCGCTAAGGACATTAGCATTGAGAAAAAACTGTAACGTGTAAAAGGGGGTCTTATATTTCCACGCACTCGTCTGTTACTGTGAAGTGTGTCAAAATGTAAGCACCTGAAATGCTCAGCTTCTGTCCATTTCTGGCTGGTCTGTCTACATCCTGCACTACATATTTGAACTGAACCTCCCTGGGAAACTAACCTGCAATTGCAAACCATCACAGAGACTTGTGTTGTGACACGTGATGTTTGTCATCAAAGGCAGCACTTCGATAACCCGAGGGAATTTACAGAGCTCTCATTTAATACGCCAAGCATGCTTCTGCATTTCAATGCTCTTTTGTTCACTCTCCTGTTGCATCTGACAGTGAGCAGTTCTTGCAGTAACAGTGTATTACCTCTGGGGGCATTAGAGGGCAAAAGAACCGCAAGCTGTTGAAACTAATGTACGCTAGCTATTAGTCCCTGTTATATAGTTGTTTAGCTGTGAGTAGAAAGTCAAAAATGATAATGAAATCAGCAGAGGGAGATAACCTTGTGCTGGATTTGAATTCGCAGAAGTCCAGCTGGGACACATAGAGAGGCCAATAATCTTCTATTTTGTGCAAGAAGCTACTAGTTTTTTTCCAGAATGTAGGAAGTTTCTGATTTGAATTCAGTCTGTTTCCTTGTAAAAGCCATGACAGAATTCCTGCGGCGGATCCACGGAGTCTTTCTTAAGATCGCGCTGTTTCCTAGCGCCCTGCGGAACCCTGGGCCACGCCCTGACGCCTCTGAGGTTCTGACGTGCCACTTACTCCAGCGCCGGCTGCCGCCCTGGACCTCCTTCTGCGTGCGCTACAGCGCCATCACCAACGACCAGTTTGGACTCTCCAATTTCAACTGGGCTGTACCAGGCGCCAACTACCACATCCTGCGTACTGGCTGCTTCCCGTTCATAAAGTACCACTGCACCCGTGCACCTGCTCAGGACCTGTGGCTGGAGAACACCTTCTTCACCTGCCTCAAGCTCATCAACCTGGGTCAGTCCCACACCCGGGCCATACTTGCCCACTTTATGTCACTCTCTCTATCTCTCATGCTAGCCTGATTATACTCTCTCTCTGATGCTAGCCTGACTATACTCTCTCTCTCATGGTAGCCTGACTATACTCTCTCTCTCATGGTAGCCTGATGTTACTCTCTCTCTCATGCTAGCCTTGTATCTCTTGCTGTCTCTCTGGCAGGTATCCCCTCTCTGGCCTATGGACTGGGTTCCTGGCTCATGATTGGAGCATCTGAGACTGTGCAAACGAGCGCCGGGCCGGTCACTGTCTACTTCCTGTATAAAGAGAGAGAGGGGGCACAGTATTAGTGCTGGCCTATCTCACGGCAGCAACATGCCAGTTTACACAGATTAAGATACAAATGTATTTACTTTCCCAATACATGGAGCTTCACTCAATGGGAAAACTGTAGGGGGAACGCGTTAATTTGTATGCCTTCACCAGGCCGATTCCTGATACCTGAGACTCCCAGCAAGAGTGAAGCATGTCCACCTTACCCTAATATCATTGGGTTTGCACTTTCCCCTTAGCTGGCCAGATCATGGAATATGCATATTGTATGGTGTGTTTTTGCTAGCAGCAAAATGAATCTGACCAGAAATATTTGTTCCATGTATGTTTGCCAAAGGAACTGCTCTCAATATGTGTTAACAGGGACATCTCACAGTCTGGAATTCAGTGCTGGGAAAATGTTCTGACTGTCTGTGTGACTCTCCAGGACTGTCTCACTGTTTCAGACACCTGATAAAAATATATGACCACCTAAGAATTAATCACTGTCTGACTGAAACTTCAAGATCCTGAATTTCATATCCCATCTTTTTCATTTTCCACATTTCTGTTTCAATTTTGTCCTGGAAACACTGGAGAATAGCAGAGGCTCATTTGCATAAGTTAGTGCTTACATAGCAGTGAGCATGAGGGGCTGAACTAACAAGTATGAGGGGTGGGGCCACTGTCTATGGGGGTGTGGTCAGTGTGAGGGGTGGGGCCACTGTCTATGGGGGTGTGGTCAGTGTCAGTGTGAGGGGTGGGGCCACTGTCTATGGGGGTGTGGTCAGTGTGAGGGGTGGGGCCACATGAGGGGTGGTGGGGCCACTGTCTATGGGGGTGTGGTCAGTGTGAGGGGTGGGGCCACTGTGAGGGGTAAGGCCAGCATGAGGGGTGGGGCCACTGTCTATGGGGGTGTGGTCAGTGTGAGGGGTGGGGCCACTGTGAGGGGTAAGGCCAGCATGAGGGGTGGGGCCACTGTCTATGGGGGTGTGGTCAGTGTGAGGGGTGGGGCCACTGTCTATGGGGGTGTGGTCAGTGTGAGGGGTGGGGCCACTGTCTATGGGGGTGTGGTCAGTGTGAGGGGTAAGGCCAGCATGAGGGGTGGGAAAAAGGTGTAAGGCAAAAATGATTATTTCAGCTACTTGGATATCAGTCAACCCTTCTGTATATGTGTAAAGTGTGAGTAAGCGGCCATGTCCGAGGCCATGTTCCCCTCGTGCAGCAAATCATGGGGTTGACCTGTGGTTCCAGCACCTTGGACAGAGAAATGAAGGGCTGGTGCAGAAACACTGAGAGGTTTGCCCCCAGGCCAAGACCACCGTCCAGCAGCACATGCTGTGGTCTGTTCCGCTGTTTCTGCCAGCTGAAAGGGTGCATTCAGTGCATGTATAAATGTGAAAGGTTTTTATTGCTTCATATGCTGCTGCAGATTATTGAACAGGAGTGTAATGTTAATGTGATGTACATTATATAATTTGCTAACATAAAGGAGAAAGGGGCATGAAGAAAAGAATAGCTGGGTTTGGTGAATACATTCATTATCTTCCAGATACCTGGACCAAACCCTGTAGCTAACTCTACACAATCCAGTGGCCACACCCACTAATAAAACATGTCAGAGGAGGAATGCTGATCCCCCTCGCACCCCATCCATGTCCGTACCTTACCCATTATGAGCGGACAAGTTAAGCTGCAAAAAACAGCTATTAAACTGTCACGAATATTTTCACACATTTCATTCTAAACAGTTAACCCCATAATAAACAAAAAGGTGTGCATCACTGATATGAGGCGGAAAATGGTCATATTTCCTGCTTGATTGAGGTAAGATGGTAAACTCCTTTCACAGAGGGCCGTTGGGTTCCCTGCTCACCTCGAGCCCTTCTGCTGAATGGTCCGTCTGATTGTGACGTAATGATGCATGTTCATTCCGGGTCACGGTTTAAAAACTTCCTGTAGACTTCCTGTATTTTGAATTTGAGAGATTTATCTCATAGATATTGTAAACAACGTTAGATATTTACCCAAATAGAGTCGCCATTCTTAGACCAGACATTATGCGGAGAAAATCCACGAGCTCGGACTTTTTGGACGCCAGATCCGCCGTCATGAGACACAGTACCCCAAATCTATTCTTAATATCGACAGCAACAGAGGATGTGATGTCGACTGTTTAACGAAGTTGGGTTTGACTATGACAAGCTTCGTGCGTCTGTTATGCTTTTACTTGTTTTAAATAACTTTAGCGCCATGGAAACCGAGGGAATTGTGATCCGAATCAAGACACCCGGAGGGGACATGGACTCATCTGTGGACTCGCCGTCGCTACTGAGTTTTAATGATTTGTTGGTAAGAACACTCTAGCTAACGGTCTTATTCGCTAGCATTGTCTGTGTAAGCAAAATGGCCTGTTTGAGAATGCAACCACACTGTCCGCCTATGTCAATTATCTGGGGTGGCAAGTGTACCAAAAGGAATTAGGGCAAGATAGCTAAATGTGGAGAAAATCACATGTTAGTTATCTTGCTCAAAGTTAACTGCAGTTATAGGGCTGTATATAGCTTATATTGTTAACTTTCCTCTTTGACAATAAAATATGGCTAACGTGACGCGCTAACGTTTTCTACTTCGATGGCAAGTAGCTAGCTGTTGTCCAGGTATACATACGAATATATTCGGTAAATAAACTTCTTTATGTTTTTCGAAGGTCGCCATAAGGGAAGTGATGCCTGAGGCGACTATCACCGCGTTTGAGTGTAAGTATTGAGTGCGCACGCCTTTGCTTTACTCTTCGATCTCATGCGGATCCAGTTTGCTAACAGAAGCTAGCAGTCGCCGTCTATCGTTGCGTAGGGATGTTTGTCAAATACACAGCATTGTTACTGTAGCCAGGACGGTGTGTCTCTGTTCATGTGTGATCACGCAGTACAAGCAAAAAGTAATAATAGCGGTAGCTGCATGTCCCTACTGTTTCCCCGTGGTACCCAGCCCTTCTTTTAAACGAGCGTGTTCAACAAGAATGTCAAACTAGTGAGAGCGGTAATGTATGCTTATAATATATGCTTACTTGTTCCACTAATTTCACTGTAACGACTATACTGGGCTAATTGAAAATGATGTAAAACGAGGTTTCACCATGTATTGCTGTCACAGTTGTGACTGGGGTGTCCAAGGATGATGAGGGTGTGGATTATGATGTGCAGACAACAAACACAGCAGATATGTGAAGACGGAAGGCTCATCATACAAACCCAACCCATATACTCATTCACACTGCCTTACACATAAACACTTTTGGTTTTCAGATGAGGACGAGGTGGGTGACAGAATCACAGTGAGGAGCGACGAGGAGCTAAAGGCCATGATGTCATATGTGAGTGTGCTGTAAACACGAACCCTAATGCTTAACCCCTAACCCTACCCCAGTGCTGTGCTATATGTTCACGTTCAAGTTTAAAGTTTATTTGTCATATGTTGGTTTACACAAGGTTAACGGTACAATGAAATGTGTTGGACGAGAATCTGGTCAGCTATGTGAGTGTTCTTTAAACATGAGCCCTAATGCACTACCCTGGTGCTACGCACAGCAGCTTTTTAAACGTGCGTCTTCCTTAGTGTTGAGCTAAGCAATGCATAAATAAAAACATGAGAAAATGGCTCAGGCGGATGGATTCACTGGCAGCGCAAAATCAGAGTTTTCCAGCTCTGTCCCTGTGATTTCAGTGTGCTGGAATGCTGTCACCTGTGTCACAGTGCTCTGTGCTGCTCTGTGGTGCACTGCTCTGCACTATTAAAAATCTTACAAAAATCTTTGAGCTCCTCACCCCCCAGGGCAGAATGTGGTCATTACACATTAAGTACTTAAGGCAGTGAGCAGTTAAGCACTTGTTTTTTTTGTTTTTTTTTTAAACTCTGCCTGTGCTCGGCAGGGCTGTATGAGTCTGCCTGTGCTGGGCTGGGCTGTATGTATCTGCCTGTGCTCGGCTGGGCTGTATGAGTCTACCTGTGCTCGGCTGGGCTGTATGAGTCTGCCTGTGCTCGGCTGGGCTGTATGAGTCTGCCTGTGCTCGGCTGGGCTGTATGAGTCTGCCTGTGCTCGGCTGGGCTGTATGTGTCTGCCTGTGCTCGCCTGGGCTGTATGTGTCTGCCTGTCTGGGGAGGGGATCTCAGCGCCAGCAGAGAGGGAAGCTCTTATGAACTCTGTTTTTATTGTTTATTACGCAGTACATAAAGTTTCGGCTCATTAGAAAATCTCCCTTAATCCTGGGTTTCCTTTTACTTCCATTGCCATGTAGTGATGTAGCTATGGCTACAGACTCCAGCCTATCATAGAGATGCAGAGAAATGCAGCTGTGCGTGCGTGCGTGTACGCACATGAACCTTAGGACTTAACCAGCTCAGCCCCTCTCCCCTATCCTAACCCTTGTGCGGCTGAGCTAGTTGTTGCCTTGACAGTGGCAATGTTTCTGTCTCTCTGCAGTACTACAGCACAGTGTTTCTGTCTCTCTGCAGTACTACAGCACAGTGTTTCTGTCTCTTTGCAGTACTACAGCACAGTGTTTCTGTCTTTCTGTAATACTACAGCACAGTGTTTCTGTATCTCTGCAGTACTACAGCACAGTGTTTCTGTCTCTCTGCAGTACTACAGCACAGTGTTTCTGTATCTCTGCAGTATTCCAGCACAGTGTTTCTGTCTCGCTGCAGTACTACAGCACAGTGTTTCTGTCTCTTTGCAGTACTACAGCACAGTGTTTCTGTCTCACTGCAGTACTACAGCACAGTGTTTCTGTCTCTTTGCAGTACTACAGCACAGTGTTTCTGTCTTTCTGCAATACTACAGCACAGTGTTTCTGTCTCTCTGCAGTATTCCAGCACAGTGTTTCTGTCTCTCTGCAGTACTACAGCACAGTGTTTCTGTCTCTTTGCAGTACTACAGCACAGTGTTTCTGTCTTTCTGCAATACTACAGCACAGTGTTTCTGTCTCTCTGCAGTATTCCAGCACAGTGTTTCTGTCTCTCTGCAGTACTACAGCACAGTGTTTCTGTCTCTTTGCAGTACTACAGCACAGTGTTTCTGTCTCTCTGCAGTACTACAGCACAGTGTTTCTGTCTCTCTGCAGTATTCCAGCACAGTGTTTCTGTCTCTCTGCAGTACTACAGCACAGTGTTTCTGTCTCTTTGCAGTACTACAGCACAGTGTTTCTGTCTCTTTGCAGTATTCCAGCACAGTGTTTCTGTCTCTTTGCAGTACTACAGCACAGTGTTTCTGTCTCTTTGCAGTACTACAGCACAGTGTTTCTGTCTCTCTGCAGTATTCCAGCACAGTGTTTCTGTCTCTCTGCAGTACTACAGCACAGTGTTTCTGTCTCTTTGCAGTACTACAGCACAGTGTTTCTGTCTCTTTGCAGTATTCCAGCACAGTGTTTCTGTATCTCTGCAGTACTACAGCACAGTGTTTCTGTCTCTTTGCAGTACTACAGCACAGTGTTTCTGTCTCTCTGCAGTATTCCAGCACAGTGTTTCTGTCTCTCTGCAGTACTACAGCACAGTGTTTCTGTCTCTTTGCAGTACTACAGCACAGTGTTTCTGTCTCTTTGCAGTATTCCAGCACAGTGTTTCTGTCTCTTTGCAGTACTACAGCACAGTGTTTCTGTCTCTTTGCAGTATTCCAGCACAGTGTTTCTGTCTCTTTGCAGTACTACAGCACAGTGTTTCTGTCTCTTTGCAGTACTACAGCACAGTGTTTCTGTCTCTCTGCAGTACTACAGCACAGTGTTTCTGTCTCTTTGCAGTACTACAGCACAGTGTTTCTGTCTCTTTGCAGTACTACAGCACAGTGATGGATCAACGCATGAATGGTCTTCTACCCGAGCCCCTGCACATCTTCCCCAGAGGTATGTATGTGTGTGTTCGAGCATGTGTGTGCGCACTTGTTATAGTTATAATATAGTGTATGTATGTATGTATGTATGTAAGCAATCTATGAGTAATATAATGTGTGTATTATATGAAAACATTATTTTGTGTCTTAGCAGTATGCCGGGGGAAGATTACGTTACAGAAAGACCTTATTTTGAGAGTTTTGATTTACACTTCCTGAAATGGTTTTTATGTCCTGCTTGAGTGACATCACAGTGCCCCCTCTGGGTGGGTGGGCATCATGACATCACAGTGCCCCCTCTGGGTGGGTGGTGTTATGCAGCTCCCCATTATACCTGTTTTTATGAAGGCACAGTCATGCATTCTCTACTTCACCTGTTTAAATTAATGCTGTGTAAAGTATTTGAGGAATCTAAATACAGCTATGAATTTGTTTCCAGCTGTGTGAGTTCCAGCTCTCTGTAGATGCCTCCACATCCATTCCTCTCCTCTTCTATACAATGTCAGAGTCACGCTCATTTCTTTAAATTATTCCTTATGATCAAATCTGCCAGAGAATGTCAGTCAATTACTGTTCCACACAATCCAGTCCATTACCTTTTCAGCGGGCAAGACCCCAGGGATCCGGAACATCCATGGCCTGAAGGTATGGATTTTTCTCTCCTCCGTCTGCGCTGGGGTGGGTCTGCATCTGTGCTGTGGTTTGGCTGCCAGCTCTCTCTGTCCCTCTCTCTCTCACACACACACACACACACAAACAAACACTGTCACGCACACGCATACGTGTGTACGCCTCTCATTCATACCTCACATTCACTCTTTCACATACAAGCACATACATACACACAAACAGACAGTTTACACTCTTTATCTTTCTCTCTCACACACACACACACACACACACACACACACCCATGCGTACCTCACATTCACTGTTTCACATACAAGCACATACACACACACAAACAGACAGTTCACACTCTTTATCTTTCTCTCACACACACACACACACACACAGCCATGCATACCTCACATTCACTCTTTCACATACAAGCACATACACACACACAAACAGACAGTTCACACTCTTTATCTTTCTCTCTCACACACACACACACACACACCCATGCTTACCTCACATTCACTCTTTCACATACAAGCACATACACACACACAAACAGACAGTTCACATTCTTTATCTTTTTTCACACACACACACACACACACACACACACCCATGCGTACCTCACATTCTCATACACACATTCACGATGTCTCACGATGGTGACTAAGGTTAATTGGAGCACAGGTGAGTCTCAGGTGTCAGCACTGTTGGCCATGCAGGTGATAGTGTGTGTGTGCCTGCAGGTGAACACACGTCCTGGTTCTGCCCAGAACTGTACCCAGGTGCCAGCTCCTGCGCCCGCTCCTGCTGAGATTCTGCCCAACAACAGGTAAGCCCACTGGTGATGCCACCTCAGAGAGGAATGAGCTGTACAGCAATATGAGTTTGAGAGAGATGAGTGGAACAGTACTCATAGCTACTCTGCAATTAACATGTAAGCCTTCTGTTCTGCATTTTGAACAGAATTCTCACATATACACACACTCATACCCATAAATCTGTACATTTTATGGGAAGGGGCAGTATTGCTTGCATTTTTTCAGGGTGACAGTCACTGTTGTCAATTTTTAATGTCATCTGTCTTTCACAGTTTAAAGAAGTCCTCAGCAGAGCTGAAGAAGATCCTAACCAATGGGCAGGTGCGTGCGTGTTTGTGTGTGTGTGAGTGAGAGAGAGAGAGAGAGTGTGTGTGTGTGTATGTGGTGCACACTGTGTGTGTGTGTGTGTGTGTGTGTGTGTGTGTGAGAGAGAGAGAGAGAGTGTGTGTGTGGTGCACTGTGTGTGTGTACCATATCGCTGTTTTGTGGCAGTGTTTATCAGACGGTGTCGGTGGGGGTGCCGGTTTTGTGTCCTTTTGAAGGGGCAGATTGTGCTGCTGATCTCTGCTCTGCGGCAGTGTGCTGGGAATGGCCCGCTGTGTTCAGGCCTGACACACGGCCACTCCTTCCTTATTCATCTCTCTTCTCCCCTTCTCTGATTGGTCCAGATAAATGAGCAGGACATTCGATATGAGGAGCTTCTGGGACATGGCAATGGAGGCACAGTGTACAAGTGAGTCTCTCCACTTCAGACCAGTAAACCCTTTCCGACTGATCTAGGATCTGTGAAACACACTTTCATAATGTCAATTAAAAAACAGAGTGAATGCTTGCAGTCATATTGTTGAACACTTTACGGATGACATGATAGGAATGTGAAATCAGACACTGGGTGTGGTTTGGACCCTGCCACTGGTTGGGGGTATGGTTTGGACACCTGGTGGGGTGTGTGGTTTGGACCCTGCCACTGGTTGGGAGTGTGGTTTTGACACCTGTTGGGGTGTGTGGTTTGGACCCTGCCACTGGTTGGGAGTGTGGGTTTTGACACGGTTGCTTGGATGGGGGTACTGTTTGTATTTATCTAATGAGGTGAAGCTTGGTAGCCATGCACTGTATGGAGTTTGAAGTTGAGTGACACAGTTGGCCCTTGCCACATCACTGATGTGCGGGGCTGTTAATGACACACTGCTGCAGTCCGTAGCGGTGATTAGCTGTGTAAAGAAAAAAATGAGATTTTATTATTATTTTTTTTAAAATATCGTGTGATGGTAAATATCTGCCCTAATCGGTGCAGTTATCAGAGGAAGAGCGGGTGGTTTGGGGCGTTAATTAAAATCTGGGGCAGGTGTAGAGGTGTCCGAGGGAAACCAGATCGCAGTGAGAGGCAGTGACTGTAAACAGCGCTGAGTCACTCAGGTAGCGGCCAGGGATGCGCACAGCCAAGTAACACTCAGTTCCCTCCTGCGCACCTGTCCTGCTCTGTTGGGGGAGGGATGTTAAAGGCTCATGTTACACCGCATGTCTCTGTCTGCCCTCTGTTAGAAACCCAACCTGCAGACTGAGCTAACGAACATCATAATTAAATCATCACGACTTCACTTTTAATCCCGCTGCAACCCGAGACTGCCTGCCTGGAGCCCGCTGAGCGGAGCCGGGCTGTGGACCGTCCTGTGCGGGTCGGGCCCGTCCTGTACGGGTTGGGCCCACCCTGTGCGGGGCGGCTCCATCGGGATTGCTGAGCTGCGCACCGTCCACAGTCACCATTCGCTCAGCTTCTGTCTGCTTATTCACACACCCCACCCTACAGAACCAGCAGTGCTCAACGCTGTACATCCGTGTTTCTCTTGAGAGTTTGTTTGGGTTGGTAATAGTTGCTTTGTTGACAGTGACCAGAGTTCAGCTGTACTCTTTCCTTTCTCTCTGCAGGGCCTACCATCTCCTGGGGAAGAGGGTTTTGGCAGTGAAGGTGAGCCAAACAACATGGCCAGGCCTCTGTCTGCAGCACTGTGTGTGTGTGTGTATCTCACACACAATATATGTGATAATCACAAGATATTTCCTTCAACTCTAAAGAGCTCATTCTCTCAGAATGTCACATAGTTTATTCATGAGAGAGGGTGGAAGGTTGGGTAGTGTACACTTTATAGAGGGTGGTATGTAGGGTAGTGTGCACCTTAGAGAGGGTAGAAGGTAGGGTAGTGTACACTTTAGAGAGGGTGGAAGGTAGGGTAGTGTACACTTTAGAGAGGGTGGAAGGTAGGGTACTGTACACTTTAGAGAGGGTGGAAGGTAGGGTACTGTACACTTTATAGAGGGTGGTATGTAGGGTAGTGTGCACCTTAGAGAGGGTGGTATGTAGGGTAGTGTACACTTTAGAGAGGGTGGAAGGTAGGGTAGTGTACACTTTAGAGAGGGTGGAAGGTAGGGTAGTGTACACTTTAGAGAGGGTGGAAGGTAGGGTAGTGTACACTTTAGAGAGGGTGGAAGGTAGGGTAGTGTGCACTTTAGAGAGGGTGGAAGGTAGGGTAGTGTGCACCTTAGAGAGGGTAGAAGGTAGGGTAGTGTGCACCTTAGAGAGGGTAGAAGGTAGGGTAGTGTACACTTTAGAGAGGGTGGTATGTAGGGTAGTGTGCACCTTAGAGAGGGTAGAAGGTAGGGTAGTGTGCACCTTAGAGAGGGTAGAAGGTAGGGTAGTGTACACTTTAGAGAGGGTGGAAGGTAGGGTAGTGTACACTTTAGAGAGGGTGGAAGGTAGGGTAGTGTACACTTTAGAGAGGGTGGAAGGTAGGGTAGTGTACACTTTATAGAGGGTGGTATGTAGGGTAGTGTGCACCTTAGAGAGGGTGGAAGGTAGGGTAGTGTGCACCTTAGAGAGGGTGGTATGTAGGGTAGTGTACATCTTAGAGAGGGTGAAAGGTGGGGTAGTGTACATCTTAGAGAGGGTGGAGGGTCGGGGAGTGTGCACTTTGGGGTGGAAGGTAGGGTAGTGTGCACCTTAGGGTGGAAGGTAGGGTAGAGTGCACCTTAGGGTGGAAGGTAGGGTAGAGTGCACCTTAGGGTGGAAGGTAGGGTAGAGTGCACCTTAGGGTGGAAGGTAGGGTAGAGTGCACCTTAGGGTGGAAGGTAGGGTAGAGTGCACCTTAGGGTGGAAGGTAGGGTAGTGTGCACCTTAGGGTGGAAGGTAGGGTAGTGTGCACCCTAGGGTGCAAGGTAGGGTAGAGTGCACCTTAGGGTGGAAGGTAGGGTAGTGTGCACTTTAGAGAGGGTGGTATGGGACCTAAGTGTGTCTGTCTCTCTTGCAGGTGATCCCTCTGGACATCACCGTGGAGCTGCAGAAACAGATCATGTCTGAGTTGGAGATCCTGTACAAGGTGCATTTATATCTGCCCCAGCTCACCTGCGTTCAGCTCATTACATCACATCAACGCTGCTCACCTGGGTGGATCTCAGAGGGGCAGTGTCAGCTCCGCCCTTAGAGGGGCAGTGCCAGCTCCTCCCTCAGAGGGGCAGTGTCAGCTCCGCCCTTAGAGGGGCAATGCCAGCTCCGCCCTTAGAGGGGCAGTGTCATGTCCGCCCTTAGAGGGGCAGTGTCAGCTCCGCCCTTAGAGGGGCAGTGTCAGCTCCGCCCTTAGAGGGGCAGTGCCAGCTCCGCCCTTAGAGGGGCAGTGTCAGCTCCGCCCTTAGAGGGGCAGTGCCAGCTCCGCCCTTAGAGGGGCAGTGCCAGCTCCGCCCTTAGAGGGGCAGTGCCAGCTCCGCCCTTAGAGGGGCAGTGTCAGCTCCGCCCTTAGAGGGGCAGTGCCAGCTCCGCCCTTAGAGGGTCAGTGCCAGCTCCGCCCTTAGAGGGGCAGTGTCATGTCCGCCCTTAGAGGGGCAGTGTCAGCTCCGCCCTTAGAGGGGCAGTGCCAGCTCCTCCCTTAGAGGGGCAGTGTCAGCTCCGCCCTTAGAGGGGCAATGTCATGTCCGCCCTTAGAGGGGCAGTGTCAGCTCCGCCCTTAGAGGGGCAGTGTCATGTCCGCCCTTAGAGGGGCAGTGTCAGCTCCGCCCTTAGAGGGGCAGTGTCATGTCCGCCCTTAGAGGGGCAGTGTCAGCTCCGCCCTTAGAGGGGCAGTGCCAGCTCCGCCCTTAGAGGGGCAGTGCCAGCTCCGCCCTTAGAGGGGCAGTGTCAGCTCCGCCCTTAGAGGGGCAGTGTCATGTCCGCCCTTAGCGGGGCAGTGTCAGCTCCGCCCTTAGAGGGGCAGTGCCAGCTCCGTCCTTAGAGGGGCAGTGTCAGCTCCGCCCTTAGAGGGGCAGTGTCATGTCCGCCCTTAGAGGGGCAGTGCCAGCTCCGGGGCCAAAGCATGATTGTGTGTTGTTTTGTGCTGGTTCTGAAGGCTGATGGTGTGTTTTGCAGAGGGCGCCGTGGGGGGCTGTAGCTCTGCAGATCTCTGGTGCTGACTCTGTGTCTGTCTCTTGCAGTGCGACTCTCCCTACATCATCACCTTCTACAGTGCCTTCTTTGTGGAGAATCGGATATCCATATGCACTGAGTTCATGGATGGTGAGTCTCTTCTTATTTGATAGTGTGTGGAGAAGCTATGCCCCCTCTAATGCAAAGCATGATGGGAGTCACAGCCATTAATTACTTGGACTCAGATTCTGCTGTTTTATCTCTGTTGTAACACTTGTGTTCATTCAGGAGTATGTTTTAAAATCACGTGTTTAGGAGAAGAATGTCCTTGGTCAGTGACCTTCGTGATTTGTGTTACGAGATGTATTGTGGAATGTGATTGGTCACAGGGGATGCACTGTGAAATGTGATTGGTTGTAGAGTATGTGTTCTGTAATCTGTGTGTGTTGTTCTTGCGCCGGCCTGCAGGGGGCTCTCTGGACGTGTATCGCAGGATCCCAGAGCATGTCCTGGGCAGGATCGCCGTGGCGGTGAGTGTTTGGGGTCAGTGACCTCATTGTTAACGCCAGTTATGGGCGAGTTGTGGCTGTCACTGAACGCAAGCCGCTGCCATCAGGAGAAGGTGGGCGGAGTTTGTTGTGCAGACATGTCCGCAGCACTGTCACCCGCACACGGGAGAGAGCCATTCTGTAAAAAGCCATTCTGTGTAAAGTCTCTCCATTGTTTGCACAGTGTCCGGCTTCACTGAGAGTAAAGGTCAAAAAAGGCAACAGCAACGCTTTTCATTTACACATGAAACAAGATCAGCTCCGGCTGCTGAAAGATTAATGCGCTCACGTGGTTTTATAATTCATCTTTATTTCATTGTTGCAGA
>JAFBMS010000300.1:233865-356740 GCA_019788955.1 Albula glossodonta
AGTGTGTGTGTGTGTATGAGTGAGTGAGTGAGTGTATGAGTGAGTGAGCGAGTGTGTGTGTGTGTATGAGTGAGTGAGTGAGTGAGTGAGTGAGTGAGTGAGTGTGTGTGTGTGTGTGTGTGAGTGAGTGAGTGAGTGAGTGAGTGAGTGAGTGAGTGTGTGTGTGTGTGTGAGTGAGTGTATGAGTGAGTGAGCGAGTGTGTGTGTGTGTATGAGTGAGTGAGTGAGTGTATGAGTGAGTGAGCGAGTGTGTGTGTGAGTGTGAGTATGAGTGAGTAAGTGAGTGTGTGTTTTAGAAAGGAGAGCTTGCGTAATGTTCTGTGAGATTGAGCAGCTGTTTGATCTGAGGCTCTAGGAATATTCCGGCTTTCAGTAAAATCTCTCCTTAGCTTTCTGTCCCTCTGTTTCTCCATCCCTCCTTTCCTCTCTTCCAGGATCCTCCTGTCCTTCCTGTGGGGCAGTTCAGTGAGACGTTTATTCACTTCATCACACAATGGTGAGTACCACAATCAGTGAGTGAGTCACCAAGTCAGCACTCCAGTCAGTGAGGGAGTCACTTAGTCAGCACTCCAGTCAGTGAATGAGTCACAGAGTCAGCACTCCAGTCAGTGAGTGAGTCACAGAGTCAGCACTCCAGTCAGTGAGTGAGTCACAGAGTCAGCACTCCAGTCAGTGAGTGAGTCACTTAGTCAGCACTCCAGTCAGTGAGTGAGTCACAGAGTCAGCACTCCAGTCAGTGAGTGAGTCACAGAGTCAGCACTCCAGTCAGTGAGTGAGTCACCGAGTCAGCACTCCAGTCAGTGAGTGAGTCACCGAGTCAGCACTCCAGTCAGTGAGTGAGTCACTGAGTCAGCACACCAGTCAGTGAGTTACTCACTGAATCAGCACACCAGTCAGTGAGGGAGTCACTGAGCCAGCACACCAGTCAGTGAGTGAGTCTCGGAGTCAGCACAGCAGTCAGTGAGGGAGTCACTGAGTTGGTACACCAGACAATGAGTGAGTCGCAGAGTTGGTACAACAGTCGGCAGGTGAGTCACTGAGTCAGCACACCAGTCAGTGAAAAAGCAGCAAGGTCAATGAAATCAGGGTTAGGAGTTAAGCTAAAGTCCAAACGCCAGTGAGGCAGTGTGGAGTGCGCACTACGCTGGGAGAGTGAGCAGAGTACATAGTGTTCTCTACACTGTGAGAGTTAGCAGGGTATAGTGTGCCCTATGCTGTGAGAGTGAGCAAGGTGTAGTGTGCACTTTGCTGTGAGGGTGAGCAGGGTGTGTACTGTGCTCTATGCTGTGAGCAGGGCAGAGTGTGCACTATGCTGTGTCTGTTTAGTATGTTTTCTGAAAGAGTAAACTCAGTTGTGTGTGTCTTTTTGTGTGTTCACAGCATGAGAAAACTGCCCAAAGAGCGGCCTGCACCTAATGACCTCATGGTAAGCGCTGACCCCGCCCTCTCAGGATGACAGCCAATAAGCCAGCTCTGCCCTGCAGCCTCTCTCACTGCCCTCACACAACATTCATGTATTTCTGTTCCACACACACACACACATTCACCCACACACTCACCCACACACACCCACCCTCACACACACACACACACACACACACACACACACACACACCCACACACCCACACTCACACACACACACTCACACACACACCCACACTCACACACACACACACCCACACTCACACACACACACACGCACACTATAAGATGTCCCCACTGAGGTCCTGCTAATGAGGTGATGGCCAGCCCCTTGTTGTCATTGTTTTAGATTGCTTTTCATTTTCCAGCTTATTAATCACATCTACATTATATAACATTGTATAAAGTAATCTTTAAAAAGCTCCTCAAAATCCAGTAACAGTGAGGCATGTTAATGTTGGGATCAGACACTGCCGTTCCAGCGTCTGTTTGACTCCTCCTCCTCTGGTCCTCTTGGTGTTGGAGCTCCTGCTCATACCTGTCTCACTGTAGAGCAGACCAGCGTGCTTCTGTCCTCCTAATGAATCACACACCAGCCTGTGGGGCAGCTGGCCCGTGTCTGCGCTGGCACGGTGTTACCCAGACTGTAGGGCCCGTGTCTGCGCTGGCACGGTGTTACCCAGACTGTAGGGCCCGTGTCTGCGCTGGCACGGTGTTACCCAGACTGTAGGGCCCGTGTCTGCGCTGGCACGGTGTTACCCAGACTGTAGGGCCCGTGTCTGCGCTGGCACGGTGTTACCCAGACTGTAGGGCCCGTGTCTGCGCTGGCACGGTGTTACCCAGACTGTAGGGCCCGTGTCTGCGCTGGCACGGTGTTACCCAGACTGTAGGGCCCGTGTCTGCGCTGGCACGGTGTTACCCAGACTGTAGGGCCCGTGTCAGCGCTGGCACGGTGTTACCCAGACTGTAGGGCCCGTGTCAACGCTGGCACGGTGTTACCCAGACTGTAGGGCCCGTGTCAGCGCTGGCACGGTGTTACCCAGACTGTAGGGCCCATGTCAGCGCTGGCACGGTGTTACCCAGACTGTCAGGCCCCTGTCAGCACTGAGCGCCTTCCCTGCCAGGCTGTGACCCAGCTCTCTCCCGCTGTATCTGCAGGGCCACCCGTTCATAGTGCAGTATAACGATGGCAGCGTGGAGGTGGTGTCCATGTGGGTGTGCCGCAGCCTGGAGGAGCGCCGAGCCCAGCAGCAGCATCCGCCCACACAGTGTCCCATGTGACCACAGTGGGAGCCATGGCAACATGCCCTGCCCCCTCAGACTTTGACCCACCCACCATGTTCCAGCTTTGGACCAGAGAACCTGGCCCAGCACAGCACGGTCCGGCTCGGCTCGGCTCAGCTCACACACGCACATCAGAGCCACAGACTCATCACACATCTGACTGCAGGAGTGCCAGCAGGCCCCACCCACTGCACTGGAAATGAGGCTGAGTTTCCCTGGCAATGCTCTGGGGGGTGTGGCCGTTTTCTCAGTTTTAGGGGGACCGTACTAGGTACATCAGTGGAACAGTGACATCACTTCTGTGCGGTGTGTGAAGAGGAAGTAGGCTTGGCCACACTGCCCGGATGTGAGCTGGAGTATTTGTGATTGGTTAGGGGTCCAGGGGTGGGGGGATGGAGCATGACCAGACCTCTGCAGCCCTTGTCTGCAGTCAGACAGGGTTTTCCCTCCATACTGCCAGTGGTGCCGAGGTCTGACTCCACACTGCCAGTGGTGCTGAGGTCTGACTCCACACTGCCAGTGGTGCTGAGGTCTGACTCCACACTGCCAGTGGTGCCGAGGTCTGACTCCACACTGCCAGTGGTGCCGAGGTCTGACCTGCAGACTCATGCTGCACTGAGACACTATTTCTGCGCAGCCACTGTGCCATCCTCCTCACTAGGGGGGCGCTGAAGAGGAACCTGGCATATCCCACTCTCCCTGTAGGTGTGCTTGCTGCCATTCTCATCATGGTTGCTATGTTACCCAATTGCTTGGCTGCTGGCTACTACGCTATAAAAAAAAAAAACAGAAAAAAAAGGGTTTTGTTTGGTGTTGAGAGGGACTCCAGGATGTGAATAAATGCTCATGAATGTAAGGAACGAGGGACAGTTCTGATGTGCGGTGAGTTTGAGATGGAAATCTTCACTCCTAATCAGGAACTGCTGGGACATCCTGTGGCTTCATGAACCTGCCAGTCTGTCACTCACTGCACTGGACCAATCAGAGCGAGGATGTGCAGAAAGAAGCATGATCATTGGATGGGCACAGCCTCTGGTTGGCATGGAAACTCCATGGGAATCCTTCAGTTCCAGTTCCGGATATTTAATTTTTCACGTATACATTTTCGGAAGGTTCTGTAGTATTTTACTCTTAGATTTGACTGTACTGTTTGACCTAAAGCAGGGCAGCCAGTCCTTCCCATATGCAGGGTATCTGCATCGTGGAAAATGTCTGTGACTTGTTTATTTTTTGTTTTTGCTAAACAGAATTGCCCTGAGAAAAGAAACCATTTTTATACAGAATGTAATTTAATGTCACATTGGGGAAATGCTTGAGTGCAGAAATGGAGCCGTCACACACCCTAACCCAAAGGGGCCACACTGAGCATCTGTACCTAATCTTAACCAGTCACTTATAACCCTACCATAAACCCCTTAGTCTTAGTCTAAATCTATGCCCCATAAGTTAAATGATTGTAAAATGAAGTTGTTTTTCTTTTGGGGGAGGGAGGGGGGGGTGAGTCTCCAAAGCACAGTGGGGTGGAAGAGAGAGCTAGCAAAGAGCTAGAACTAACCCTAGCCCCTAAACCCCTGAACCCTAACCCTCGCCCCTAAACCCCAACCCTAAACCCCTGAACCCTAACCATGCGAGTCCTGTGCTGTGCATCTGAGTGTGGAATCTGCTTTCAAATGCATTTTATTTTGGAGTGGAATTTTTCCTTAGTTTTCTTAAGTGAAAATGACTTTGGGTAGCTGTGAATCTATAGTAACAGAGTGACCCTAGTGACTCAAACAGAGTGACCTTAGTGACTCAAACAGAGTGACCCTAGTGACTCAAACAGAGTGACCTTAGTGACTCAAACAGAGTGACCCTAGTGACTCAAACAGAGTGACCCTAGTGACTCAAACAGAGTGACCCTAGTGACTCAAACAGAGTGTCAGCAGGTTTGAGACAGTGCTGCTGTGTCTCAGCAGGTTCAGCCTTCATAATAAGTGCCAAGCATGGAGTCTCTGTTTCCCACACATCCCAGACTGAGCTTTCTGTATGAGAGCCCCGTCAGTCCTGTGTTAGGGGGGCAGTCTGTCAGTGCAGAGAACGCAGTCTGGGCTGTGTGCAGACCGTGACAGTGATGCGGTGAGCGACTGCGCAGTCTGGGCTGTGTATGGACCATGACAGTGATGAAGTGAGCGACTGCGCAGTCTGGGCTGTGTATGGACCGTGACAGTGGTGCAGTGAGCGACTGCACAGTCTGGGCTGTGTGCAGACCGTGACAGTGGTGCGGTGAGTGACTGCGCAGTCTGGGCTGTGTGCAGACCGTGACAGTGATGACGTGAGCGACTGCGCAGTCTGGGCTGTGTGCAGACCGTGACAGTGATGCGGTGAGCGACTGCGCAGTCTGGGCTGTGTGCAGACCGTGACAGCGATGCGGTGAGCGACTGCACAGTCTAGGCTGTGTACGGACCACGACAGTGATGCGGTGAGCCACTGCGCAGTCTGGGCTGTGTACGGATCGTGACAGTGATGCGATGAGCGACTGCGCAGTCTGGGCTGTGTGCGGACCGTGACAGCGATGCGGTGAGCGACTGCACAGTCTGGGCTGTGTACGGACCGCGACAGTGATGCGGTGAGCCACTGCGCAGTCTGGGCTGTGTACGGATCGTGACAGTGATGCGATGAGCGACTGCGCAGTCTGGGCTGCGTACGGACCATGACAGTGATGAAGTGAGCGACTGCGCAGCCTGGGCTGTGTATGGACCGTGACAGTGGTGCAGTGAGCCACTGCACAGTCTGGGCTGTGTGCAGACCGTGACAGTGGTGCAGTGAGCGACTGCACAGTCTGGGCTGTGTGCAGACCGTGACAGTGATGCGGTGAGCGACTGCACAGTCTGGGCTGTGTATGGACCGTGACAGTGATGAAGTGAGCGATTGCGCAGTCTGGGCTGTGTATGGACCGTGACAGTGATGCGGTGAGCCACTGCGCAGTCTGGGCTGTGTATGGACCGTGACAGCGATGCGGTGAGCGACTGCGCAGTCTGGGCTGTGTATGGACCGTGACAGTGATGCGGTGAGCCACTGCGCAGTCTGGGCTGTGTACGGACTGTGACAGTGATGCGGTGAGCGACTGCGCAGTCTGGGCTGCGTATGGACTGTGACAGCGATGCGGTGAGCGACTGCGCAGTCTGGGCTGCGTATGGATTGTGACAGCGATGCGGTGAGCGACTGCGCAGTCTGGGCTGCGTACGGACTGTGACAGCAATGCGGTGAGCGACTGCGCAGTCTGGGCTGCGTATGGTGAGTGTAACACGTCACTCCCCCTCATAAGCACATCAGCCAGTGTAGAGGGATGTCATTCCTGTTTAATTTTGCGCTAGCTCTGCATGTCATTAGAACGCAGCCCCGTCCACATGGGACGGATTCTGGCGAATGACTGGAGTGGCTTAAATGCTGAGGTCACATCTACACTGTGGCCTTAGCAGAGGTTGGGTCTGAGAACAGCGCCCCCTCTGATGCTCATGTAGGGCTTTCCTCATTCCTTCTTTCATGTCAGCATTGTGACAGTGGCAGCCCATTTCAGTGTTACTGCCCCCTAGCTGCCAGGATGTCCCAATGTGTGACTCCCAAAAATCTGCCTTCCCTGAATTTAAGTGGCCTTTATTTCAAAATCCAGCTTAAAAGTGCCGGTGGAAGTTGCTTTGAAAAAGTTAGTATGTTATACTGTAAGTAACAATAAGAGTTTTAAACAGGGTGGGTGGGTGTGTGTGCAATAATCGAAATATTAAATCAGTTCTGAACAGCTTTTGCGTGTAGCCTTGATTGTCTCAATGTCAGACTGCCACAACGCAGAAGTGCAGTAAATGAGCAGGCATGTGTGATAAGGGATATTTTTTATGTATGGAAGTCACATGACCTTCTGGAACGTAAAGGGTTTAAAATGCGCATTACAACACTGCAGTGCCTTTCCTCTCCATTCTCTCTTCATTCAGTTAAAAAGTATGATTTGGCAAAGGCTGGTTCACCGTTGCTCATAACATCCTGTGTGCCTCAGTGTTCCTTTTAAAATGCAGTCTCCTCTCCCTCCTCCAGCTTGGCCACACCGCATTTTCTCTGATGACTCTTTCCTGTCCCATGCACCGTGACTGGCACACTCTGTCCCATGCACCGTGACTGGTACACTCTGTTCCATGCACCGTGACTGACACACTCTGTCCCATGCACCGTGACTGCCGCACTCTGTCCCATGCACCGTGACTGGCACACTCTTTCCCATGCACCGTGACTGCCGCACTCTGTCCCATGCACCGTGACTGCCGCACTCTGTCCCATGCACCGTGACCCATGCACCGTGACTGGCACACTCTGTCCCATGCACCGTGACTGGCACACTCTGTCCCATGCACTGTGACTGGCACACTCTGTGCCATGCACCGTGACTGGCACACTCTGTCTCATGCACCGTGACTGCCACACTGTCTCATGCACCGTGACTGGCACACTTTGTCTCATGCACAGTGACTGGCACACTCTGCGCCATGTACCGTGACTGGCACACTCTGTCTCATCCACCGTGACTGGTACACTGTCCCATGCACCGTGACTGGCACACTCTGTCCCATGCACCGTGACTGGCACGCTCTGTCCCATGCACCGTGACTGGCACGCTCTGTCCCATGCACCGTGACTGCCACGCTCTGTCCCATGCACCGTGACTGGCACACTCTGTCCCATGCACCGTGACTGGCACACTCTGTCTCATGCACCGTGACTGGCACACTCTGTCCCATGCACTGTGACTGGCACACTCTGTCCCATGCACTGTGACTGGCACACTTTGATGTGGCAGTCATGAATAAGAAGGGAGTCCAAACCTGCTGGATTGAGGTGGTTCCTGTACGTTGTGCTGACAAACTGAACGATGATTTGTGGACCCCATCTGTAGGAAGCCACTCATGCTGAAGGACGGCAGGGTCCTGGCCCAGTGCCCCGCCCTCAACCCCACCTCCTCCACTTCATCTGGAGGGACAGTTAGTGCACAATGTGCTACATCTCAGCCATGTCTGCAGCTGGCAGGAGACTTACTGCCTCATTCAGAATGTGTAAACCATATTTACAGACATGCATAACTGGGCCAAGTTTGCAGTATATGGTGCGGTGTGTAATATATGAGAGCAATGAGATCTTATTACACACTTCTCTCCTCTCACATGTGGTCACAATTCATACACTTTATTTTCCCAACGGAAAACCTGGGAACTGGCAGCATTGATTACTGATGCAGAGCAAGTTATTCTTAAACCTCATACTGAACTAGTATTTTAGTATTTTGACACTAATGTGGGAAAAAGCTTTGAAAGTATACTGGCTAGCCAGATTAAACTGAAGAAGGGTGCTCATTAAAAAAGCAGGAAGCTCTGCGCAGTCGAAGCTCTGCGCAGTCGCATGGTGCTGCAGAAGGACCCGTCTGGCTTTGGATCAGAGAACACGTTCCTGGTGCACCCTTTCACCTTCACCTGTGGCAAAGAC
Organism: Albula glossodonta; assembly: GCA_019788955.1. Taxonomy (NCBI): domain Eukaryota; kingdom Metazoa; phylum Chordata; class Actinopteri; order Albuliformes; family Albulidae; genus Albula; species Albula glossodonta. The sequence continues at coordinate 242,075 of JAFBMS010000300.1, forward strand.
ATGCAGCCCCTGATCTACTCCTCCAATGGACCCGACACTTCATGAGCCAGGTAGGTGAGACGGTCTGTGCCAGGGTCCTGTAAAGAGCTGTGGATCTTTTAAACCATGTCCACTGAAATAGTTTCATTTTCAAACCACAACAACCCTTCTGTAACGATCTATCTCCAATGTAACAACTTCAGTCAAAGTGCTGTTTTCATTCTAAACAGAAAGGCAGTGAAACGGCTGTGGACGGAGACACGCGTGTGTCAAGTACTCCTAACAAGTACAAAAAATGGTTACTGCTGATCACCGCGGGTATTTATCAGAAATCCCACTGCATTCGAATCAATTCTTTATTGTCCTCGCTGGCATTTACATGAAATGAAACATTTACATTACCTGAATGCACTCTACTCATTATGTACTTCATTGCTGCCATTTCACGCACTGAAAATCAAAGTTATTCCAACCCGTGGTGCTCTTCTCTCCAGGTCAATATCTGTATTTTCACCAGTTTACGTCTCCTGACGTCACTAATGACAAGGCAAACAGGCTACCTGTAAAGCTCTGCAACTCAGCATCCGTTTCAGTCGTTATCATGTGCAGATTAGATGGATTATGGGTAATATGTAACACATTATATGTAATTACGCATATTAAGGCTGTGGATGGTCTGTGTACATGCCAAAAATAATTTCTTGGAAAAATAAGGTTTTACCAAAGTCAGTTCAGGGCTAAGAGAAGGATTTGAGTGAAAGGACCGCGGAAGAGCGCGGTGCGTTGTGTGGTTGACCCCTGACCTTTAATATCCAGATTTGGATAAGATACTTGACCTTCTTTATTTCTCTGGAATAATCTGTAACAATAGAACATTGAGCCCCTGTTTTAAATAATTAAAAATAGAAGAATAATTACGGTATAAATGTGTGGTCATTATAGCAGGAGAGGCCTGAGGCGCTTAGCCGAGTAAGATGACACTGCTTTGGCAGGACGGGGGTAAGTTCTTCCCCACATCAATATTGCATCGATCCCAGCCGGCCGTCGGGCTCTCCTGCATACCGGCAGTTTATGGTCGCACCGGGCCAGAAGTTCTGCAGTCGTTATTCATGCGCTCAAACCAAATTAAATGGAAACGGTGGAAAGATCTGTATTGCCTTCACAGAGGCAAATTGTTAATGCTCATTTAAGACTGCGCCCCTTGTTGTGCAATATGCTGAGAAACACAGAATTTCACTTTTAACTTGTTAACAGTCCGACACAATCCTCTATATATCTTTACCTTTAATTACAGCGATGCGTCTCGCCATAAGCCGCACCTGACCCTAAGGCTACCTACTCACACCGTGGGAAACATGCACGTGCAAGTCAAGGAATACACGCACCAGCAATGCACTGTCGGGAGCTCGTGCATCTGCACATTTAAAGCCAAATCCCAAACTAACCCATTAGATTTCAATAACAATACAACCACTTCGTTGTTAAAAAAAAGAAAAATAATCAAAGGCTATTCTCTACAGTCCAGTCATCTGAAGCATTTCTGTTTGAGTAATTACTCATATTTTTGCCAAGACAAAATGACTCGTAACAGATTAATAAGCGCGTCCATTAAGGGCAGTTAGCCATCGGGAAGAAACCTCGGGAAATATGAATCTTTCTCTACATAGCCTATTGTATTATAGTACTAAAAGTAAGCATGTTTGAACACAAAATCCAAATGTGTAAATGTCATTCATAATGTTGCGCATGTGTTAATCAGTAAAATGGCAAAATTATACATTTGTTAATTTGCATGGGGTTTCGGAAATACACGTCCATGTTGTTTCCCTAAATCTTGTGTCAAGATAAATCAGTCAACTGAGTAAGGAGGTAAAACGGCTAAACGTAATGAAGGGAGAATGTAACGTGTAACGATCGTGTTGCGTTTCCATTCTGTATTATTCCCAGGCTGAGGGATAGTCTTCCATTCTCGTGTGTTAAAGCTAATCGAGGGCCGCTGTCTGGGCCAGGAAACGCAGCCTCGGCCTGGGGCTCTGGGGTTAACCGAACAGCATCGCTCACATTATAAATTGTTAACATGTCCATATTGCGTTCCGCCAATTACCTCAGTCTGTTGCTCGAATATAGGCTATCAGCCTGTTTGTATACACAATATGCTCTCACGTTGTCGCAGGTCTTCAACAAATCCCCTTCATTTACAGACAGAGTGTGGGTTACCGCGAAGGGGGGGTGGGGCTGGGGGCTCGGATTGTAATGAGCCTCCGGCCGTTCTTGTGTTCAGTAACTGCTGTGTACATCTAAAATTAAATGTAAAGTTTTAGAAACGATTTCACATACATTAAACATTTTTTCCAACTACGTAACATTAAATATAATTTGCAAATAAATAAAAAATAAAGGCGAAGTGAAAAGTGAAGGTTAAGCTGCCAAACCAAACTGATGTGTTTTTAGGAGAGGCTGCCCAGACGGCCGAACTGCATAACAAATAAGAAACCTGATTATTGCTGCAGTCATCCATTTCCCAAGGTCACCCATTCTCTTTTCCCATCAATTATTTTTTTAGTTTGTTTATTCCTCATTGTCGGCCCACATTTTACACCCAAGCGCCTGTCGAGGTTTGTACAGGGTCCCAACTTCTCTTTCTGAGCTAAAGAGAAATAATACAATATTTTACGCTGTCATACCGTTCAATTATAAAAATGTGTATTGTGACGTGAACCTCAGTATTGAACTGAACTGTTTACTTCACCTGAGCAGTTGTTTGCAGGACGGAAGTTTATTCTAAATTATTATCAACAATTATTAGTTGTACATAGTATTTTATCGCCTGGACATCCATTTTGTTACCCGTATTCTGTATCCCTATTCTGTGTAAAAATATTTGTTGTTGTAAATGGTTCCCTAGCCGCAGTGTGAGGCGTCCAGACCCGAGGGCAAATAGTTAATGTGAATGCGCTGGCGGTAAGTGTGCCTCGCCATTTTTTTTAAGTGTCAGAGGATCAGGGCAGAGTCTCTTCATTAGGGACTAACTCAGGCCTGAACGACCATGTTGAGGAGCACACGACTTCCGCTACTCCACACTACCCGCAAGGGTCGCGCTGCGTGGAACTCATCTGGGTGCGCTCAGCATAGAGAGACAGAGCAGAGACGGACGGCACCCGCGTACGAAGTCCCTCACCCCATTCTTCACTCAGCAATGGATTAGGACATTTGGCACAGACAGTGTTATAATAATCCAATATATATATATAGCCTATATATGTAATTTTTTTTTGTTTTTGGCACTGAAGCCCGAATAAAGGTAAGGTTATTCACGGAATATAGCGTTGTCTAATATTCTCCTGAAAGCGAGTGCAAAACCATGAATGGTGACTAATTAATAGTTACGATCTTTCAAATGATATCTGGAGTTAGAATTTGTTTTTAGTTTTGATGTTCTTATTTTTTCTTAATGCGATTATGAACACATTTATGGTGACTCACTTTTCAGCATCAACGAGACAGTGAATCTGAAAGTTTTTATTGAAGTTGTGCAAAAAATATAAAAAAAATGAGGTCTCTGTAGACCCACTGTAGGTTCAATTTGGAAGCAAAACATAGTAGTAGTGCGGTATAAACGAAGCAGGTTAATCTTAAATTGAACATTCCGTTTAAAGGCACGTCTTGCAATGTTTTAATTATGCAGGCCTGTAGTTTTATTAACCCACAAAAGACGCACAATTGACTTTGTGTAATTACAATGAAAGCGGCTTAGTAGCTTTTCCTCTCTGGTAAGCTCATTCGCAAGGCTCAGAGGATATATCCTTCTGCTCTTTTACGTGTTAGCGTCTTTAATGGCACAGTTAAGTAACTAATCTCACCGGCTCCTGGGCCGAGCGAATGGCATTAAGACATGGTCTAGATTTGTAATGAACATTTACCGTAGATCTCTTACGGATGTGCCAGGCCAGCTAAACTTCTAACTGCAAACATTTAACTTAGAACTTTAGAACAAACATAACAATACAATTTATATTTTCGATACATTTAGGAATATATGTAACTATTAATCACTACTGTGTTAGTATGTAAGAATAACTTAATCCAGATCTCAATTTTATTTTTATTAAAAAAGACTGGCACGAATAAAGAGAGCAACTGCGGGTTTAAAAGCAGTCTACTGTGAGAGACACTGAGCAGCGACTAACCGGAGCGCGCGCCTAACACTGGACCTGAAGCTTCCAAATCCAGCCGGAGTGGCTTCTAAGTTTTTATTTCTCCACGGTAGGCCTACCTCATATACATTCAATTTTAATTTATTCCCTGTATTACAAAAACTACTACAGCCAATAATAATAATAATAATAATAGGAATAACATTTAACTATAACATTCATATCAATATTTTTTTCTGTTATTGATGTGTGTATGTGGTATGCTTCCCTGTCAGATTTCATAGAGATGTATTAGGCCTTTACATATAATTTTAATGCAGTTAAGTCATGATATGATTATCATTAAGCTTTTTTTTAAAGAATTTATTCTTAAAGCTGCCAGGGTAATGATTTATTTGACATTCCTGGTAAATTACAAAAAATGCAACATAATTTTATTTTGATTATTTGTAATGAAAGTACACTGGAATAACATTGATGGCGTGTCTGTGAACCCTTCAATTGTAGCTTTCGTTTCTAATCTAATTTTTTTCTCACCACTCCAGGTATGGAGACTATTGCCGGGACTTTGGCATCAGGACGGGATTCCAGCTCTTCCCCAAACTCTACGCACGATGCTCCACAGTGCGGCTCTGCCAGCAGCCTGAAACCCAACCAGGTCAGTGAGACCGTGCTTTACGGAGTGCCCATCGTTTCCCTGGTGATAGATGGCCTCGAGAGGCTTTGCCTTGCCCAGATTTCCAACACTTTGCTGAAGAGCTACAGCTACAACGAGATCCACAACCGGCGAGTGGCTCTGGGAATCACCTGTGTGCAGTGCACCCCGGTGCAGCTGGAGGTGCTGAGGCGCGCGGGGGCCATGCCCGTCTCCTCCAGGCGCTGTGGAATGATAACCAAGCGCGAGGCCGAGCGCCTTTGCAAATCTTTCCTTGGAGCTCATAACCCTCCCAAACTACCAGAGAATTTTGCATTTGACGTGTCCCACGAATGCGCTTGGGGATGTCGAGGCAGCTTCATTCCCACGAGATACAACAGCTCCAGGGCCAAATGCATCAAGTGCACGTACTGCAGTATGTATTTCTCCCCAAATAAGTTTATCTTTCATTCTCACCGTACGCCAGAGTCAAAGTACACGCAGCCGGACGCAGCTAATTTTAACTCTTGGAGGCGCCATCTAAAGCTAACAGACAAAAGCTCCACAGATGATGTGGCTCACGCATGGGAGGACGTAAAAGCAATGTTTAATGGAGGCAGTCGGAAGAGGACGCTCCCAATGGGCGGGACGGATCGCTCCCCTTCCCTCAGACAGCAGGGATCTGGCGGTCTTCCCCAGCAGAGATCACCAGAGGTTCCCCTCAAAACTCTGCGAAGCCAGGAAGACCGGGGGACCCTCAGTTTAACAAACGGTGTACGCAGCTATCCCATCATCCCTGTGCCCAGTAAAACTTTTGGGATGATTCAGAAGTTGCCTCCACCTCTTTTCCCGCACCCCTATGGGTTTCCCGCTTTTGGACTATGTCAGAAGAAAGACAGCCTGGCAATGGGGGAGCACGGTAAAGCCAGTGTGTCAGGTGTGTTTTGGCCAGTCACCAAGGACTGCGTTTACCCTTCTCTCCCGGTCTTCTGGCCTCCATCGGGCGGCCTCCCTATGTCCCCATACCCGCACTCTCAGGCCAAACTATCCGTACAGCTCATGAACACTCGGCAAAATGAGCGACATGCTGTGGAGCAGAGCGCCAGACAGAGCACACCGCTGGATGGGCAGATGGACAGCGATCGTGGCTCTAGCTCTCTCTCTGCACGCAATGAAGAAGACAAAGCCTCGGATGAGACCAGGTCACTGGACGAGGGGCACAGCAACCCGAGGAAATTGAATTATGTCTCTGCCTTCAGGCCAGTGGTTAAGGACACAGACAGTATAGCTAAACTCTATGGAAACCGGGAACTGTATAAAGGAACCCTGTCGCCGGATGTTCCGAGTGACGGCTCCAGCTGCCAGTCTGTGTCTCCAGGTGTGGACAGCGAGGAAGAGACTGATGTGGATGTGGAGTCGGACAGGATGCGCGAGGACGAGCTTCAGCCGTCTGCGGGGGACAGTCAGCATCCGCGAGCTCCGACTCCATCTCAGATCGGCCAGGAAAAGAGGGAGAAGGATGAAAGAAACTTACTGGCTGCTGCTGAGAAGCCCCAGGAGTCCCTGGATAAAGATGCACGCAGTGAGCAGGCATCCAAGAGCAAAAATGTCAATCTTGCACCTGAGCATGAAGTGAGTGTGACTGATGTTTCTCACAATAGTAAATTTGGAAAAAAAAATACTGAAACATAAAGCAACTGCATCTACAACATTAAATATAGCCTGATAACAGTGAAATATTTAAGGCATTTATCATGTTTTTGTAACTCTTTTGTTTGATATTTTAATGTAAGGAACCCTTAAATTTAGCCTTGGTTAATTGGTTACAGGCCTGTGATTTAAATGAAATTATATCTGTGTCTCCCGTTTAATGCATGGGTTACTGTAAGTCTGACCCACAGACACTGAATGAAGGAGCTGAATGAATTCAGATAATGAGCTTTACTGTAATATCAGTATTACTGTGTGATCTCAGTATAATTGGCTCACTTCAACAATATCACCACTTTTGGTGCTATATATGCTATGTAAAAATTGCAATGGTATGAGCTAAAGACTGGGGTACAAGACTCTAATTTTATACGCACTGTAATGTGGCACACAAATTAATTCAATCTAAATATTAAAATTAGGGGGTCGGGAAATTGGGCCGTGTACTCTGAAAGCTGCCATTGTTCTGTCAATAAATTCGAATTCTACTTTGTTTGGAGTGCCTGTAATTATGTTTATTATAAACGCTGAGTCCAAACGCACCTCTCATTCGGTCGAAGCAGTAAAGGATGTTTTCAGCTCTCGCGCTGTGCTGGGGGTAGAGCCGCAGGATAATTACACATAATTGACTGTTCATTTTACAGGTGCACGTACATGAAAGGAATGAGAACGCGCTGCTGAACGCCCAGTCCACTCTCCGCCCAACAACCACCTCTTACTGCAGCCCAAAGGGTCACGGCGGTACACAGTTTCACATCTTCATAGCAGCTAGCTGGCTAAGTGCACTTAATGTCCTCAGTGCTCGGTCACACTCTGTTGGCCACAGATAGTTTACTGTACCTATCAATCCAGCGTAGTGAAAATGAATTTAGCTCAGGATTAAAGTAACATTAACCTCTGTCCCTGATTAGTGTTTGTCCTGTATCTTATCTAAACGATTAACGATAACAATAAAACAGAATTTAAATTTTCATGAAGGTACATTTCTGTAATTAAGTATCCCACTGTACTGTATTAAATCTATTGTTCTTTAAGACCCACACAAAGAAGAGAGCCCCTCGTCAGCAGAGCGCGTGGAGCTGAGGACAGTTTATCAAGATTCCGGCTGTGTGTCAACAGGCAGCCCGGCGGAACGGGACGGATGTAAGTCCTGCCAAATGTCTCTGTCTTTCCCACAGTTCTGTGTGAGTGAATAGATGTGCACGTTTCTGTGCTCTTTTTTGCGCATGCGAATGACTTTTATCTGTTTGCATCTACTTCAGTGATTTACATCCAATTCAACTTACAAACATCTATAGGACACTCAATCAACCTGGTCACCCATTACCACTGAGAGTTAAACCCTATTTCCGTTCATTGTGTACGTGGAGTTATGGAGCAGATCCCTTGAGTGAACCGTATTTGTTTCCAGGCGAGGAGCTGGTGCATGGTGACGTCAGCAGGATGTCATTCTTTGAGAAAAATATAGAAAACATGGCCAAAGGTAAGGATAAGTATCATACAAATGATAAAAGATGTATACAATTATACTGAATACCCAGTTGTTTATGTTTTAGGTAATAATTTGCCTGATTTTTATTAATTTAGGGAGTATGATAACCTTTGAAAACGGTAAAACCTGAATTTCTTTTAGGGATATTTATTCATTTATAACGTAAGAATTATAATTTATCAGTCTGTTATTACTGGAATTGTATTTAGTTGTCTGCTCTGGTAAGCGTGTTGGTGGATTTTCTGACTGAATGGCCTTAAATTCCGCATGTAGCCCTCTTTTCGGGCCATATTTTCTACAATTCTATGATTTAAATTAAAGGTTAAAGTGCAGTCGTTTACTGGGATGGGGTGCATAGTGGAGTTCGTGTTCAGTAAGATGTTTTCTAATAGCCTGCTACTTAATATGATTAATTAATCAAATGTTTCGTGGTTTTACTGTCAAGCATTTGCTTTAAGTTATTTAGTGTCATCTCATATTCACAGTGGCTAATATTTAGAAATAGTTTCTAATCTCTAAATAATATTCAACCTCAACACCCCTTTAGGCTATTTAATTGTTTGCCTATAATTACCAATTCAGAGGCCGACTGCAACCCTTTATTGTTTTACAATTTGTCATTTATTTCTTAACCTAAGGCTATTTATTTTGTCGTATGGACCCATCCTAAAACACTGTGAGTGTGTACGGGTCGCGTCCATAATTTTCGGCTCCGCGCGCACTGACGCAGTCAGCAGACAGAAGGCACCAGTCGACTCATAGTCCGTCTTTTCCTGGTGTGCAGAGACTTAACCTGGTAAATCCCTGAGCTAATGCGCTCAACCAGGAACGGCAAGAGGGATCGCAAGACTTTGCAAGCATGTTCATTTGCTGTAACTATGGTTGTACGACAGATTATACAGCCCTGCTCAGAAACAGGGCGGTAAATCACTGACAGGTTATTGACTTAAAGTGCAGGATTTGGCATCTTCAATTACCGTCTCAGGCTACAGATATTTCCCCTTAAAGACATTAACGAGGATTTTAGATGTTTCTCCATTATATTTCCCCAGTAATACTGCAGCTATTGCTATCTGGTTCTGCTGCTGCAGCCTGTGCATAACCTGGTCGTCGGTTATAGTACTGCTATTGGAATTGGAGTGCTACTAGCCTGTAATTTGCATTGGGTTAAATTTCCTCAAGTAGTGATGCATTCAGTTTACAAATGCCATTTTATTTCTGCATGTCGTCTTATTAGCTTTTCTGTTTAGCTATTTGTTTGTTTAGTGTTCATTTACAATAATTTAATTTTGTATTTCTATTCAAATAATGTTTTTTTTAAATTACAATATAACTGTGTGTAAATCTTTGGGATTTCAATTTCTTGAATTAAATTTTAATTTGTTTTGAAATCGGGAAATATAACCGAATGTCTCGGTTAAAGTTTTCTCGTTTCAACATTTCTGACCAACAGGAAAGCTGTTGCGAAGTGGCTGAATTATGTTGTTTCAATGAAAAATAATACATATAAACGTATATATTTTCAGAAAAGGAGCATTTAGTATTTATCACAATAGAATTAAGTAGAGTTTATATTTGCTTTTATAACCACAGCAGTGCATATGTGCTAATGCTTGTTTCAGAAATAACATTTAGCCTGCAACATTTTTCTTTAATCAGATATTATCCTGTACTTCAGGTACGAATTTTATGTGTTTCCTCCATACGACCTATGGCAGTTTTTTCACCATTTATTTTTGCAGATGAATTACAGAAGCAGCTGGTGGAGCAGGTGGAGCTGAGGGAGAAGTTGGAACGGCAGTTTCAGACCCTGAAAGGTTCATTTAATACTGTATAGTTACTTATATTCACATTAATAACGTTTCTGGGCCATATTCCTTTTTTATATTGCATTTAATCTGGCACTCCAATTTTCCACGTGCACGGAAATCCCTGCCTTTGAGTGGCCTTTGCGTTCGTGCTTCTGTGCACTGCATTGTGACAGTAGCTGGAGGACGTGCCTCGCGCATTTTCTCTGTGTATGAAGCCGCACATTTGCCCATAGTCTGCGTGTTTGGTTCGTTGGCCGCGCGGTACACCTTTTGCCCCTGCATGAATTGGCCATTATGATTATTCTACAGATAATTTGCAGGATCAGATGAAGAGAGAGCTGTCCTGTAGAGAAGAGATGGTTCAGCAGCTTCAGATTGTCCGAGGTGAGCCTCGAGGATCAGCCTGCTAGCGATTATGAAACAGCCGACCAGACTAGACGCCACTCTTAATGTTGATTTACCTGATATCCAAACAGTTAAAAATTATTTTGATTAATTTAGAATGACATTCTGTATTTTGTTAATCTGTCTTTTGTTCTCCGTTGCACCACTATATCTTACGTTATGATTAAGTGTTTCAGAAGTATTAGGAACACGGAGCCTGGTTAGAAGGACCTTAGCAGTACAACAATAATTCGCTTTTTCCCAAAATTTGAGTCGGAAAATAACACGATATGGTAGTGAATTGTTTTCCATTCCTGTGGTTTGCAACTGAATTACAATTTAAGAGTGTTACATTTTCATTTACTCCGCAAAGATGTTATTATCATTTTCTTCCTTGTTGTCATGGAAACAAATACACATCTGAAACACATATTGTCAAAATAATAGCCCATTAAATGCAAATTAGACATGCTTGTTTAGAAGAGGAAGGCCTTTCATCTCCTAAGTCCTGCATTTTCCTGTGTTTTGTCTTGATCAGACACCCTGTGCAGTGAGCTTGACCAGGAGAGGAAGGCACGCCGTGCAGTCCAGCAGAAACTAAAAGGTGATTGATTTTCCCAGAAAAAAACACAGTCTGATGTAAGATCATCCAACAGGTGACAGGAGACTCTAATCAAGTGATTGGCAGAAAATAGCTCTGGATGATCATGAGGAGCTGCTGACTGGCATTGGAAGCACCAAGGATAGAGGAAATGATTACAGCACTAAAGCATTTAAAGGAGAAGTTTCTGCCATTAATAGTATGTAAATGGCTCAGGCCGGGTCTTTTTTACCCATGCTTTAGAGAATATGGCTGCAAGAAGAGGACACCTGTTAGGACATTTATAAGAATGTCTTCTGCTCCCTGTCCTGCATGATATCTGAACGCAGCTTTGAGTTTATACGTAGAACTTACCTGACCTTTGAGTTTATACGTAGAACTTACCTGACCTTTGAGTTTATACGTAGAACTTACCTGACCTTTGGGTTTATACGTAGAACTTACCTGACCTTTGAGTTTATACGTAGAACTTACCTGACCTTTGAGTTTATACGTAGAACTTACCTGACCTTTGAGTTTATACGTAGAACTTACCTGACCTTTGAGTTTATACGTAGAACTTACCTGACCTTTGAGTTTATACGTAGAACTTACCTGACCTTTGAGTTTATACGTAGAACTTACCTGACCTTTGAGTTTATACGTAGAACTTACCTGACCTTTGAGTTTATACGTAGAACTTACCTGACCTTTGAGTTTATACGTAGAACTTACCTGACCTTTGAGTTTATACGTAGAACTTACCTGACCTTTGAGTTTATACGTAGAACTTACCTGACCTTTGAGTTTATACGTAGAACTTACCTGACCTTTGAGTTTATACGTAGAACTTACCTGACCTTTGAGTTTATACGTAGAACTTACCTGACCTTTGAGTTTATACGTAGAACTTACCTGACCTTTGGGTTTATACGTAGAACTTACCTGACCTTTGGGTTTATACGTAGAACTTACCTGACCTTTGGGTTTATACGTAGAACTTACCTGACCCCTGCTTGCCTGAGGAAAATGCTCCCCCATCACTCCTGAGTCAAAAAAGTCTGGGTGGAGGTTCATGGTTTTAATGACAGAATTTTGAATGCATTGCTCAATTTTACCCCCGTCTTTTTGGTACTGATCCAGTTAGGAAGATGTCTCTTCTACAATGAAAAGAATTTGATTGATATTTTACGCAGCCAAGAAATGTATTCTCTTTCAGTGGAACACTGAGCAGCCACCAACATTTGGCCTATTTAAGCAAATCTGTCATGAAATCCTTTCACTGGAACATTAATGTGCCGTGTGAAATATAAAGAGGAGGCCATTGTTGCACTTGTAATAATCCGCTTAAGCATGTGATATTCTCTTTGACTCATGTTGATATGGATGTATGTGTGTTTGTGTATGTATATAGAATGTTTTTATGTCTCATAATTTTTATGTTTTTTTGTATACACATGTACATATTCTTAAAACTGTTCACCATTGTTTTTGTATTGTTTGTAAAAGAGAGAAATCTCATAAATAAATAATAAAAAGCGAACTGTGCCTTGGCCTAAGCATCTCCAGCCATGTCTGACGTTTGATGTAACGATTCCTTCATATTCAGAGTTATGAGTTTTGTTTCAGCGTTCTTGTAAGCTGCTCTCTTTCTCCCCAGAAGCTCACGACGCGCTGCACCGTTTCTCCTGCAGGATGCTGACGCCACGCCACAGCGCAGGAGCGTGCCACTTCAGGCCTCCTCTGACGCCCCCATAGCTCTCCCAGGCCCCAGCGCCGCCTATGACGCCATACGGCAGCCGGAAAAGGCCGGATTTTAGCCTCACACACTCACTGCTCCACGCCTTGCCACCGGCGTCCTAAACATTACAATGCACAACTGACTGTCTTTCAGACCAGAGGACTACCATTCACACTACACACCACTGTGCAAATATCACATCCTGTGGCCACTGAAATGAACTAATGTCACACTAACTTTCCCGATCAAGATCAAAAGAGTAACTATACACTTCATACTGTATGACAATAGTCTAGTAAATAATACAGAACACATTTCAGGTTGAAAATGTATGTACTGTAGATTGTGCATATTAACCACCTGAGAATGATTTTATACGGACACCTGGTAACACACGACAATCTCCAATTTAGATATGACTGCAATATGTGAAATGGCTATGTGCAATGAATAAACTCATGATACACTGTGATAATTTTGTTAGTAAATGGCATCTCTAATTTTGATTAATGCAAGTGTGTTGTTGTTTTATTTTGTATGTGTTCTGCACCTTCTTTCTGTTTTTCTATGTGTGTTAACCTGAGTGGTTTGTTCTCATGATCTGACTTTTGAATGTAAGGGATAATTAAAGCCTGCTATCGCTGGTGCAGCAGATTTTGTCGGTAGTGTAGATATGTAACCTGCCACAGGAGAACCTGTGCTGTAGTTATGTCAGCTCTGTCACAGCAGACTCTACCTGCGCAGATCACACCACACAGTAACCAAGCTACAGAGAATTCAGGAGTGGAGAACAAAATAACACCCTTGCTGTAATATTTAAACAAAGTAATTTGCACAGAATCATCTATTTATTTACACCTGACCTAATAAAAGATAACACTCTTTGCCAAGTGTGCACACCAATTTTCTCACTTCCTCTTTTTCTTCCTCTTCTCATTATTATTTTATTATTATTATTTATATGTTGTTGTTGTTGTACACCCAGAGTAAGGGAATAGCAGGGTTAGATGAAAAGTGTCTTGGGGATTTTGATGTAAGGTTTGTCTTTTGGTAAATGTCACATGTGTTTGTGTTAAACTGGCTCAGGAGCAGCTGGTCTCAGGACGTGAATACCTCCAGCATGGCCCAGTCGGACAAATAAACTCAAATGTTTAATCAAACCCAGCAATTAAGCATAAATATGTTCTTAATATAAAACACAAGCATGTCACTTCTTTTCCAACATTAAGCAAGTGGCTGTAGTGACCAACTGGTGTCCGTTTTGGGTTTTATTTGTTCAAAAATCCATATAAATATATATTTTAATATATACGTATGACAATGGCTTATTCTGTACATTGCCTCGACCTCCACCTTACAGCACAAAAATGCCCTCTTACAGAGTTGCGCTTTTTCAGCAAAAAAAATAAAGCCATTTCATAATTACTGGGAAGGTCCTCTTGCATATCTCAAGAATGTAGAAATCAGGAAATGGTGATATTTACACCTGGAGTTTACATGCGAGACAGACCGCATGTGAGACAGACCGCACTCGCACATAGACCGTATGTGAGACAGACTGCATGTGAGACAGACTGCACTCGCACTCACTACACGTGAGACTGACTGCATGTGAGATAGACTGTATGTGAGACTGACTGCATGTGAGACTGACTGCATGTGAGATAGACTGTATGTGAGACTGACTGCATATGAGACAGCCTGTATATGAGACAGACTGCACTCGCACTCACTACACATGAGACTGACTGCATGTGAGATAGACTGTATGTGAGACTGACTGCATATGAGACAGACTGTATGTGAGACAGACTGCATGTGAGATAGACTGTATGTGAGACTGGCTGCATGTGAGATAGACTGCATGTGAGACAGACTGTATGTGAGATAGACTGCATGTGAGACTGGCTGCATGTGAGATAGACTGCATGTGAGACAGACTGCACTCGCACTCACTACACGTGAGACTGACTGCATGTGAGATAGACTGTATGTGAGACTGACTGCATGTGAGACTGACTGCATGTGAGATAGACTGTATGTGAGACTGACTGCATATGAGACAGCCTGTATATGAGGCAGACTGCACTCGCACTCACTACACATGAGACTGACTGCATGTGAGATAGACTGTATGTGAGACTGACTGCATATGAGACAGACTGTATGTGAGACAGACTGCATGTGAGATAGACTGTATGTGAGATAGACTGTATGTGAGACTGGCTGCATGTGAGATAGACTGCATGTGAGACAGACTGTATGTGAGATAGACTGCATGTGAGACTGGCTGCATGTGAGATAGACTGCATGTGAGACAGACTGCACTCGCACTCACTGCACGTGAGACTGACTGCATGTGAGATAGACTGTATGTGAGACTGACTGCATGTGAGACAGACTGTATGTGAGACTGACTGCATATGAGACAGACTGTATGTGAGACTGACTGCATGTAAGATAGACTGTATGTGAGACTGACTGCATATGAGACAGCCTGTATGTGAGACAGACTGCATGTGAGATAGACTGTATGTGAGACAGACTGCATGTGAGACAGACTGCATGTGAGATAGACTGTATGTGAGACTGACTGCATGTGAGATAGACTGTATGTGAGACTGACTGCATGTGAGACTGGCTGCATGTGAGATAGACTGCATGTGAGACAGACTGTATGTGAGATAGACTGTATGTGAGACTGACTGCATGTGAGACTGGCTGCATGTGAGACAGACTGCACTCGCACTCACTACACGTGAGACTGACTGCATGTGAGATAGACTGTATGTGAGACAGACTGTATGTGAGACTGACTGCATATGAGACAGACTGTATGTGAGACAGACTGCACTCGCACTCATTGCATGTGAGACTGTTCACAGCCCATGAGGAGCATGCAGAGCTGTTTTGACTCAGGTAAATTCGCTGCTCAGTTTTGGGGAGATCTACTGAAACCACATTTTATATCATATAAAAATCAGACGCTATCCCCCGCACACCTAAGCAGAAAATACTGATTTATTCTATTTGAGTCATTTCAGAATCAGCACTGGAATGGTTCTCGTGTCCGAGCTTCTCTCCAAGAGAGTTTATAAACAAATGAAAAAGAAGCTGAGTGGGGTGAAAGACAGCTATATTTGCTCTTGTGCGAGTAACAGCAGAGCACCTGACTAATTTCATAAATGAAAATATGTGCAGGGTATCCTATCCCACATTAAATGGTTTCATTGGTCTTTCAGGGCTCTCAGATGCTCCTTGGCACCTTAATGACAGTACTCTTACTGTAGGTACAGAAGAGCAGTGGAATTGTATTGCTACATGCACAATGACCTATATAGCCTCAATATCCTGGCATCTATTACACTTTTCAGTGTACTTAAAGATATCAAGTAGCCGATATTGAATCCTTTGTTTAGCCAACCTGATATAGTACAAGATTGACATCTGCTGGCGAATTGACTGAATAACATTTCTTGCAATCAGACTGTCTGTCTTTCTGTCTCTTTCTTTCTGTTTGTTTCTGGCAAACAAATATGTGTCAATAATGTAGATAAAATCTGATTAACTGTGTTTCTTTCCAACCATGTGCAGATCCAGTCCGGCTCATCGCGCTCTCCTGATTGGCAGAAGGCCCTGGCATTGACTCATCATCTCCTCAATAACAGGACTGGCTCCAGGTCAGGCTGTTCTTGTAAGGGAGGAAATGTTGGGAAATATCATTGCTATTTTTTGTAGTTGCTGTGTTTTCTCATATGCATATTGATACAGCAGACGTGTGCTGAGGTGAGTGTGAGGAGACCCTGAGGAAGAGCATGGCAGGTTCTGCGCAGCCATGTGCTGCATCTTTGTTCTCATCTCTCCATAGTCTGGACTGGCTGTTAGCAGGGAGCGGTCAGGCTGCATGCCTCCCCAATCTCTCCATTCCGTAGTTCGCTAGTTCCGTACATTCAACCATCCAGTCTCATGCAGATTAAAAGCAACCCCCATCAAATTACACAGGGCCTATTGTGCTATTAACATTTCACTAACATAAACCTCGTATTAATACTATATTCTTAATTAAATACTGGAGCCTCCACTATCCATTCAGGTTATTCATTTTAAAATCAATGTGACTGGTGAATGACATTTTACAATGACAGCTGGAGGTCAGGCCTTGTTCAGCTGATCAGGCTGGTCGACCTTCAGTGGGTGTTGAGGGTAACCGGTAGAATAAGCATGTGACTGACATGATGCTAATAAATGCTGTTAGGGTAGAGCCACACTCACCTGCCTGTCACTGGCTTATTTCCCCACAGCCAAATAGGTAATTGGGCTCAATCATTGAGTCACAATGATACTAAATGTTTGCTCTTCTCATTTTTTGTTTTAATGAAACTCCAGCATCATTTCAATATGCCTTATGTGGCCAAGCCCCTGCTTGGTTGAGATATTTGCTTTCAGCTCAGATGTAAAGCATAACCCTAAATACCAGCAATCACCTGAAAATTGTTTCATTGAGGAAGGTCTGTTGGTTCCAAACTCAACAAAGCTGTTGATGAAAATTTTACATTTTTTCCTGAAACACTACAGGCATGTTACCAGCAGACATGCCTGGTCATGAAGAAATGTTCTGCTTTTCATGTACTCAAGCATTCTATTTTACTGTGCTGTCATGGCCTTCACTGCGAATGTTTGAAACACTGATCTCAGATGTCCTTTCTTTCAACAATTGTTTTATCTGGATCAAACAACACACCACTGTTTTCTGTGGCACACCACAGAAAACAGTAGTGGGTTGAAAAAGCCTTCTGAGTCAACCACAGTATTGTGGCCCAAATTCAGTCCAACCACAACTGTCTTCAGGTAATGAATTTAAAAGAGAACAACTTTCAGAACACAATCAATACATTCTAGCTCTTGGATAAAAATAAATGAAAATTTAGGCTTGGACTTGTTGGGGGTATATCAAAGTGAGTTAAAGACAAAACGAATTAGGGTTGAAATAAAAGTGGTCAAGCGGATGAAGTCGCTGCGCTCGGGACAGAGACTGTGAGCGAGCACGTCGGCGTGCTGAACGTCCTCCTGGCGTGCTGGGGGTTGATCACGCCTGCGCCAAGAGTAACAAGATGGCGGAGAGTGCGGAACTGAAGGTAAAGCGCAGCTCTTAATCACGATTGATATTGTTGGTTGTTAATCGGTATAATGTATGCTTGAATCCCCTTTATTGATTAGAAAACGCATGCAAACGAAATTGGATACGGATCTTCCTGGCTTTTTCGAAGAAAGAACTCGAAGTTCAGTGGTATCGACTTGTGTGCGATTGCTGTGGAGTGCAGTGTAGTTAAACATGTTATTGTTGATGTTGAGTCTGTCGGCTGCGTCGCAGGCAGGCGAGCAGTTTCATCCCAATGTCTTAGGTGTGTTTCTGTGCCCTCGGGGAACGAACATTGATGAGGCGGCTAAAGTGCCCTACATTCACGGCTCTCTGGAGGCTGTGTTTTCAGGTGTCTAACCGGGTGACGGGGTAGCGGCGGATGGCTAACAGTGCCAGGCTGGACATCGGGCGTTGTTGACGGTTCTGTCATGCCAGCGCTCGGTGTTGATGCGAGGTGGCAGGTTGGCTGGCAGTGTTTTTGGTGTTTGACTGACCGTTTTTCTCTGGACTCTTACAGGTGAACGCATGGATGACATACTTCTCTTGGGAAATGTTGCTATACAGTTTTGAATTAAGCTTCTTTGGTATTCCCGCTAGCTGTACACTCACTTGTTGTAATGCCAGTAGTTACTCAAATTCTTTTAGAAAAACGTGTGGGAAGTTTGCTGTTAGGGGTGATGTTGGCGATGATGTAATCAACAAATGTTTGAAATAAATGATTTGCTGTGTTACGTTTCATAATCGCACCACGTTAAAATTAGATAATGTCTTTCCGTTAGATTGGGACCCGTGTACAGCAACTAACATTACATATTTCACAGTTGCCCTTTCACAGGGTGTGCGTGCGTGTATGCGAGTTTTGCAGTGCACTCAGTAATCAGGTTGTTGTTGCACCATGTTCAGATTGCAGGACACCTCTCACTGAAGTGAATTCGCTTTGCGGACCCAACTAACTTCTCTCTCTCCCGCACGTATCGTCTTTCTCACTGACAATGTTCAAGCATAACAAAATGACAACTATTTTTTTTTATAACAAAAACTATGACTGTAAATATGGCATAAAGGTTTGCAGGGTTTAGAAGCTGCTGGTGTAATTCTCTGTGGCTCACTTGCTCGTGCTGATTGTGTCGGTTCTGTTTCACAGTGCTCCGTTCCTCTTCCAGGAGGATGGGAATTTCACTACAGCCAGGTTCTCCTTGTCCCTCCCCCTCTCTCCTTCTCATGCTCTTTGTTTTCTCTCTCTCCCTCTTCCACATCCCTTGCTTCATCTCACTGTCTCTCTCACACAGGCTCTCTCCCACTTCCCTCTCTGTTTTGTGGGGGTGAGAGCTGTTCTGCGTATCCTAGCAACTGCTCTATCAACCCCAGCTACCCCTGTGTGATGTCAGTGCCGAGTGATGTGGTTTTTTGATTCAGGCATTAGAACATGCAGGTCCTGTCACACACGCTCAGGATGTTAGATTACATTACATTTTGTGTGTTCAGTAATGGAACAGGGCTGACGGGCACATTATGTGTGTTCAGTAATGGAACAGGGCTGACGGGCACATTATGTGTGTTCAGTAATGGAACAGGGCTGACGGGCACATTCTGTGTGTTCAGTAATGGAACAGGGCTGACGGGCACATTCTGTGCGTTCAGTAATGGAACAGGGCTGACGGGCACATTATGTGCGTTCAGTAATGGAACAGGGCTGACGGACACATTCTGTGCATTCAGTAATGGAACAGGGCTGACGGGCACATTCTGTGCGTTCAGTAATGGAACAGGGCCGACGGGCACATTCTGTGCGTTCAGTAATGGAACAGGGCTGACGGGCACATTCTGTGTGTTCAGTAATGGAACAGGGCTGACGGGCACATTCTGTGTGTTCAGTAATGGAACAGGGCTGACGGGCACATTCTGTGCGTTCAGTAATGGAACAGGGCTGACGGGCACATTCTGTGTGTTCAGTAATGGAACAGGGCTGACGGGCACATTCTGTGCGTTCAGTAATGGAACAGGGCTGACGGGCACATTTTGTGCGTTCAGTAATGGAACAGGGCTGACGGGCACATTCTGTGTGTTCAGTAATGGAACAGGGTCGGGTGGTGAGTAGTTTCAGGGGGTGATGTTGGGGGGTGATGTGGGGGGGTGATGTTGGGGGGTGTTGCTGGGGGGTGATGTTGGGAGGTGTTGCTGGGGGTGTTGTTGGGGGGTGATGCTGGGGGTGTTGTTGGGGGGTGTTGCTGGGGGGTGTTGTTGGGGGTGATGTTGGGGGTGTTGCTGGGGGTGATGTTGGGGGGTGTTGTTGGGGTGTTCTTGGGGGGTGATGTTGGGGGATGATGTTGGGGGTGTTGTTGGGGGGTGATGCTGGGGGTGATGTGCGGGGTGATGTTGGGGGGTGTTGTTGGGGGGTGTTGCTGGGGGTGTTGCTGGGGGGTGTTGTTGGGGGTGATGTTGGAGGGTGTTGTTTGGGGTGTTGCTGGGGGTGTTGTTGGGGGTGATGTTTGGGGGGGGGTTGTTGGGAGTGATGTTGGGGGTGTTGTTGGGGGTGATGTTGGGGGGTGTTGCTGGGGGTGTTGTTGGGGGGTGATGCTGGGGGTGTTGTTGGGGGTGTTGTTGGAGGTGATGCTGGGGGGTGTTGCTGGGGTGTTGTTGGGGGTGTTGTTGGGGGTGGTGTTGTTGGGGTGATGTTGGGGGGGTGTTGTTGGGGGTGATGTTGGGGGTGATGTTGGGGGTGTTGTTGGGGGTGATGTTGGGGGGTGATGTTGGGGGTGATGTTGGGGGTGTTTTTGGGGGGGTGTTTGTTGGGGGTGTTTGTTGGGGGGTGATGTTTGGGTGTTGTTGGGGGTGATTGGGGGGGTGTTGTTGGGGGTGTTTGCTGGGGTGATGTTGGGGGGTGTTGTTTGGGGGTGATGCTGGGGGTGATGTTGGGGGTGATGTTGGGGGTGTTGTTGGGGGGTGATGCTGGGGGTGATGTTGGGGGGTGTTGTGGGGGGTGTTTGTTGGGGGTGTTGTTGGGGGTGATGTTGGAGGGTGATGCTGGGGGTGTTGTTGGGGGTGATGTGGGGGGTGTTGTTGGGGTGATGTGGGGGGTGTTGTTTGGGGGGTGATGCTGGGGGTGTTGTTGGGGTGTTGTTAGGGGTGATGTTGGGGGTGCTGCCTCTGTCCCGGGCGGCACAGCTGGGCACATGGCATGCCCTCAGCAGGTTCAGCACACTGCAGACCTGCAGTCTGTGACATCATTAGCATAGCAGATGGGCGTGTTCTGCACAGGGAATATTTCATATCTGCATACAGTTTTCTGCTCTCTGGTCACATGCCATACACAGGCATGCTGGGATACCTAGTCACTCCAGCCTGACTGTCACCCAGCAGTCACTGCCTGCTCCGCTGCCTCCATTTCCTGAGTGTGGAGGACTTGCCTTCCCATAAGAGCTGTGATGAGCTGCTAACATCAGAGACAATCAGAGGAATAAATGTCAATTAAATGTCCTCTCTCTCTATCTCCCTTTCTCCTGTCTGAGGACAGCAAATGGTAATGAGTCTTCGCGTTTCGGAGCTGCAAGTGCTGCTGGGATACGCGGGGCGGAACAAACACGGGCGCAAACACGAGCTGCTGGCAAAGGCGCTGCACCTGCTAAAGGCCGGCTGCAGCCCCGCTGTGCAGATGAAGGTCCGCGAGCTGTACCGTCGCCGATTCCCCGCCAAGATGGTGTCATCCTCGGAGCTGGCCCTCCCCAGCCTGCACTCTGTTTCGGGGGGCCTCCCTTCCGGACTCACTCAGCTGGGCTTTGAGGGCCACGGTGCTCCCTCGCCCCTGCTGCCCGTTTCCCTGCTGGGCCCCAAACACGAGCTGGGGGTCCCCCACATGCCTTCCGGCCTGCACCCACTCCACCCCCTGCACCCCGATGTCAAGCTGCAGCGCCTGCCTTTCTACGACACGCTGGATGAGCTCATCAAGCCCACAAGCCTCGGTCTGTCTGTCTGTCTCTCCGTCTGTCTGTCTGTCTGTAATCAAAGTTATAAAACCTCAGTAGAAAAGGCTGCAACTCTCTCCCCTCTCGTTCACTTAATCACCCACTCACTGAATCAATAACTCACTCACTTACTGAATCACTCCCTTACTGAATCAATAACTCACTCACTCACTCACTGAATCAATCACTTACTCACTCACTCACTCACTGAATCAATCACTTACTCACTCACTCACTCACTGAATCAATCACTTACTCACTCAGTCGCTCACTGAATCAATCACTCCGTCGCTCACTTACTCACTGAATTAATCACTCACTCACTGAATCAATCAAGTCCCTTCCTGTCTGACTGCGTGTCTTTCTCTCTGCACTTGCAAACAACTGTGTCTGTGTTTATTTCTGCCTTGTGTTTCATGGAACATTATGGGATAAGATCTGGGGGGGATGTGGGGAGGGTAGTAATTAATTAATTGTGTATCTGTTGTTTTGGTCCAGATTATAAACTGGATGTTGAACATGTTTCAGGCATTACATTTTTGTGCAGCTGAGAGGCTTGTTTGCAATTTTAGGATATGTAGTTCAGCCCAAATTTATGCCACCTTTGACATTCCTTCTATATAGTCGCATATCCATTTCTCGCTCCTTCTCTCTCTTCCTCTCTCTTTCTCCCCCTCTCCCCTCTCTCTCCTCCCTCCCTCCCTCCCTCCCTCTCTCACTATCAGTTTGTGAGGGGGTGTGTCTTCTCTCTGGGAGTCGTGCTGCTCTGGGTTTGGCACGGCTCTGGGAGTCGTGCTGCTCTGGGTTTGGAACGGCTCTGGGAGTCGTGCTGCTCTGGGTTTGGCACGGCTCTGGGAGTCGTGCTGCTCTGGGTTTGGCTCGGCTCTGGGAATCCTGCTGCTCTGGTGCTCTGGGTTTGGCACGGCTCTGGGAGTCGTGCTGCTCTGGATTTGGCACGGCTCTGGGAGTCGTGCTGCTCTGGGTTTGTCACGGCTCTGGGAGTCGTGCTGCTCTGGGTTTGGCTCGGCTCTGGGAGTCGTGCTGCTCTGGGTTTGGCACGGCTCTGGGAGTCGTGCTGCCCTGGGTTTGGCACGGCTCTGGGAGTCGTGCTGCTCTGGGTTTGGCACGGCTCTGGGAGTCGTGCTGCCCTGGGTTTGGCACGGCTCTGGGAGTTGTGCTGCCCTGGGTTTGGCACGGCTCTGGGAGTCGTGCTGCCCTGGGTTTGGCACAGCTCTGGGAGTCCTGCTGCTCTGGGTTTGGCACGGCTCTTGTCTGCTTGTTTGCTGTGCAAATGTACCTGAGCTTTACTGCATTAGCAATGCAAACCCCCTCACAGCTGCCCCCTGTCTGCCTGTACTGGTACTGTTACTGACCAGTGCAAGCTACAGGAGGCTTAATAAATGTGGATGAGTGCATGTGTGTGCCTGTGTGTCTCTGTGTGTCTGTGTGTGTGTGCCTGTGTGTCTCTGTGTGTGCCTGTGTGCTCTCTGTGTGTGTGCCTGTGTGCTCTCTGTGTGTCTCTGTGTGTGTGCCTGTGTGCTCTCTGTGTGTGTCTGTGTGTCTCTGTGTTCAGTCTCATGTTGGTTTCACTGGGGAGAGACTGTGGTTTCCTCATCTTTCTTCCTCCACATGTCTCTCTGTCCCTCCCTCTCAGCCTCGGACAGCAGCCAGCGGTTTCAGGAGACGTGTTTCGCGTTTGCTCTGACGCCTCAGCAAGTTCAGCAGATCAGCAGCTCAATGTGAGTACAGAGGGGCGGGGTAGGGCAGGGTTTACCTTAGAGGACAGTCTCCAGGTGAGCAGGATAAGAGTACAGAGGGGCGGGGTTTACCTTATAGGACAGTCTCCAGGTGAGCAGGGTAAGAGTACAGAGGGGCGGGGTAGGGCAGGGTTTACCTTAGAGGACAGTCTCCAGGTGAGCAGGATAAGAGTACAGAGGGGCGGGGTTTACCTTATAGGACAGTCTCCAGGTGAGCAGGGTAAGAGTACAGAGGGGCGGGGTTTACCTTAGAGGACAGTCTCCAGGTGAGCAGGATAAGAGTACAGAGGGGCGGGGTAGGGCAGGGTTTACCTTATAGGACAGTCTCCAGGTGAGCAGGGTAAGAGTACAGAGGGGCGGGGTTTACCTTAGAGGGCAGTCTCCAGGTGAGCAGGGTAAGAGTACAGAGGGGCGGGGTTTACCTTAGAGGGCAGTCTCCAGGTGAGCAGGGTAAGAGTACAGAGGGGCGGGGTTTACCTTATAGGACAGTCTCCAGGTGAGCAGGGTAAGAGTACAGAGGGGCGGGGTTTACCTTAGAGGGCAGTCTCTAGGTGAGCAGGATAAAAGTACAGAGGGGCGGGGTAGGGCAGGGTTTACCTGAGATGACAGTCTCCAGGTGAGCAGGGTAAGAGTACAGAGGGGCAGGGTTTACCTTATAGGACAGTCTCCAGGTGAGCAGGGTAAGAGTACAGAGGGGCGGGGTTTACCTTATAGGACAGTCTCCAGGTGAGCAGGGTAAGAGTACAGAGGGGTGGGGTTTACCTTATAGGACAGTCTCCAGGTGAGCAGGGTAAGAGTACAGAGGGGCGGGGTTTACCTTATAGGACAGTCTCCAGGTGAGCAGGATAAGAGTACAGAGGGGCGGGGTAGGGCAGGGTTTACCTTATAGGACAGTCTCCAGGTGAGCAGGGTAAGAGTACAGAGGGGCGGGGTTTACCTTAGAGGGCAGTCTCCAGGTGAGCAGGGTAAGAGTACAGAGGGGCGGGGTTTACCTTATAGGACAGTCTCCAGGTGAGCAGGGTAAGAGTACAGAGGGGCGGGGTTTACCTTAGAGGGCAGTCTCTAGGTGAGCAGGATAAGAGTACAGAGGGGCGGGGTAGGGCAGGGTTTACCTTATAGGACAGTCTCCAGGTGAGCAGGATAAGAGTACAGAGGGGCGGGGTAGGGCAGGGTTTACCTTATAGGACAGTCTCCAGGTGAGCAGGATAAGAGTACAGAGGGGCGGGGTAGGGCAGGGTTTACCTTATAGGACAGTCTCCAGGTGAGCAGGGTAAGAGTACAGAGGGGTGGGGTAGGGTGGGGTTTACCTCATAGGACAGTCTCCAGGTGAGCAGGGTAAGAGTACAGAGGGGCGGGGTAGGGTGGGGTTTACCTTATAGGACAGTCTCCAGGTGAGCAGGATAAGAGTACAGAGGGGCGGGGTTTACCTTATAGGACAGTCTCCAGGTGAGCAGGATAAGAGTACAGAGGGGCGGGGTTTACCTTAGAGGGCAGTCTCCAGGTGAGCAGGATAAGAGTACAGAGGGGCGGGGTAGGGTGGGGTGTTCCTGCATAGATGTGCTATGTGTGTCTATGCAGTAGCAGGTTGTCATGGTGTCACTCAGATACACACCTGTCTCCATCTGCAGGGATATCTCTGGGACCAAATGTGATTTCACTGTCCAGGTGCAGCTAAGGTAGGAATGTACCACAGCATGTAACCATGGCAATTACTGCTGGTCCACTCCTCTTAAGATCACATGTGTGTGTGTGAGTGAGTGGCTGAGCTGTGTTTTTCTTCTCCAGGTTTTGTTTGTCAGAGACAAGCTGTCCCCAGGAAGATCACTTCCCTCCCAACCTTTGCGTGAAGGTCAACAGCAAACCCTGCAACCTCCCGGTGAGTGCTGTGTCCGCTCACCGAAGACTCAGCAAACACTAAATACTCACCCAGTACTCACTGAATTCTCAGCAAATAGTCAGCAATGCGTTTGTTCTGTGCGTTTGTTCTGTGCGTTTGTTCTGTGCGTGTGTTCTGTGCGTGTGTTCTGTGCGTTTGTTCTGTGCGTGTGTTCTGTGCCTGTGTTCTGTGCGTTTGTTCTGTGCGTTTGTTCTGTGCGTGTGTTCTGTGCGTTTGTTCTGTGCCTGTGTTCTGTGCGTTTGTTCTGTGCATGTCTTGCATTTTTGATTTTGACATTTTCTTCCCACTCACCTGCAGGGATACCTCCCTCCTACCAAAAATGGGGTGGAGCCAAAGCGTCCCAGCCGGCCAATCAACATCACCTCACTGGTGCGTCTGTCCACCACTGTGGCCAACACCGTCGTCGTGTCGTGGACATCAGAGATTGGACGGGTGAGACCCTGTGGTTGGAACAAGTCTCCTTTAATCATCATCTGAAACCACTGACAACAGTGCAGAGAGGTGGTGGAAAGCCATCTGAGCAGTGTGTGCTTCAGCAGTGTGTGAATTACGCAGTGTGTGCTTTACACAGTGTGTGCTTTACGCAGTGTGTGCTTTATGCAGTGTGTGCTTCAGCAGTGTGTGCTTTACGCAGTGTGTGCTTCAGCAGTGTGTGAATTACGCAGTGTGTGCTTCAGCAGTGTGTGAATTACGCAGTGTGTGCTTCAGCAGTGTGTGCTTTACGCAGTGTGTGCTTCAGCAGTGTGTACTTTACGCAGTGTGTGCTTCAGCAGTGTGTGCTTTACGCAGTGTGTGCTTCAGCAGTGTGTGAATTACGCAGTGTGCGCTTCAGCAGTGTGTGAATTACGCAGTGTGTGATTTACACAGTGTGTGCTTCAGCAATGTGCGTTTCAGCAGTGTGTGCTTTACGCAGTGTGTGTTTCAGCAGTGTGTGCTTTACGGAGTGTGTGCTTCAGCAGTGTGTGCTTTACACAGTGTGTGCTTCAGCAGTGTGTGAATTACGCAGTGTGTGCTTCAGCAGTGTGTGAATTACGCAGTGTGTGCGTTACACAGTGTGTGCTTCAGCAGTGTGTGAATTATGCAGTGTGTGCGTTACACAGTGTGTGTTTCAGCAGTGTTTTATGCAATGTGTGTTTCAGCAGTGTGTGTTTTACGCAGTGTGTGTTTCAGCAATGTTTTCTTTACGCAGTGTGTGTTTCAGCAGTGTGTGCTTTACGCAGTGTGTGTTTCAGCAGTGTGTGCTTTACGCAGTGTGTGTTTCAGCAGTGTGTGTTTCAGCTCAGTTCAGGAACTCCTGACCCTCCCATTACGCAGGGCACGGGAAGCTTCTGTAACGCTATGCTGGTGTCTGCACAGTGTGGGAAGGCTGTGTAACGCTATGCTGGTGTCTGCACAGTGTGGGAAGGCTGTGTAACGCTATGCTGGTGTCTGCACAGTGTGGGAAGGCTGTGTAACGCTGTGCTGGTGTCTGCACAGTGTGGGAAGGCTGTGTAACGCTGTGCTGGTGTCTGCACAGTGTGGGAAGGCTGTGTAACGCTGTGCTGGTGTCTGCACAGTGTGGGAAGGCTGTGTAACGCTGTGCTGGTGTCTGCACAGTGTGGGAAGGCTGTGTAACGCTATGCTGGTGTCTGCACAGTGTGGGAAGGCTGTGTAACGCTATGCTGGTGTCTGCACAGTGTGGGAAGGCTGTGTAACGCTATGCTGGTGTCTGCACAGTGTGGGAAGGCTCTGTAATATTGTCTTTTGTCCACAGAGCTACTCTATGGCTGTGTACCTGGTGAAGCAGCAGTCCTCCACAGTGCTGCTGCAGAGACTACGGTCCAAAGGGATCCGCAACCCGGACCACTCCCGTGCACTCAGTACGTTTGACCCCACACTTCAATGAGCAGCTCAGTGATCACTGGCCAGAGCGCGCTCAGTATGTTTGACCCTACACTTCAACGAGCAGCTCAGTGATCACTGCAGTGTGTGCTGAGCTATTAATGAAGATGGTGCAGGTTTGCTTTTGTGTTTGCTAAATCTAAAGCTCAATCCAAGTAACCTCTTCTTATGGTTATTGTTATTTTTATATCATTCTGAAGTTCAGTGAAGTCATGTTTTAATGAGGGCTGGTAAAGAAGAACAGCTCCAGGTGCTGTAGGTTTGGTTACTGTGCTGAGTGTAACAAGCTTTCCCTCTCTGCAGTCAAAGAAAAGCTTACGGCCGACCCGGACAGTGAAATAGCCACCACAAGCCTACGAGTGTCACTGCTCTGCCCGGTGCGTACTCCCTGACCCCTGACCCCTGCCTCCAGGCCAGGACGCCTTTCACCTTGTGACCCCATATTTCTGAACCTTGGTTATTCTTGGTTTGTGTGGAGGAGATTGCAGGTTCAAATCCTGGCAGCTCATGCTGATGGTACAGAGTGAGCAGGTTTAGTTAGCTATTATAGGGTCAGTAGGTTACACAGTAGTTAAGAGCGTTCAGCAGTAACTGCAGCCACTTGCTGTGGCTTTACACATTGTAATTGCAGTATTTCTTTTCTCTAAAGGAGAGCATGCTGCCCTCCTGAGGTGTTTCTTCTGTATTTATGGAAAGGAGGAGAGCTGAGGGGGGTTAGGGGTATGGTTAGGGGAAGGAGAGGAACTGGATTTCTAGCTGCATGGGGGATTGGACAGTCTTACCTGTAATTGCAGTATTCTGTAGAAATGAAATGTCAAGACTGTTATTGTTTTCTTCATTGTGTGCGTGTGTGTGTGTTTCTGTGTGTGTGTGTGTGTGTGTGTGTGTGTGTGTGTGTGTGTGTGTGTGTGTGCGTGTGTTTGTGTGCGTGTGTGTGTATTTGTGTGTGTGCGCATGTGTGTGTGTGTGTGTTTCTGTGTGTGTGTGTGTTTCTGTGTTTCTGTGTGTGTGTGTGTGTGTGCGCATGTGCATGTGTGTGTGTTTCTGTGTGTGTGTGTGTTTCTGTGTTTCTGTGTGTGTGTGTGTGTGTGTGTGTGTGTGTGTGTGTTTCTGTGTGTGTGTGTGTTCTGTGTTTCTGTGCGTGTGTGTGTGTGTGTGTGCGTGTATGTGTGTGTGTGTGCGTGTGTGTGCGTGTGCGTGCGTGTGCGTGCGTGTTTGTGTGTGTGCGTGTGTTTCTGTGTGTGTGTGTGTGTGTGTGTGTGTGTGTGTGTGTGTGTGTGTGTGTGTGTGTGTGTGTGCGTGTGCGTGCGTGTGCGTGCGTGTTTGTGTGTGTGCGTGTGTTTCTGTGTGTGTGTGTGTGCGTGTGTGTGCGTGTGTGTGTGTGTGTGTTTCTGTAGCTGGGGAAGATGAGACTGATGATCCCCTGTCGAGCACTCACCTGCTCACACCTGCAGTGCTTCGACGCCACGCTCTACATCCAGATGAATGAGAAGAAGCCCACCTGGGTGTGCCCTGTGTGTGACAAGAAAGCACCCTATCAGCACCTCATCATCGATGGGTAACCCCGCCTGCCCACACCACGCCCCCAACCAGTGCCCCATCAGCGTAAACACTTCACCTTCAGAGAGGCCATGGCAACACACAAATACATTACCTTGCACTCAACACAATATACTCAACACATTACACTCACTGAATGCACTTAACCAGACTGACCCCAACACTAGTCAGGATTAAAGTGCAGTAATTGGCTAATGAAATTATTCAATCAAATAATTGATGACAGATAAAAGATGTGAGGCAAACAGCATGCCATGGCAACTGACACAAGCCCCACCCCCTGGTTGTCATGGAGATTGTGTCTGTGTGCAGTTTGTCATGGAGACTGTGTCTGTGTGCAGGTTGTTCATGGAGATTCTGAATAGCTGTGTGGACTGTGATGAGATCCAGTTTAAGGAGGATGGAAACTGGGCTCCCATGAGGCTGAAGAAGGAAGTGCAGGAGGTTCCCGCCTCCTACAATGGTGTGGAAGGTGAGCATGTGACATCCCCCCCCCCGACCACTGCACATCATTTCCTGCAACAAAGTGCTCCCACAGTCAATCAGTGCTGTGTGATGTGAAATTCTGCTGTGATGTCACTGCTCCAGGGGCGCGCCCGACAGGCCTGTCAGAGAGCAGGAGTAGCTCCGCCCACAGTGGGAGTGGCAGTGGGAAGAAGGTTGAGGTCATTGACCTGACGCTGGACAGCTCCTCTGAGGATGAGGAGCCTCCCACGGTGAAGAGGCCCTGCCCCCCCGCGCTTTCCCCCGCATCGTCTCCCGTCAGTAAGGGGTGAGTCCAGCGCCCCCTGTGACTCACCTGTGCCTGGGAGTTTGAGCCCCCTCGGCCCAGATTTGCTTCGGTAAACTGGGGGTTTAGCCGGTTAGCCGGCCACGTTCACTGGTCTCATGGCTTTCTACTGGCCGTTCCTGGTTAGGCTGGGTGCCTGTGGGAACACAGACTACATGCTGACATGTCATCCACCCAGCCAAACCAGCAGTATGGCACTAGTGGTGCTTTCACCACATGGGAAGAGGAGAGATTGGTCGTTGACACAGCTGATTGACTGTGAGGTGTGTGAAGTTCAGGGTGGGGAGAAAAGAAGGGGAGAATCCGTTCCAGTCGTTGTTTACATGATGAACTCAAATGTCAACTCCCACAGGGTGCTGAGTTTGCAGACTCAGGTGTCCCCGGTGCCGCGAGCTCCCAGCATGCCTCCTGTCGACACCAGCTACATACCCCCACCCCCCCCTCTCATCCAGGACTACCGCCACTACTACCACACGCCCAGCGACCTATCAGGTACCAGCCGGCTGCTGCAGCAGCCAATTACACGCCGGTTCATTGTTGCTGGCGGCAAATTGGAACACTACACATCTGTGTTAATATTTATGTCATAATACATATTTTTTTTTCAGATCTGAATTTCTTCTCCTTTTTACAAGGTGACAATCATCAGGTATGAATCACTGGGGCCTGAGGTTAATGCTAGCAATTAGCATTATTAAAGTAATCTCTCAGCATTATAACATGGTAATAACTGTTCTCTCAGCATTATAACATGGTAATAACAGCTGTCAGCATTATAACCTGGTCATAACTGTTCTCTCAGCATTATAACATAGTAATAGCAGCTCTCTCTCTCAGCACTATAACATGGTGATGGCGGCGGCGGCAGCGGCTTCGGCCTCAGAGGACCATGCGCTGCTCTTGAGTCGCTTCCTGCCATACGGGTCAGCGCCGCTGTCTCTGGAGCAGCCAACCACAACGGGGAGCAGCACGCTGGCTCCACCCAGTGCAGGGACAGGCCTGAGGGATGGCCACACCCACTCAACAACACCCCGCCCCTCCACAGAGACCACGCCCACTGCCCTGTACGGCTCCATTCCTGATGTCATCTCACTGGACTGACCTGGTGGCCAACCCTTATAAACTCAAATATCTCCCAAATCAAAGAAGGGTCTTTTTTAAGGAAGAAACAAAGAGGAAATAAGAAACAAAAACCTAAAAGAACAATGATGTGTACAGAGAACAAAAATATATTTTCAGTTTTACTTTTGTACATAAACTTCAGACTGCCTGTTTGCTGAGTGGCTTCAGTTGATATTTTTGGTCTATACAGCTCCACGTTTGGCCTCCCTCTTCTGCCCTGATTATATTTTAAGTTGATATTTTGTTTCATTTTAATTCTGTGTTTTGCGCTGATATTCCCCATGGTTGGTGTGCTGTTCCACACGGTGGCGCTGGTGTCAGGTGTGGCTCGGGGCGTGAGTCACAGCCCCCCCACAGACCCTGCTTCCCCGCCCAATCCTCACACAGTCCAGCTGGGAGAGAAATGTAAGATGGGCCTATGGGTGTTTCCTGCAAAGACATAAATCAGAGCTGCGCGACGGACAGAGGAGGAGTAGCTGAAGAGCCCCCCAGAGTCCCCGCGTCGCCTGCCTTCAGCGCGAGGCCGGCCGGGAACACGGCGCTGGTGTTTTCGTTTGGTTTGTGCTGTCTCTTCACTGAGGTGCTGGGAGACAAAAACAGAGAGAGTGACTGACTACAGCTCTGTATGGAAAGTATCACCCTTTAAAAAATATCACATTTTTCAGCTGTGCTAGTTTTAGGATGGAGCTTCTAGTCAGAGTTTCGTTTTTCTGAACAGAATATCACTGGAAAATGTAACAATTCTCCTGTTGCATATCTGTGAGGAGTTTTTGGTTGTTCTCTGTGACGGTCTCTCTGTCTGTGACGGTCTCTCTCTGAGGGTGTGTGACTGCATTGGAGGGTGGGTCTGTGAGAAGCTTGTCCCTCCCTGCCTCTCTAATCTGGGTGCGTGTGTGTGTGCAGTAGAACGTTAACTCAGTCCAGGGTATTTCCCAAAAGCCCTGCTGAAGAGAACTCAAATTTGAAACTAAGTTGCATAAATTAATCCAAAAATAAAAAGCAGCTTACTCCTTCTTGACAACTTTTAGTCAAAATATCTTCAGTTTTGAAAATGGCCACATGTCCAAAGCATTAAATACCTGCAGAATCCAGACCGCACCCAGCCCAAAGCATTAAATACCTGCAGAATCCAGACCGCACCCAGCCCAAAACATTAACTACCTGCAGAATCCAGACCGCACCCAGCCCAAAGCATTAACTACCTGCAGAATCCAGAACGCACTCAGCCCAAAGCATTAAATACCTGCAGAATCCAGACCGCACTCAGCCCAAAGCATTAAATACCTGCAGAATCCAGACCGCACCCAGCCCAAAGCATTAAATACCTGCAGAATCCAGACCGCACCCAGCCCAAAGCATTAAATACCTGCAGAATACAGACCACACCCAGCCCAAAGCATTAAATACCTGCAGAATCCAGACCGCACCCAGCCCAAAGCATTAAATACCTGCAGAATCCAGACCGAACTCAGCCCAAAGCATTAACTACCTGCAGAATCCAGACCGCACCCAGCCCAAAGCATTAAATACCTGCAGAATCCAGACCGCACTCAGCCCAAAGCATTAAATACCTGCAGAATCCAGACCGCACCCAGCCCAAAACATTAAATACCTGCAGAATCCAGACCGCACCCAGCCCAAAGCATTAAATACCTGCAGAATCCAGACCGCACCCAGCCCAAAGCATTAAATACCTGCAGAATACAGACCACACCCAGCCCAAAGCATTAAATACCTGCAGAATCCAGACCGCACTCAGCCCAAAGCATTAAATACCTGCAGAATCCAGACCGAACTCAGCCCAAAGCATTAAATACCTGCAGAATCCAGACCACACCCAGCCCAAAGCATTAAATACCTGCAGAATCCAGACCGCACCCAGCCCAAAGCATTAAATACCTGCAGAATCCAGACCGCACTCAGCCCAAAGCATTAACTACCTGCAGAATCCAGACCGCACCCAGCCCAAAGCATTAACTACCTGCAGAATCCAGAACGCACTCAGCCCAAAGCATTAAATACCTGCAGAATCCAGACCGCACCCAGCCCAAAGCATTAAATACCTGCAGAATCCAGACCGCACTCAGCCCAAAGCATTAAATACCTGCAGAATCCAGACCGCACCCAGCCCAAAGCATTAAATACCTGCAGAATCCAGACCGCACCCAGCCCAAAGCATTAAATACCTGCAGAATCCAGACCGAACTCAGCCCAAAGCATTAAATACCTGCAGAATCCAGACCACACCCAGCCCAAAGCATTAAATACCTGCAGAATCCAGACCGCACCCAGCCCAAAGCATTAAATACCTGCAGAATGGCACCTGTGGTGTTTCACTCCTACATTTTCCAAGGATATGTCGCTGTTGCACAGCTGAAGATTGTTTTGTTGTATTTTTAATAAGCTTTGCTTTGTCACCCCATGTTTTCAGCACTGGCATCTCGTTTGTTGGTGTTTTTTGGACATTAGAGGTATGTGAGTGTGTGTCTGTGGGAGAGCGTGTGCGTCTGTGAATGTGTGTTTGTATTTGTATATGTGATTGAGTGCGGGCATGCATGAGTGAGAGAATGAGTGAATCTGTGAGAGTGACCGCATGAGTGAGCACATTTGTGAGTGAGTGAGAAAGTGTGCGCATGTGTGAGTGAGTGTGCACATGCATGAGTGAGTGTGCACATGTGAGTGAGTGAGTGTGCGCATGTGAGTGAGTGAGAGAGTGCGCATGTGAGTTGAGTGAGTGAGTGAGAGTATGTGCGCATGCATGAGTGAGTGAGAGTGCGCATGAGTGAGTGAGAGTGTGTGCATGCGTGAGTGAGTGTGCGCATGAGTGAGTGAGTGATAACCCACCAGTCTCGCACACTCCTGCACTAAACACTGTCGCTGCCTCAAGCATCAGCAACAGAGCCACTGCAAGGTGGTATCCAGGACCCTGGCTCTCTCACCTGTTTCACCTGTGTCAGAGGTGCTCGGAATGCCTCAGGTTCCGCTCCTTACCTTTTCTTTGTGTTGCATAGTCTCCGTTTCCTGATATTTATTTAACCCTTGTGACCTCATCACAAGTTGTGATCAGCAAATAGAGCACTGGTCAGCCTTGTAGCACTTCCCCCACCCTCAGTCCAGTTGTACTGTCACTAAAGAGCTGCAGCTCAGTGCAGCTTAGATACCTGTTGGCTATTGGGCAGTTTGCTCAGTGCGAAGGAGGGGACGTTTCAAAGGGCTTGTGTTTGTGTTGTGAGCTGAGTTACCATGGTAATAAAAATCATGAACACATCCAGTATGGTTTTATTTAGTTAAAGTACATTTTAATATGTGTCTTATAAAGATGATAAAGGGAAAATGTCAGATGTGTTTGTATGAAAAGTGGAAACTCTCAGGCTAGGTGTGCTCCTGCAGAGCTTCCAGTTTCTGTTTGTGATGTCCAAAAGATCAGAGATTAATTTATATATTTTTTAAACAAGCAAAGGAAAAGAGGAAAAAAAAATAAAGAAATGTACCACTAATTGGACTTAAGATGTAGTCCAGCTTGCGAAATGCTCTTCTCTATAGTCTGCACACACTGCCTTAAGCATTGACTGAATGGGTTTCCTTATGGCATGTCAGACCAGAAAATAATGGCTTTTTCACAGCAGAGGATGAAAACGATGTACAGTTGACCAATGTCAGTTTGTATAAAGTATTAAGTGAAAAATATTTATTACATGCATTGAAAGAAATTGTTTACCTATTGAATGTTACCTGTTTATGTAGAAAGGTTTAGATGTAATAAAATACATTCTGCTAACTTGTAAAAGGTCTGTGTAAAATGTCCTTACTTTGTCAGAGATTCATCCTCAGTGCAGCTGATTGTCCGATGAAGCCAACCTCATATGGAGTGGGTGGGGCTTGTGGCTATGTGGGTGGGGCAATGATGTGGGGGAGTGGCTTGTGGTGATATGGGTGGGGCCATGCTGTGGGGGAGTGGCTTGTGGTGATGTGGGTGGGTCCATTGCGTGGGGGAGTGGCTTGTGGTGATGTGGGTGGGGCCATGGTGTGGGGGAGTGGCTTGTGAAGGGACAGGTAGGACTCAGGATGATTGGCAGGGCTTTGTTGCAGGTGCGAAGGTGAGTGTGTCGTTGTCTTGTCTTGCTGTGCATGTACCCACCTTATTGTGACAATTTTTCCTGTCCCATAGAGATGTGAAGCTTAATTACTCACCTATGTGGTGCTCACATATTCAGGGTGCTTTTCCATAACGTGTGTGTAACAACAACATGTACATTCAGAACATACACTAAATGTATTCTTAACTACATAGTATTACATGGCAATTACTCCAGCAGATACATGGGCATTCATGATGACAAGGTGAGTCAGGCAGCTACCTGTGAGCTTCAAGGTGTGACCCATGAGTGTGTAAGCATGTACCAATGCAGAAAGACACACCTGCATAGGTAAGGATTCTTTTTGTCCATCTGCTTGAGCTCAGTCTGGGAATAAGGTGATTTAGCCTGTGAAAAGGTGAGTCCAGTCTGTGTCAGAGGATGGCCAGTGACTCTGCTGTCTTGACCTCAGTGAGAAGCTGGTTTGGCCTCTTGGGGCAGTGTAGCAAGGCATTGTGATTGGAGGGGTTCAGCTCTGCAGGTTTAGCCTGTGGGAGTGGAACAGAGGGATCTGGCCAGAGATCAGGTTTCTGTGATCCTGTGAGCCTCTGGGGTACCCGTGTCTCTGATCGGGCCACTCTCGTACCCGTGTCTCTGATCGGGCCACTCTCGTACCCGTGTCTCTGATCGGGCCACTCTCGTACCCGTGTCTCTGATCAGACTACGCTCGTACCCGTGTCTCTGATCGGGCCACGCTCGTACCCATGTCTCTGATCAGACCACGCTCGAACCCGTGTCTCTGACAGGGCCACGCTCGTACCTGTGTCTCTGATCGGGCAACACTCGTACCCGTGTCTCTGATTGGGCCACGCTCGACCCCATGTCTCTGATCGGGCCACTCTCGTACCCGTGACTCTGATCGGGCCACGCTCGACCCCATGTCTCTGATCGGGCCACTCTCGTACCCATATCTCTGATCGGGCCACGCTCGACCCCATGTCTCTGATCGGGTCACTCTCGTACCCGTGTCTCTGATCTGGCCACGCTTGACCCCATGTCTCTGATCGGGCCACTCTCGTACCCGTGTCTCTGAACGGGCCACAGTGCTGCAGAGAGGCTGATCCTGAGATCTGGGTGACCGTGCTGCAGAGAGGCTGATCCTGAGGTCTGGGTGGCCAGTGCTGCAGAAGCTGATGCAGAATGCATGCAGATGCACTGAAACAAGACAAGCCATCCAGACCATGTAACAGGTGGTGTAAAAGACCATGGAAAAGATCAGTGATATCAGCATCAATCTCATGAAAAAACCTCCCCAGATCCACTCTTCCCCATGCTCTCAGTAGGATAACTGTGGGTCACATGGCCATAGGTGGCATAATTCCAATTTTTTCATTGAAGAAAAATTACCCTTATGGAAATGTCCCTGTCATTGTTTATCATCTCTGGATGGAAGTTGTTATCATTATTAATACTATCCTGTTTTGTATTTATTCAGTTATTTTCCGGTGCTACTTAAGAGCAAACACTGAACAACATCCGTAACAAAAGGCCATGTCATGAAGCACTTCAAAAACAGGAAACTGACGTCAGCAGCTGTGACATTCCTGTGTTTCAGTAAATACAGGGTGTTTGGGATTAAAGACCCACTCCAGCAGAAACGTTGCCTGTCTGCGCTCTTTAATAGTGGAAATAGCAGCATTAGAGCGGGAATGACCTCCGTGACACTTCACTGCAGGTGCAGGGCTGAATCACGGCTGTGCTGGGGCCTTAGTGTTGTGCTAGCTGAGCATCTGCGCTCAATCTGTGTCAGTACTGTGCTAGATCCGTGTCAGTGCTGTGTGGGTGCTGTGTCAGTACTGTGCTGGATCTGTGTCAATGCTGTGTGGGTGCTGTGTCAGTACTGTGCTGGATCTGTGTCAATGCTGTGTGGGTGCTGTGTGAGTACTGTGCTGGATCTGTGTCAATGCTGTGTGGGTGCTGTGTCAGTACTGTGCTGGATCTGTGTCAATGCTGTGTGGGTGCTGTGTCAGTACTGTGCTGGATCTGTGTCAATGCTGTGTGGGTGCTGTGTCAGTACTGTGCTG
This sequence comes from Albula glossodonta, assembly GCA_019788955.1. NCBI lineage: Eukaryota > Metazoa > Chordata > Actinopteri > Albuliformes > Albulidae > Albula > Albula glossodonta. The sequence continues at coordinate 278,829 of JAFBMS010000300.1, forward strand.
AATCTGTATCAATGCTGTGTGGGTGCTGTGTCAGTACTGTGCTAGATCTGTGTCAATGCTGTGTGGGTGCTGTGTCAGTACTGTGTTGGATCTGTATCAATGCTCTGTGGGTGCTGTGTCAGTACTGTGCTAGATCTGTGTCAATGCTGTGTGGGTGCTGTGTCAGTACTGTGCTGGATCTGTGTCAATGCTGTGTGGGTGCTGTGTCAGTACTGTGCTGAATCTGTATCAATGCTGTGTGGGTGCTGTGTCAGTACTGTGCTAGATCTGTGTCAATGCTGTGCGGGTGCTGTGTCAGTACTGTGCTGGATCTGTGTCAATGCTGTGTGGGTGCTGTGTCACTACTGTGCTAGATCTGTGTCAGTACTGTGTGGGTGCTGTGTCAGTACTGTGCTGAATCTGTGTCAGTGCTGTGTGGGTGCTGTGTCAGTACTGTGCTGGATCTGTGTCAATGCTGTGTCAGTACTTTGCTGGATCTGTGTCAATGCTGTGTGGGTGCTGTGTGAGTACTGTGCTGGATCTGTGTCAATGCTGTGTGGGTGCTGTGTCAGTACTGTGCTGGATCTGTGTCAATGCTGTGTGGGTGCTGTGTCAGTACTGTGCTGAATCTGTGTCAATGCTGTGTGGGTGCTGTGTCAGTACTGTGCTAGATCTGTGTCAATGCTGTGTGGGTGCTGTGTCAGTACTGTGCTGGATCTGTGTCAATGCTGTGTGGGTGCTGTGTCAGTACTGTGCTGGATCTGTATCAATGCTGTGTGGGTGCTGTGTCAGTACTGTGCTGGATCTGTGTCAATGCTGTGTGGGTGCTGTGTCAGTACTGTGCTGGATCTGTGTCAATGCTGTGTGGGTGCTGTGTCAGTACTGTGCTGGATCTGTGTCAATGCTGTGTGGGTGCTGTGTCACTACTGTGCTGAATCTGTATCAATGCTGTGTGGGTGCTGTGTCAGTACTGTGCTAGATCTGTGTCAATGCTGTGTGGGTGCTGTGTCAGTACTGTGCTGGATCTGTGTCAATGCTGTGTGGGTGCTGTGTCAGTACTGTGCTGAATCTGTATCAATGCTGTGTGGGTGCTGTGTCAGTACTGTGCTAGATCTGTGTCAATGCTGTGTGGGTGCTGTGTCAGTACTGTGCTGGATCTGTGTCAATGCTGTGTGGGTGCTGTGTCAGTTCTGGGCTGGATCTGTGTCAGTGATGCACAGGTTCTGTACCCTCAGTAGCTATTATTTACTGATACACAGAGGTACTCTTGAACAAAAAAAATACACCTTTTAAAGGTTTTACAGATGACCCTCACTATAGACTTATACACTTTCACCAGAAGAGGGCAGCCTCTCACACACATACAAATACACAACCTTCACTTCTTTTCAAAACATGCTTCTGTCATTTAAATATTTATCATTTCCAGTTTTGCATTAATGTACAAGAACACAATGTAATTTACAATCCATTCAGCTTTGAAATCATTGCTTCATCTTATCAGTGTGCATTGTAGAAAAATACTCTTGCAAATCCAACAGAAAGCAAATCTTTCAAATGGGATATTACTTTCGACAAAATGAATAAAGATTCTGAACCAATTCCACTAAGGTGTTGCTGAAGTCCGTTTGTGTCCTTCTATGTAGCATTTGTATTTATGCCCTTTTTAACAGTGTTCCGGCTTCATGCAGCAATACAGAGTGGGTGCGATCGTATTCACAGTGTGTTATAGGTACAGTCTGACTTCATGCAACAAGTGTCATGTTTTCACCTTTCTCAGTCTCTCTGTCTTATATTTGCTCCTCTCAGAACAATTCTGCTGTCTGGTGTAGTCCAGACCCTTACCACTGTTATACATCACAGTCAGAGGAGAGGACCAACAACAACAGCAATGTGCTCAGGCCAAAGCAAATGCATGAGTCATTCCCTGTGCCCTTATTTTCCCCTTTCACATTCCAGGGGCCACACTGGCCAAACTCTGACACAGGCTGGACCACCTTTTCCTGCCCTTCAGCAGACCTCAGCATACAGGCGCGCAGCTCCATGTGAGACCGCATGAACCCTGTGCCTGGGAGCATCACTCATTCATACCTGCTCAAAAATGCACAACACAAACACATTGCTCCCTGCCTGCTCCTTTTCACACTGCGGTTTTCCAAATGTATCTGACACTGCACGGTCACTGGCCCATGACTGTGGTTCCCTGGAGGACTGAGCTCTGATACAGACCGCTTTAACAGACTAGAGCTGTAATCTGCATGGAAACATACAGCTAAATTAAATAAACTGTCAAACCCACACAGTTAAATATTCCTTCTTATGAACAACTGGTAATACTATATGAAATACTAATTGTGTGGGTACTTTGCTTTAATTTATTTTTCAAAAATTGTTATAGTGTTAACTACTTTATATTTTATATTACACTTATTCAATATCTTCCAGCATACTGTAGACAGTCACAGCTGATTTTCAAAACTGACCATTGCACTCAGCACAAGACTGGTAACATTTACTTTATAAATGTGTTAGTGGAGGGCAGAATTGCATCCTCGGTGTGTTTAGCATGTGTGTGTGTGCACTGTGTGTGTTTAGCATGTGTGTGGGGGTGTGTGCACTGTGTGTGTTTAGTGTGTGAGTGGGGGTGTGTGTGTAGTTTGTGTTTAGCATGTGTGTGTGTGTGTGTACTGTGTGTTTTTAATGTGTGTGTATGCACTGTGTGTGTTAAGCATGTGTGTGGGGGTGTGTGCACTGTGTGTGTTTAGTGTGTGAGTGGGGGTGTGTGTGTGTGTACTGTGTGTTTTTAATGTGTGTGTAGGGGTGTGTGCTCTGTGTGTGTTTAGCATGTGTGTGCATGTACTGTGTGTGTTTAGAGTGTGTATTTGTGTACTGTGTGTGTTTAGCATGTACTGTGTGTTTAGCATGTGTATGTGTGTGTGTATTGTGTGTGTTTAGCATGTGTGTGTGTACTGTGTGTGTTTAGAGTGTGTATTTGTGTACTGTGTGTTTAGCATGTACTGTGTGTGTTTAGCATGTGTATGTGTGTGTGTACTGTGCGTGTTCAGCATGTGTGTGGGTGTTTAGTGTGTGTACTGTGTGTGTTTAGCATGTGTGTGGGTTTTTAGTGTGTGTACTGTGTGTGTTTAGCATGTGTGTGGGTGTTTAGTGTGTGTACTGTGTGTGTTTAGCATGTGTGTGGGTGTTTAGTGTGTGCACTGTGTGTGTTTAGCATGTGTGTGGGTGTTTAGTGTGTGTACTGTGTGTGTTTAGCATGTGTGGGTGTTTAGTGTGTGTACTGTGTGTGTTTAGCATGTGTGTGGGTTTTTAGTGTGTGAAGTGTTTGATTTTTGTGTCTGCAATATGATTTATATAGTTTTAGCCAGCATCAGGAGAAATTACTTCCAGTCTTAACTAGACAAGATCATGATTATAAATTTGTTAAAAGTGATTTAGAATGTCTTACAATATTACTGTTTTGAAGACTACAAGTACAGATTGTAATCTATTTGAACCCAAAGGATTGCACAGATTTTTCTGTCCGTTTCAAAACCAATACTTGCGCTTCCACAAAGATTCCCTGAAGTGTTTTGATGGTACAGTCTGAACACGGGGCAGAGAAACACGCACGGAAAGATTATATTGTATACTATATAGTAATGGCTATTATATTGTTTATAAACACGACAAAACACCCGGGCGGAGACATTCCTTAGTTTATCATGCAGTAGGGCAAACACTTCCAGTCGGTAGGGTGGTATGACCGACGGGAATCTCCAGGTACATTTATTTACCAAATGCACAGTCAAAGGTGCGGCGGAACGAATGAGGAAGTATTTTCCCAAGACTCGCCTAATTGGTCACAGCGCAGAGTTTGTGCCATATATCCCATCCTCATTGGCCCGATATTACGTCAGTTTAGAGCAACTCCACAATTTGTGGTCACGGCGTCAGGTGCAAGTTTGTCCGAGTATCTAATAGAGTAAAAGGAAAGTTGCGTCGGCATCTGAAGTAACTTCGCGCTTGGTGAATGCAGTTTTCTGTGTTTCTAAACAAACAGCAACAGCGTGGGACGTATTTCCCATAACAGTAGGGAAAATGAAGAGTTTGAAGAACAGACTTAAAAAACAAGAATCTACAACCACTGTAAGTTCGAACTCCCTAAAAATACACAGCGAAGAACTGACTGGGTTGCGAGCGCAGTTCTAGATAGTTTAGCTGACTTTAGCTAATTAGCTTCCTAGCTAAGTTATCAAACTCTGATTTCTGTCAAACGAATGTACCGACTTAGTAAGAGATTGTTAGTTAAGCACTATCATAGTTTAAAGTTTATTTACTTTTTAATTAATGGTCTGTCTTGCTAGCAAGCTGTGAGTATTGATAAGGTAGTTGTGGTTTGTTTCTTGTTAGCTTGGTAGCTAACAAACTTTCTCGCATTCTAATGTTAGTGCTCTATGTGTTGGAGTTGGTGTTTGACGTCCCGGCTGGGCATAAGTTTACCATTCTGGGGAGCTGAGTTATCTACCTCACAACATTCTTGTGACATAAAAGAAGCGTTAGTTGCAAATCTGAATCTGCTCACAGAACACCTGTGGTTGCAACTCGGGTAGCCTTTTGGGTGTCAGACCTTACCTCACATTTCACTTCACCTCTACAGCACAAAAAATAATGTCTTTGCTCTTGTCCCCGAACCTTGACTGTGAGGGAATGTAATAGGGGCTCGCTAGCTATACTATGGGGATGATGGTAGTATTAATCAACGGAACAGAATTATATATAAGGTCGACACTAGTAGCGCGCTGTCAAATCGAAGCCATGATTTGTGTAGGTCGAGGTGGTATGAAAACCGAACAAATTTAAATAATGCTCACCGCCCATTGGAAAAAAAAAAACCCCTCCCAACAAACAGGTCCAGGCTCACAAAGTCTAAAAATAAAAAATATTCAATAAGTATCTCGGGAAAAAAATCACTGGATATGAACAGTGCAGGCAAGCTGAAGGACTGTATTTGCTACATTCTGCTGGTTTCTCTCAGGTGGAGAAGGGCGAGCTGCGCTACACCCAGGAAGGTCTGCTCAACCACGGTGCAAATCAAACTGCAATTTAAGGATTTACTCCCTACCACACACACAATTACAGTACAATATTGCAGGATCATGTTGCGCAAAACCGGCTGTTAGCGTGCAAAACAAAGTACATGCTCTCTGTGTCTGAGTCGAGGCATCCACACAGCGTCGTGTCTGTGTCCCCCGGTTAGCTTCTTGTGAGACTCGGTTTTAGGTGGTAGGCGTCAATACGTGAGGAGATGCCATGCTTTGACATGCGTGTGAGAGTGCTGAAGGCGCAGCGTCGAAGCGATCGATGAGTCGAAATGGCCTACATTAAAAACCTGTCTTAAATCAAGGAAAAAAATATCATTGCAGCTCATCGCGTGTTGCATGAAGGACAGACGGCTGACCTGTTCTCATTGTTCTGCGACTGAGTGACGTGGCAGTTACGGGTACATCGCCTGTCACAGTGACCAGAGAGCCTAACAAGGGGCTTGTCTTACACGGCACTACAAAAGATGAGAAAGGCAGACAGATGCCATTTCGGAGGTTTCATCTTATGTCCTTGTAATTTGAAATGACAACCACAAATGAGCAATATTAGTCATAATGATAGAGTCTTATCAGTTTTTTTAAACTGAAATTGGTTCACAAAGATTTAACATTGATGCTGTGCACATGCAGTGCTTAAACAGAAAAATAACCCCCTCTGTGAATGACAGCTGCAAAGCAGAGGCGATGGCTTGGCTGTGTCTCATCCACTAAATAAGATAATTCTGTCCCAGCATGCACTGGGTCATGCATAACAATTCTAGAGAGGCCTGGTTAATTTTCGTCATTGTGTGGATGCAGGTGGAGACCTCAGTGACTGAAGGAGCAGTGGTTTCAGGGGCGCGTTTTGCAGGAGTGAGTCCAGGCCCAATCACTGTTCTGCTGAGGCAGTGAATCACTGCTCTAGTGAAGAACTAAATCACCGAATCACTGTTCTACTGAGGCAGTGAATCACTGCTCTAGTGAAGAACTGAATCACCGAATCACTGTTCTACTGAGGCAGTGAATCACTGCTCTAGTGAAGAATGTTGTGTTTGCTGTTGTATGAGGGGCTGTGTGTGAGCATGTGTAACGCAGCTCAGAGGTGTGTTAAGTCTGTTTCTGCAGGAGTCGGCACGCTGGGATTCAGCTTCCATAATCCATCCTCAAACAGCCCTTTACATTAGCTCCTTTAGTCACCGAAGCTTACTTTCTCCCGCCTCTGAAGCTGTCCTGCGGATATGTGGCTGGCTCTCAGGAGAGAGGGAACGGGTGTTCTGGATCCCAAGCCTGGTTGTGCCAGCTCTGTGCTGCCTAAACATGTTAGATGCTGTGTCCCAGCTCTGCGGCATACGTGGGTGTGAGACACTTCTCTGGCTCCAGCTTTTCCTTCGTTACAGCAGTGCAGTGCAGACAGCTGACCAGCATGTCCCCAGGGCAGCTCCATGTTCAGACTGCTTAAGGTTTTACCAGAGAGGAGGTGGGGTTTAGTGAGTGTGATACAGGGAGAAGGTGGGGTTTAGAGAGTGTGATACAGGGAGAAGGTGGGGTTTAGAGAGTGTGATACAGGGAGAAGGTGGGTTTAGTCAGAGTGATACAGGGAGGAGGTGGGGTTTAGTCAGTGTGGTATAGAGAGGAGGTGGGGTTTAGCCAGTGTGATACAGGGAGGAGGTGGGGTTTAGTCAGTGTGATACAGGGAGGAGGTGGGGTTTAGTCAGTGTGATACAGGGAGGAGGTGGGGTTTAGTGAGTGTGGTGTAGAGAGGAGGTGGGGTTTAGTGAGTGTGATACAGGGAGGAGGTGGGGTTTAGTGAGTGTGGTGTAGGGAGGAGGTGGGGTTTAGTGAGTGTGATACAGGGAGGAGGTGGGGTTTAGTGAGTGTGATACAGGGAGGAGGTGGGGTTTAGAGAGTGTGATACAGGGAGAAGGTGGGGTTTAGTGATTGTGATTTTGGGAGGAGGTGGGGTTTAGTAAGTGTGATACAGGGAGAAGGTGGGTTTAGTCAGAGTGATACAGGGAGGAGGTGGGGTTTAGTGAGTGTGGTATAGAGAGGAGGTGGGGTTTAGTCAGTGTGATACAGGGAGGAGGTGGGGTTTAGTGAGTGTGATACAGGGAGGAGGTGGGGTTTAGTGAGTGTGGTATAGGGAGGAGGTGGGGTTTAGAGAGTGTGATACAGGGAGGAGGTGGGGTTTAGTGAGTGTGATACAGGGAGGAGGTGGGGTTTAGTGAGTGTGGTATAGAGAGGAGGTGGGGTTTAGTGAGTGTGGTGTAGAGAGGAGGTGGGGTTTAGTGAGTGTGATACAGGGAGGAGGTGGGGTTTAGTGAGTGTGGTGTAGAGAGGAGGTGGGGTTTAGTGAGTGTGGTACAGAGAGGAGGTGGGGTTTAGTGAGTGTGATACAGGGAGGAGGTGGGGTTTAGTGAGTGTGATACAGGGAGGAGGTGGGGTTTAGTGAGTGTGATATAGGGAGGAGGTGGGGTTTAGTGAGTGTGATACAGGGAGGAGGTGGGGTTTAGTGAGTGTGGTACAGAGAGGAGGTGGGGTTTAGTGAGTGTGGTATTGAGAGGAGGCGGGGTTTAGTGAGTATGATACAGGGAAGAGGTGGGATTTAGTGAGTGATATAGAGAGGAGTTGGTGTTTAGGGAGTGATATAAGGAGGAGGTGGGAGTTAGTGAGTGTGATACAGAGAGGAGGTGGGGTTTAGTGAGTGATATAGGGAGGAAGTGGGGTTTAGTCAGTGTAATACTGGGAGGAGGTGGAGTTTAGTGAGTGTGATACAGGGAGAAGGTGGGGTTTAGTGAGTGTGATACAGGGAGGAGGTGGGATTTAGTCAGTGTGATATAGCGAGGAGGTGGGGTTTAGTGAGTGTGGTGTAGAGAGGAGGTGGGGTTTAGAGAGTGTGATACAGGGAGGAGGTGGGGTTTAGTGAGTGATACAGGGAGGAGGTGGGTGTGGCCAGCACAGACAGTGCATAAGCTGTTTTACCTTCCAGGCCCATCAAACTGGTAAAGGGGGGGAGTGGGCATTATATTTTTTGACATCTTAACAGACTTGTTTGACAGGTTAATCTAGGTGTGTGAGGAGGAGATGTGAACCTGTGTTTGTGGAGAAATAGTGCTTGCTTTTCACTTTCCTTGGAGCACTTGCTGGGAGAGCTCTGGGTGTCTGGCTGTTGTCCAATGCAGGCAATGTTTCGGCAGGCGGAGCAGCATTGGGAGCAGTAGAGGGTGCAGGCCCTCTCTGTGCCGGTAGATCCCTGCCCCTCCCATGCTGTTGCAGGTATGCTAGCAGAGTGTGGGTGAGGTTTGATCCCGCCCACCATGCCCATTCCCGTTCTGGCAGACCCTGACGCTCACTGCCCCGGTGTTTGGCCCCGCTCTAGTGTTCAGCCGCACCCCAGTATTCGGCCTCACCCTACTGTTGGGCCATGCCCCAGGAGCACAGCCACAGGGTAGCTGGAGTTTCCCATGGCAGGAAATGGAGAGCACAGGGCACACAGCATTATGGGTAGGCCACCACGGCCAGGCAGTGAAATCACTGAAACTAAGCTTTGCAGCAACACTTTATTTCATCTCTTTTTACACTGTATTACCCAGCGTGTCCAGTCTAATCCTCTCAAACAGCACCCCAGTGCCCCCGACTTACCCTCAAACAACACCCTAAATTACCCCAGGGGAAAGAAAAATTAAATAATAAAAATGAAAAATATAAGCTGGGAGGCTGCACTAATGGCTGCTCAGTAATGTAAGGCATAGCGCGTGTGAAAGCGGAACGCTTCTCCAAATGAAGTTATGACAGCAGTATAGCCATCAGCACACACCCACCTGGGACAGGCCAAAAACACACACCCACCTGGGACAGGCCAAAAACACACACCCATCTGGGATGGGCCAAAAACTGCTGACACTCAGTTCTACAGTCTGTTGAACTATGACTCTTGAAACTGACTGACAGCAGAGCAATCACACCTGTTCTGGAATCTAACATGCTCAGACTCATTGTACTGTAAGGTTATCAGCAGCCTGGTCAGGCTCACAGTGCTGTAAGGTTATGAGCAGCCTGGTCAGGCTCATAGTGCTGTAAGGTTATGAGCAGCCTGGTCAGGCTCATAGTGCTGTAAGGTTATGAGCAGCCTGGTCAGGCTCATAGTGCTGTAAGGTTATGAGCAGCCTGGTCAGGCTCATAGTGCTGTAAGGTTATGAGCGGCCTGGTCAGGCTCATAGTGCTGTAAGGTTATGAGCGGCCTGGTCAGGCTCATAGTGCTGTAAGGTTATGAGCGGCCTGGTCAGGCTCATAGCGCTGTAAGGTTATGAGCGGCCTGGTCAGGCTCATAGCGCTGTAAGGTTATGAGCGGCCTGGTCAGGCTCATAGCGCTGTAAGGTTATGAGCGGCCTGGTCAGGCTCATAGCGCTGTAAGGTTATGAGCGGCCTGGTCAGGCTCATAGCGCTGTAAGGTTATGAGCAGCCTGGTCAGGCTCATAGCGCTGTAAGGTTATGAGCAGCCTGGTCAGGCTCATAGCGCTGTAAGGTTATGAGCAGCCTGGTCAGGCTCATAGCGCTGTAAGGTTATGAGCGGCCTGGTCAGGCTCATAGCGCTGTAAGGTTATGAGCGGCCTGGTCAGGCTCATAGCGCTGTAAGGTTATGAGCAGCCTGGTCAGGCTCATAGCGCTGTAAGGTTATGAGCAGCCTGGTCAGGCTCATAGCGCTGTAAGGTTATGAGCAGCCTGGTCAGGCTCATAGCGCTGTAAGGTTATGAGCAGCCTGGTCAGGCTCATAGTGCTGTAAGGTTATGAGCAGCCTGGTCAGGCTCATAGTACTGTAAGGATATGAGCAGCCTGGTCAGGCTCATAGTGCTGTAAGGTTATGAGCGGCCTGGTCAGGCTCATAGTGCTGAGCCTGTCGATTATAGCTGTAGAGAAACAAGACATTATTACAGAACTGATTTAATGGATATAGAGGTTCAGAAGTGCAGTTCGTAGAATGACCCTGGATGAGTGAGTTTGTATAATAAACGGGATCCTAAGTGTGCTGATGTGTGAATGAAGTAGCTGCTGCCCCCCCTCATTTGTGCTGTTGACTCCATGTTTAAAATAAACGGCGGATGTAAGGGTGTTCCTGCTTCCAGCATGGGCCTTCCTGACCGGATGACCCAGAATTCCCTCAGTCAGGCACACACAAGCGCCTCCTCTTTCACTCTGTGCCTGGGCTGTGCTCCACTCCTCTGAAGGGGAGGTGGGGAGGTGAATCTGAGAGACGTGAGCTGTGTGACCATGGGGAGACCTGACTCAGGCTTTAACAGGGAACTGGTCTGTGACAGAGGAACCAGTCCTAGTGCGGGAGGCTGTCGGTTATGTGCTCCTGTCCTAGTGCGGGAGGCTGTCGGTTATGTGCTCCTGTCCTATCTCTGCTCAGGGGCAGCAGAGTGTAGGGTATCTCTGCTCAGAGGCAGCAGAGTGTAGGGTATCTCTGCTCAGGGGCAGCAGAGTGTAGGGTATCTCTGCTCAGAGGCAGCAGAGTGTAGGGTATCTCTGCTCAGGGGCAGCAGAGTGTAGGGTATCTCTGCTCAGGGGCAGCAGAGTGTAGGGTATCTCTGCTCAGAGGCATCAGAGTGTCGGGTATCTCTGCCCAGGGGCAGCAGAGTGTAGGGTATCTCTGCTCAGAGGCAGCAGAGTGTAGGGTATCTCTGCTCAGGGGCAGCAGAGTGTAGGGTATCTCTGCTCAGGGGCAGCAGAGTGTAGGGTATCTCTGCTCAGAGGCATCAGAGTGTAGGGTATCTCTGCTCAGAGGCATCAGAGTGTAGGGTATCTCTGCTCAGAGGCATCAGAGTGTAGGGTATCTCTGCTCAGAGGCAGCAGAGTGTAGGGTATCTCTGCTCAGGGGCAGCAGAGTGTAGGGTATCTCTGCTCAGAGGCATCAGAGTGTAGGGTGTCTCTGCTCAGGGGCAGCAGAGTGTAGGGTATCTCTGCTCAGGGGCAGCAGAGTGTAGGGTATCTCTGCTCAGGGGCAGCAGAGTGTAGGGTATCTCTGCTCAGAGGCATCAGAGTGTAGGGTATCTCTGCTCAGGGGCAGCAGAGTGTAGGGTATCTCTGCTCAGGGGCATCAGAGTGTAGGGTATCTCTGCTCAGGGGCAGCAGAGTGTAGGGTATCTCTGCTCAGAGGCATCAGAGTGTAGGGTATCTCTGCTCAGAGGCATCAGAGTGTAGGGTATCTGCTCAGATGTCAGCCTGTGTGACTGGAATGTGTGTGTGTGTGTGTGAGAGACATGGTGTGTGAGTGAGTGTGTGACGCGCTGTGCTCTGTGCTGTGTGTGAGTGAGTGTGTGACGCGCTGTGCTCTGTGCTGTGTGTGTGTGAGTGAGTGTGTGACGCGCTGTGCTCTGTGCTGTGTGTGAGTGAGTGTGTGACGCGCTGTGCTCTGTGCTGTGTGTGAGTGAGTGTGTGACGCGCTGTGCTCTGTGCTGTGTGTGAGTGAGTGTGTGATGCGCTGTGCTCTGTGCTGTGTGTGAGTGAGTGTGTGACGCGCTGTGCTCTGTGCTGTGTGTGAGTGAGTGTGTGACGCGCTGTGCTCTGTGCTGTGTGTGAGTGAGTGTGTGACGCGCTGTGCTCTGTGCTGTGTGTGAGTGAGTGTGTGACGCGCTGTGCTCTGTGCTGTGTGTGAGTGAGTGTGTGACGCGCTGTGCTCTGTGCTGTGTGTGAGTGAGTGTGTGACGCGCTGTGCTCTGTGCTGTGTGTGAGTGAGTGTGTGACGCGCTGTGCTCTGTGCTGTGTGTGAGTGAGTGTGTGACGCGCTGTGCTCTGCTGTGTGTGAGTGAGTGTGTGACGCGCTGTGCTCTGTGCTGTGTGTGAGTGAGTGTGTGACGCGCTGTGCTCTGTGCTGTGTGTGAGTGAGTGTGTGACGCGCTGTGCTCTGTGCTGTGTGTGAGTGAGTGTGTGACGCGCTGTGCTCTGTGCTGTGTGTGAGTGAGTGTGTGACGCGCTGTGCTCTGTGCTGTGTGTGAGTGAGTGTGTGACGCGCTGTGCTCTGTGCTGTGTGCGAGTGAGTGTGTGACGCGCTGTGCTCTGTGCTATGTGTGTGTGAGTGAGTGTGTGACGCGCTGTGCTCTGTGCTGTGTGTGAGTGAGTGTGTGACGCGCTGTGCTCTGTCCCTCCTGCAGCATACAGAGTGGGGGAAGCATGACGAGCGGCTGCTGAAGGCGGTGGAGCGTGGAGAACTGGACAAGCTGACATCCGCGCTCAGCAAGAAGGGCGTCGTTCCCACCAAGCTGGATCTGGAAGGCCGCTCTGCGTGAGTCCTGCACCCCAATACAGCCCTGTACCCCACACAGCTTTACCCACACACACACTCACACTTACAACTTCACCTACACACAATAATACTCACTGAGAACTTTATCTACACACACACACTCACTGAGATAACCATCTACACACAAACACACAAACTGAGAACTTTGTCTACACACACATGGGCACACGCATGCACACTTACTGAAATAACTTTATCCACACACACACTCACACTTACACAACTTTACCTACACACACAAATACTCACTGAGAACTTTATCTACACACATGCACACACACACACGCACACATTTTTCTGAATTCATTCGGAGAACTACATGACATGGAAATCTTACAACATTAATTATAATATTAATTTCAATCAAATGTCTTATTTTGTATTTAGTTTTGGGTATGAATGGTAGCTGTTTTTCTTGCTGTATTTCAGGGCTGTTCTTCATTATTCTAATCCAGCTCTTAAACATGACATCTGTTTTGCCAAATTTTCAGTGTGTCTCCATGCTTGCCACCTGTATTAAAGTATCCAAACATTAGTCTCTGTTAAACAGCCTCAGCCTCTCTCAGATGTATTTATGCTCCCCAAAAGTAACGTCTCTACAGAGGAAATATCTCTGTTCATTTTTAATGTAAGATCAAATCTACGGAACTCACAATCAAATGCTGTACACTGATGTATAGTTATTATAGATAGATAGATGAATGATCTCCTGTGTCGCTCTTTTCCACACCGGGGTTGAATGAGTCTGCTGCTGAACATGCCCTTCAGCTGGGCTGGCATGCTGTGTAGGAGGTGGGGGGCGTTACCCAAGATCGCCAGCAGTTTTGTCAGCATTCCTCCGCCATCTCCTCCATTGTGACCAGCTTGGATCCAATGACAGACGCAGCCTTCTCAATGAGTTTGTTCAGTCTGCTGGCGTCCTTTGCTTTGATGCCTTCACCCCAGCACACCTCAGCATAGAGGACCCTGTACTCCTCCCGGCTGCCCTCCGCACACCCCACAATGGCAGTGTCATCCGAGAATTTCTGCAGGTGACAGGATAAAGAACTGTGCTTGGAGTCCGATGTGTAGATGGCGAACAGGAAGGGAGAGAGCACAGTTCCCTTGGGGGCCCCGATGTTACAAGCAGACACACAGCTCTGTAGCCTCAAACTGCAGTCTGCCTGTCAAGTAGTCCTCGATCCATGAAACCATGGGGGCATCCACCTGCATGTCCTCCAGTTTATCCTTCAGCAGTCCAGGCTGCATGGCTTATGGGCTGCAGGTGGCATGGGTGCGGTCCCAGGTACTTCCTGTCTTTTGGCAATACATCATGCCTGGGGCAATAATGAGCTCAAGCCTTTGATCCAATAGATCTAAACATGGCTAAAAATCAAACACTTTGGTGAAATAAAAGCAGATGAAAGCTGAAGCTGGGGCTTTGTTTGGTGTTTTTGTGGTGTTGTGGAGTCATATCCGTGGGATTACCCAGCGGCTGGCTGCTCTGGGGGAGGCTGGTGATTTCTGTGGCAGCACTGAGGCCCAGCTCTAGCCTTATTGTCCTTGTTGGAATCTGCTGCTTAGATGTACAGCTGAAACCCTGCTCAGTGTAAGCTGCTCAGTGAAACCCTGTTCAGTGTAAGCTGCTCAGTGAAACCCTTCTCAGTGAAACCTGCTCAGTGAAACCCGCTCAGTGTATCCAGCTCAGTGAAACCCTGCTCGGTGTAAGCTGCTCAGTGAAACCCTGCTCAGTGTAAGCTGCTCAGTGAAACCCTGCTCAGTGAAACGCGCTCAGTGTAAGCTGCTCAGTGAAACCCTGCTCAGTGAAACGCGCTCAGTGTAAGCTGCTCAGTGAAACCCTGCTCAGTGAAACGCGCTCAGTGTAAGCTGCTCAGTGAAATCCTCCTCAGTGAAACTTGCTCAGTGTAAGCTGCTCAGTGAAATCCTCCTCAGTGAAACGTGCTCAGTGAAACCCTGCTCAGTGTAAGCTGCTCAGTGAAACCCTGCTCAGTGTATCCAGCTCAGTGTAAGCTGCTCAGTGAAACCCTGCTCAGTGTATCCAGCTCAGTGTAAGCTGCTCAGTGAAACGCGCTCAGTGTAAGCTGCTCAGTGTAACCCCGTTCAGTGTAACCCCTCTCAGTGTAAGCTACTCAGTGAAACCCTGCTCAGTGTAAGCTGTTCAGTGAAACCCTGCTCAGTGTAAGCTGTTCAGTGAAACCCTACTCTATGTACCCCGTTCAGGGCTGCAGGATTGTCTGCCCCTCGATTGCAGCAATGATCACCCAGCATGCCTTTGGGTGGGTGTGACGGCACAGGTGTTTATGTGACAGAGCTAGTTTGTGTGTGTGTGTGTGAGACCCCTCATTCTGCTGTTTCTCTGCAGTGAAGCCTAGCTCAGTTTCCCTCCTCTTTAACCAACTTGTCCTCAGTCTTTCCATCCCCTTTACTCTCCCGTTGTTTCTGTTCTCCGCAGGTTCCACCTTGCGGCCAGCAGGGGGCAGCTTGGCTGTCTGAGTGCGATCCTGGGCCATGGTGTGGACGTTATGGCAACTGATGGCAACGGTGTGTGAGATGCTCTGTGATCACTGTTGATAGAGACAGGGTCGCCATAGCAGCGGCATCCCGTTTCTCTGGCGCACACACAGCTGAAGGAGCTGTCACAGCTGCAGGGTTTCTCTGGTGCGTTCTGTTCTGAAGGTGTTTGATTCACATGCTGATCGTTTTGCAGGTAAGAACGCTCTTCACCTGGCTGCAAGGAACGGACACTCAGCATGCGTGGAGAAGCTGCTGCAGGTACTAAGACCGCCATCCTTTCCATCTGCGTCAGCTCAGCCTCTGATTGGCTGATAGTGTGGTTGATTTAATTGCTGATTGGTTGGTTTGATTAGTGGCTCACCTTCTGATCCCCTTCTTTCTTACCGACTACCACTTCTATATGTTTGGAGCAATTTAACAATTACAATGGGTTTCAGTCAGTCACAGCTGTTGACCATTGTTAATTAGTACAGGTTGAGTATCCCTTATCAGAAATGCCTTGGACCAGAAGCATTCTGGATTTTTGATTTTTTTCGGATTTTGGAATATTTCCATATACATTCCCAGATAATTCCAAGTTCCATTCTGACCGACTGGTTGTATCTCAAAGTGTATCTTGATTTGTATTCGAAGTCATACAAATGTTAGCATGGCATGTACACGTATACATACAGTACTGTGTTTCAAATAATGCATCTGGGAGGTAATATATGGGTTAAGTAGGTTATGTCTGCTTTCTTTATTTTTTCAAATTTATTCAGTACAGTGTTTTTTTCAGTCATATGTAGGCTACGGATGGTCGTAGGTCTCATAGGTAAGGTGTGGAATTTTCCAGTTGTGGCATTATGTCAGTGCTCAGAACTGTTAGCTAAACCACATTCCAGTGAACTACTAATGCTCCAGTATTAGTGAAGGGCCCACTAACACTGGAGCATTAGTGTGTGCATGAGAGTACAGCTGTATAACAGAGTGTGTTTAACTGTGTGTGTGTGTGTGTGTGTGTGCGCGCGCGCGCTTTTTGTTCTTGCAGCACAAGTGTCCTGTAGAGAAGGTGGATCTGCAGGGCAGGAGTGCTCTTCATGATGCAGGTGAGTAGGGGGCATTGTAGGGCTCAGTGTAGGGGGCATTGTAGGGCTCAGCAAAGGGGGCATTGTGGGATGCATGCGTGTGCCTGTGTGCTTTGGAAATGTTGCTTTTCAGAAGCTCTTCAGTTCCACAGTGTGTTGCAGGTGTGAATTGATGGTGCAGGAACCTTTTCCGTTTTACTGCAGAATGTTCAGTGTTGATGAGAATATGCTGCAGCTGTTGGTGTTTCTGAGCCACAGCTTCCTGTTTCCTCTGGTCACCCATGGTAATGAGTGTCATGGGGCAGGCAGGGTTAAGGCACGGGTCAGTGTTGTTGTGACAGTGCTCAGTGGTGGTTTCACAGTGGTCAGTGTTGTTGTGACAGTAGGCAGTGGTGGGTTTCACAGGGTTCTGTGTTTTGCAGTGATGGCCGGCTGCTCCACCAGTGTACAGCTGCTGTGTGACAACGGTGCTGCAGTCAATGCCAGTGACGTGGTGGGTAGTGTGTGTGTGTGTGTGTGTGTGTGTGTGTGTGTGTGTGTGTGTATGTATGTGTATGGTGTGTGAGTGTATGTCTGTGTACAGCGTGTGAGTACATGCGTGCATGCATGAGTGTGTGTGTCTGTCTGTGTGCGTGTGTGTGTAACTGTGTGCCTTTCTCTTCAGGATGGCCGCACTCCTCTGGTTCTTGCCACACAGATGTGTCACCCTCAGATCTGCCACCTGCTGCTGGAGAGGGGCGCTGACATCACCGCCCGTGACAAACACAACAAGTGGGAACCTGTGTGTGTCTGTGTGTGTGTGTGAGAGACAGAGAGAGTGGGAGCTTGTGTGTGTGTGTGCGCTTGTGTTCATGCATGCGTGTGTGTGTGTGTGAGAGAGAGAGAGTGGGAGCTTGTGTGTGTGTGCGCTTGTGTTCATGCGCACGTGTGTGTGTGTGTGTGAGAGAGAGAGAGAGAGAGAGAGAGCGGGAGCTTGTATGTGTGTGTGTGTGTGTGTGAGAGAGAGAGAGCGGGAGCGTGTGTGTGTGTGTATGTGTGCGCTTGTGTTCATGCGTATGTGTGTATGTGTGAGAGAGAGAGAGGGAGCCTTGTGTGTGTGTGTGTGTGTGTGTGTGTGTGTGTGTGTGTGTGTGTGTGTGTGTGTATGTGTGTGTGTGTGTGTGTGTGTGTGTGTGTGTGTGTGTGTTCATGCGTGTGTGTGTGTGTTCATGCGCGTGCGTGCGTGCGTGTGTGTGTGTGTGTTAATGCATGTGTGTGTGTGGTGGTCTGCAGGACTGCTCTCATTCTGGGGTGTGAGTTCTGCTGTGAGGAGGCAGTGGAGGTTCTGCTGCAGGGGGGAGCGGACGTCACAGCAGTGGACAACTTTGGCTACGATAGCTACCACTATGCTCGCCTGAGCAAGAGCCCCGAGCTGCTCGCACTGGTCAAAAGAGCCCTGGACCGCTCCAGCAAGGGTGAGCCCACAAACACTAACTCACTTACCCGCTAATTCACCGACCCACTAAGTCTTACCGTATTTATTTGTGTATAATACGCACTTACACACCCCTAATTATGGGCAATGAAGTCCTGGAAAAAAAGCATCTCTTGTGTATAATACGCTCTGACTTTTCCTTAGTATCATTTCAGGCTGTCAGACATGGAGATCGCAGCGGCAGGCCATGTCTTGATGTATGGAAAAAGGAATGTTTAGTAATATTTATTATAACTGTTGAATAAAATACTGAATGAAATTATATCAGGAGTGTATGTACGGTACGTGTATGCGTCCCAAACCATCACGGTACAGACGTTATGGTTTGGTGCATGCAGTTATACGGAGGGCACAAGGTAGATAATGTGCGAAGATTGATGAATGTAATGCGGAACCAATTTCACAAGCGTGAGTTCCACCCGGAAACCTTTAACTGTAAACCGTTGCATGCCATACTGAACTTACCTGAAGCTGTTTGACTTGGTCTGACTCAGTCTCACTATGGCGAGTGGAAATGACACAGGAGCTTTTCAAAATAAATGAAACTTAGCCTTATGCATTTTGGGTTTTTGTTGCTTTTCTCCCGTACCAAACCGTGGTGTGAGCCAAACCGTGACTTCTGTGTGCTGTTCAGCGGTGGTCCGTAAATTGAAAACAGGAAACACAAACCTCATCTTTTAAATCTATCATTAATTGCAACCTGTTCCCGTTTATCCGCCTAGATTTACAATAAAACAAACGATTCGCAGAATTATCAACACCAATCCTGTAAACAGTAAATTGTTATCAGTGTCTGTGATAGTGGCTGTTTATTCCTTTATTGCGCATTGCACTCAATGCAGATGCATTATAAAAGATCTTGTTTTTTTTCAAACCAAAAAGTTTATTTTCAGAAACTGAGATTGATTTCAATACGTTTACTTCCGTTTTATAAATTTGAAGTTTGTAGCATAAGAAAGGTACAATGTAAAACACATGAAGGGATTCGTTTTTCAGTATGTATTCAAAAAGATTGCCATCCTTGATAAACAATTCCATGCTGTATCTTTCGCTGTACCGCACAGGATTCAGACAATCCACTGTGCTTCGCAAGCATTTGAACAGCAGAATCTTGCAAATTAGACGAGCGCATTTGACATTAATATTCCCTGACTTGGGGCAGAGAGCGGAAAGTACAATTATCCACAAATTACAAGAACGTGTGGGTATCACAAATGCTACACAGCTCAGTAAAGAGAAACACCCATCACAAAATGACACTGGTTATCATTTACTTTATTTGTGCAAATGGTGTTAATTATTCTGCAGATTGTTAGGTTGAAATCAATGATAGATTTAAAGGTGAAGTTTGTGCTTCCTGTTTACAACTCGCCGACCGCCACTGGTACCGTTACACCCTTAGTCATTACCAACTAATCCTGTTACTTTGAAAAAGTTCATGCATCCTAAAATAAACAAAAAGGAAATTCGACAGAACTTTCAATTTTACTGGTGTAAGCCGTACAAATGCACCTGTTGTAAAATCAAAATTGTGGAAATCACATGATCAGTGTAGTGTTATCTTCCAACCTGAATCTGCCAGAACATGAAGTATTACTTGTCTTCGCTTCGCTTTTATCATGGTGATTTAATTCTTCTACACTGTCAACTTAGCATTATTGGCTGATTGATCAGTTAGCTTGGACAATAAATATATCTTATTTACGGTCATGCCATCCCGAATGTGGCCAAGCACGTGACCGGGAAAAAAAGGGTAACATTTAGTTCTTGTGTATAATGCCCACCCTTAATTTTTAGATTTAAAAATCTGGAAAAAAGTGCATTATACATGAATAAATATGGTACTCACACACTCATTCACTGACCTAGTCACTCAGTAACTCACTGACACTGACAGTTACTCACTAATTCACTGACCTAGTCACTCGCGAACTCACTGACTCAGTCAAACTTGTTGACTGAGTCACTGACTCACTTATCCACTGCTCAAATCACTCACTCTTGGTAAGATGGCGTCACCTCATCATTCACAGTACTGTAGGATGAAGTACGTTCTTCTGTTGTTGGTGCAGCAGGAGGCTGTATATTAGAATAACATAATGTCGGGTTTCAACTCAGTATTCTGAGTAAGTGAGCATGATAACTCCATCATAACGGTACCGATGTGTCTGTTTCTCTCTCCCTGTACAGCGAAGCACATGGCCAGGATGAGGGCCCGTAAGGTACGGACTCACTCTAACACTGTGCTGTGGTTACTCTGTGTGGATCATTCTAACAGAGTGATTCACTGTGTCTGAGCTCACCATGAGCACAGAGTGATTCACTGTGTCTGAGCTCACCATGAGCACAGAGTGATTCACTGTGTCTGAGCTCACCGGGAGCACAGAGTGATTCACTGTGTCTGAGCTCACCGGGAGCACAGAGTGATTCACTGTGTCTGAGCTCACCGGGAGCACAGAGTGATTCACTGTGTCTGAGCTCACCGGGAGCACAGAGTGATTCACTGTGTCTGAGCTCAGCGTGAGCACAGAGTGATTCAAACGTGTGGCCATCCCCAAAGACAGCCAGCTCACTGCTCCTGTGCTCACAGGTGTGATACCCAACTACTTTTTTGTGTGTGTGTGTGTGTGTGTGTTTGCAGTTGTCTCTAGACCGGAACCCTGAGGTGGCAGACAGGGCTAAGGCTACACAGGTGAGTAGAGTCCTCTGGGAGAGCGTGTTTTGCAGTGAAATTAGTTTGGTAATCGTTAGCGACTGTCAGTTGAGGTTGCATTATTTACAACTATCACAGCAAATGCACACATCTCAACACAGAACAGTGCATTACTGACTGTATGTATGTGAACAGTCAGACTAGCAAGCCCCTTCAAAACTCATGAGTGTTTGTCTGTCTCCAGAACCTGTGCACATGAATGCTGCACGAGGCGAGGTGTTGGTGTGTTAATTATGGGTTAAAGATATCCTCTGAGTGTCCTCTGTTTAATGTTTTTGCAGAAGCCTCCGGTGGAAGAGCCCCAGAAGCAGGTGAATAAATGATTTTTAACTGTTGCTTCTCTTTAGTGGCTGTCGTCTGTAATCTGCCTGATTGGAGGGAACATGGGCAGGAAACCCCTCAGTTTGAGTAATGTACATCTGAGTAAGTAATAAATATGATAACGAGCAGGGGATGAATGTGAGTCATCTGTGTGTGTTTGCAGGAGGACAGCTCCACCCAACCTGCGACTAAAGGTAAGGGGGGGTTAACCCAACCTGCTACGAAAGGTGAGGGGGGGGTGAACCCAACCTGCTACTGAAGGTGAGGGGGGGTTAACCCAACCTGCTACTAAAGGTGAGGGGGGGGGGTTAACCCAACCCGCTACTAAAGGTGAGGGGGGGGGGTTAACCCAACCTGCTACTAAAGGTGGGGGGGGGGTTAACCCAACCTGCTACTGAAGGTGAGGGGGGGGGTTAACCCAACCTGCTACAAAAGGTGAGAGGGGGGGTTAACCCAACCCGCTACTAAAGGTGAGAGGGGGGGGGTTAACCCAACCTGCTACTAAAGGTGAGGGGGGGGTTAACCCAACCTGCTACTGAAGGTGAGGGGGGGTTAACCCAACCTGCTACTAAAGGTGGGGGGGGGTTAACCCAACCTGCTACTGAAGGTGAGGGGGGGTTAACCCAACCTGCTACAAAAGGTGAGAGGGGGGGTTAACCCAACCTGCTACAAAAGGTGAGGGGGGGTTAACCCAACCTGCTACAAAAGGTGAGAGGGGGGGTTAACCCAACCTGCAACTAAAGGTGAGGGGGGGGTTAACCCAACCTGCTCCTAAAGGTGAGAGGGGGGGTTAACCCAACCTGAGAGGGGGGCTCTGCCCATGGTTTTGGGTGGGGGGGTTCTGCATTTTACTGCATTCAAACCGCAACACTCATGTGATGAGCAGGTGAGCTTCTCATAATGAACTCATTTCAGATGTACACCATTGCAGCGATCATTTTATATTAGGGAAAGCTTATGTACTGGTTTATAGCTAAGACGATATAGAATATAATGATGCCACAGCATTAGCACTAGAGCTAATCTGTAATGAGAAATGCCATTCACAGTCATTAGCCCCACAGAGCCTTCAGCACCCAGGTAGAAAACTATCGCAGAGATACACCAAAAGTGCATTGCTTGCTAAAATTTTTTACAGGGCCGGCAGAATCACTAAACTAAGACACTGCATTAAAGAAATATCTTGAACAATTTCAATACCATCCCCTTGTTTAAAATGGAGTTATAAGAAAAATGACCTTCCACTGGTAAGACAGCCAGCCTCTCTCAGACAGTCACTGCTCTAGCACTGCGCTGCTCATCCTCCTGCTCCAGCACTGCGCTGCTCATCATCCTGCTCCAGGGCTGCCGGCTCATCCTCCTGCTCCAGGGCTGCCGGCTCATCCTCCTGCTCCAGCGCTGCGCTGCTCATCCGCCTGCTCCAGCACTGCCGGCTCATCCTCCTGCTCCAGCGCTGTGCTGCTCATCCTCCTGCTCCAGCGCTGCTCATCCTCCTGCTTCAGCACTGTGCTGCTCATCCTCCTGCTCCAGCGCTGCACTGCTCATCCTCGCTTCAGTCACTGTGCTGCTCATCCTCCTGCTCCAGCGCTGCTCATCCTCCTGCTTCAGTCACTGTGCTGCTCATCCTCCTGCTCCAGCGCTGCACTGCTCATCCTCCTGCTCCAGTGCTGCTCATCCTCCTGCTTCAGTCACTGTGCTGCTCATCCTCCTGCTCCAGCGCTGCACTGCTCATCCTCCTGCTCCAGCGCTGCTCATCCTCCTGCTTCAGCACTGTGCTGCTCATCCTCCTGCTCCAGCGCTGCACTGCTCATCCTCCTGCTTCAGCACTGTGCTGCTCATCCTCCTGCTCCAGCGCTGCACTGCTCATCCTCCTGCTTCAGCACTGTGCTGCTCATCCTCCTGCTCCAGCGCTGCACTGCTCATCCTCCTGCTTCAGCACTGTGCTGCTCATCCTCCTGCTCCAGCGCTGCACTGCTCATCCTCCTACTCCAGCGCTGCACTGCTCATCCTCCTGCTCCAGCGCTGCTCATCCTCCTGCTTCAGTCACTGTGCTGCTCATCCTCCTGCTCCAGCGCTGCACTGCTCATCCTCCTGCTCCAGCGCTGCTCATCCTCCTGCTTCAGCACTGTGCTGCTTATCCTCCTGCTCCAGCGCTGCACTGCTCATCCTCCTGCTTCAGCACTGTGCTGCTCATCCTCCTGCTCCAGCGCTGCACTGCTCATCCTCCTGCTTCAGCACTGTGCTGCTCATCCTCCTGCTCCAGCGCTGCACTGCTCATCCTCCTGCTCCAGCGCTGCACTGCTCATCCTCCTGCTCCAGCGCTGCACTGCTCATCCTCCTGCTTCAGTCACTGTGCTGCTCATCCTCCTGCTTCAGTCACTGTGCTGCTCATCCTCCTGCTTCAGTCACTGTGCTGCTCATCCTCCTGCTTCCTCACTAACAGTCGTTGGAGGTTAAGATTATTTCAGATGCCACAGTTTTTATCTGTTTTGGCAAGAAAGTGAAGTAGTTTTTGAATGGTCCTGTTTAGACTTGTGTTTAGACAGCAGCCCACTGTCAGGGGGCAGCCCCAGTGAGCATGGCGCTTTAAAGCTTTTGTTGAATGTAAGTGCGTTATAGCTCTCAGTCTTGCACTGATAAATGATTGTGGTGCGTTATAGCTCTCAGTCTTGCACTGATAAATGATTGTGGTGCGTTATAGCTCTCAGTCTTGCACTGATAAATGATTGTGGTGCGTTATAGCTCTCAGTCTTGCACTGATAAATGATTTTGGTAGTTGGAGCAGGTCTCCCAAAGATCTGTCACTGTTCTCTGTTTGGGTTCGCGGAGCCAGCACTGAGCACTGTGCTGATGTGAGGCACAATGTTTTCTGCCACCATGCTGCCCCCTGCTGGAGCAGTGTTTGTAAAAGGTCAGTTGGAGAATGTAAAAGATGTAATTGATATCAGATCATTTTTCAGGAAAAGATCGCAACACTCTGGTGAAACAGCCCATCAGCCTGGACTCTGCACAGGTACTCTACCTCCCTCCTCTCTTCCTTCTCTCCTTTTTCAGCTTCTTACCTCTTTCTCTTTCTTTCTCTCCATTCCACTTCTCTCTCTCTCTCTCGTTCTCTTGTTGCTTTTTAGGTTTAAGATGTGAAATCATGAAATTGTTAAAGTGGGACAGTGTTCAGTCCTGAGGAGTGTTTCGCATTTAAATACATGTAATCAGGCTATGCATGTGGGGAAATATATCAGTGCATTTTGAGTAATGTCAGGCGAATGTAGCAGTTGCATAGTCACAGCCAGGGCTAGCCTGCACTGCAGGAAAGATGTGCATTCATAATTTTGCCCTGTCTCTCTCTCATGTTCATACCTGTCCTGCAGGTCCTCGTTCCCTCCCCCACACGCTCGATAACCCGGCCACTGTCGCAGGGGGGCGTGGCCGGCGACGGGGAGACAGAGCTACTGCGGAGGGAGCTAGCGTGGGTGGAACGGGAAGTGAGCCGACTGCAGGGGGTGCTGCAGAGGAAGGAGAGAGAGCTGGAGGAGGCGCAGAGCTCGCGGGAGGAGGCGCAGCGCGAGGCAGACCGGCAGGTGCGGGACCTGGAGGATGCGCTGGGGGAGGTGCAGCGCCGCATGCTGGAGTCAGAGCAGAAAGTGAAGCAGCTGCAGGTGAGTGTGGAGGCCATGCAGAAGGTCCGGGCGCCCAATCCACCACGGCCACGCAGCCATGAGCAAGACGAGGAGTGTGACCGCACATTGCACCTGGAGCGGGAGGCGCGGGCTGCGCTGGAGGAGCAGAACGCTGGGCTGCAGAGGCAGCTGGAGGAGGCCACGGCCCAGGCTCGGCAGATGGAGGAGGAGCTGAGGGAGCGCATGCAGGAGCTGAGCCATACTCTCCAGACGCAGCATGTGCCGCTGCAGTCCCACTGCGAGGCCATAGGGGCGCTGCAGAGCACGGTGGAGCGGCTGGGGAGTGAGCGGGCGGAGTCTGAGCGGAGGCGAGGCCTGGCAGAAGAGGAAGCTGAGCGTATGCAGGTGGAGAACTGCTCTCTGAGTGAGCGCATACGCCAGCTGGAGGCGGAGCTTCAGTGTCACAGGGAGTGCGAGCTGGGAGCAGCTGCGACCAAGCAGGCAGGGCTGGAGGCAGAGTCTCGGGCAACACAGATGGAAGAGGAGGTGCGGGAAGCCAAAATGGAGCTCCGGGGCCTGAAGGAGGTGCTGGAAAGGGACTACATCAGCCTGGGGGAGCACCAGGAGGTGCAGGGGAGGCTGAACAGTGCAGCCAGGGAGGCACAGGAGGAGGTGGGGAGGCTCAGCCTGGAGCTTGAGGCGCAGAAGAGGGAGCTGGACCTCCTGCAGGAGGCCATGTGTGCTCGCTTTGTCCCCATGGCAACAGTGGAGGAGAAGGAGGCGTGTCTGGAGGCGGCACGGCGTGAGCTGCTGGAGGTGCAGCAGGTGCACGGGCAGCAGATAAAGCAGCTGGAGCAGTTGTATCAGGGTGTGACTGCGCAGAGGGACGAGCTGCAGCAGCGCAGCTCGCAGAGAGAGGAGCAGATCCAGGAGCTGCAGCTCTGCCTGAAGGAGGCGCTAAAGCAGGAGCATGAGAGGGAGGCACGCAGTCGTGGGGATGGAGCCGCCCTGCTGGCCCAGAAGGAGCAGCTGGAGAAGGAGGTGCTGCACCTGCAGGAGGCACTGAAGGAGGAGCAGGAGAGCGGAGCTCAAAAGGCAGAGGACGTGGCCTCCCTGAGATCAGAGCTCCAGCGTGCCACCGAGGCCCTGGGCATCCTGCAGAGCCGGGCGGAAGCGCAGGAGGCGGAGCTGGCAGCGGAGAAGGAGAGGCTGGAGGAGGAGGCGCAGGGGCTGAAGGAGAGCCTGGCAGGGCTGTCGCAGCGTTGCCAGGAGGCGCAGAGGGAGGTGCAAAGCGCACAGGAGAGTGAAGAGTGCGCCAGGGAGGAGGTGCGGGCTTTGCGCTCCCGCAGTGAGTCTGTGCACAGGGAGGTGCTGGAGCTGAAGGAGCGATATGGCCAGTCCATCACCACCATACAGCACCTGCAGGACAGAATACACACCTCCTCCCAGCACAGTCACACCAAGGACCAGCGGGTAAGCAGCTCCTCACACATGCTCAAGCACACACACCAACACACACACACTAACACACGCACTCACACTCCCTCACGCACACACACTAACACACGCTCTCACACACCCTCACACGCACACACACTCACACACCCTCACTCACACACCCTCACACACACTAACACACGCACACACACACTCACATATGCACTCACACACCCTCACTCGCACATGCACTCGCACACACACTCACACACGCACTCACACATGCACTCACACACCCTCACTCGCGCGCACACACACACACACACATGCACTCGCACACACACTCACACATGCACTCACACACCCTCACACGCGCACACACACACACACATGCTCACGCACTCACACACACACTCTCTCACTCACTCATTCAGCATGCACAGTGGTATTGAGTCAGTTGACAGGGATAATGTCAGTAAAGAGGTGTGTGTGCAGATCACAGAGCTGATGAAGGAAGTGGAGAGGCTGAAGCAGGCTCTGAATGGCCTCTCCCAGCTGGCCTGTGCAGACTCTGCTCCCACTGGCTCCGCCCCCAGCAAATGGTCCTGCTCACACCCTGAAAACCTGCAGGACCAGGTCATCCGCCTGCAGCAGCAGCTCGAAGTGAGTTTGGAGGGGTCAGTGTGTGTGTGTGTGGGAGAATGGGGGGGGGGGGGTCAGTGTGTGTGTGTGAGAGACTGGGGGGGGGGGGGGGTCAGTGTGTGTGTGTGAGAGAATGGGGGGGGGGGGGGTCAGTGTGTGTGTGAGAGAGTGGGGGGGGGGGAGGTCAGTGTGTGTGTGAGAGAGTGGGGGGGGAGAATGGGGGGGGGGGGGTCAGTGTGTGTGTGAGAGAATGGGGGGGGAGGTCGGTGTGTGTGTGAGAGAATGGGGGGGGGGGGGTCAGTGTGTGTGTGTGTGAGAGAATGGGGGGGGGGGGGGGTCAGTGTGTGTGTGTGAGAGAATGGGGGGGGGGGGGGGGGGGTCAGTGTGTGTGTGTGAGAGAATGGGGGGGGGGGGGGTCAGTGTGTGTGTGTGAGAGAATGGGGGGGGGGGGGGTCAGTGTGTGTGTGAGAGAGAATGGGGGGGGGGGGGGTCAGTGTGTGTGTGTGAGAGTGGGGGGGGGGAGGTCAGTGTGTGTGTGAGAGAGTGGGGGGGGGGAGGTCAGTGTGTGTGTGAGAGAATGGGGGGGGGGGAGGTCAGTGTGTGTGTGTGAGAGTGGGGGGGGGGGGGTCAGTGTGTGTGTGAGAGAGTGGGGGGGGGGAGGTCAGTGTGTGTGTGTGAGAGAATGGGGGGGGGGGGTCAGTGTGTGTGTGTGAGAGTGGGGGGGGGGAGGTCAGTGTGTGTGTGAGAGAGTGGGGGGGGGGGAGGTCAGTGTGTGTGTGAGAGAGTGGGGGAGGGGAGGTCACTCTGTGCTGTCAGTCAGTCTGTGCTTTCTGCTTTACAGGAGGCCAAGAGACAGCACAGGGAAGTTGTGTCAATCTATCGAACCCACCTGCTCAGTGCGGCCCAGGTACAGTCTGAGTGTGTGTGTGTGTGTGTGCGCGCGTGTGTGCGCGTGCACATGTATCTGTTAATCTGTGTGTCTTATGTCACTGTGTGGACAGAGCTGATGTGTGTGTGTGTGTGTGAGTGTGAGACAGAGCTGATATGTGTGTGTGTTTGTGTTTCAGGGTCAGATGGATGCTGAGGTCCAGGCTGCACTTCTGCAGATCATCCGCATGAGACAGGAGTTTGTGTGCTAGTGTCTGACAGGACGAGCTCCACCAATCAGCTGCCTCAGTGTGTGTGCTAGTGTCTGACAGGACGAACTCCACCAATCAGCTGCCTCGGTGTGTGTGCTAGTGTCTGACAGGACGAGCTCCACCAATCAGCTGCCTCAGTGTGTGTGCTAGTGTCTGACAGGACGAACTCCACCAATCAGCTGCCTCGGTGTGTGTGCTAGTGTCTGACAGGACGAGCTCCACCAATCAGCTGCCTCGGTGTGTGTGCTAGTGTCTGACAGGACGAACTCCACCAATCAGCTGCCTCAGTGTGTGTGCTAGTGTCTGACAGGACGAGCTCCACCAATCAGCTGCCTCGGTGTGTGTGGTAGTGTCTGACAGGACGAGCTCCACCAATCAGCTGCCTTGATTTGTGTGCTAGTGTCTGACAGGAAGAGCTCCACTAATACAAAGAAGTCTTTTCAGAGTTGTGGCATCTGATTTTTGAAGTATGTTTGAGTCCCAGCCTCTTACCCTTGAAAAATTTCCAAACTCACTCCCTTATGTTTGTGAATTTGAGCCAAAATGGTGTCTCTGCCTGTGTACTGAGAGGTGTCTCCTGTCCTGAGGCTAGCCTGCCCTCTGGTGGTGAGACTTGGCTGGCCAAGTCGACTCTGTTGTTGCATTAGATTTTGTTGAATTATAGATTTCAAGAAGGCAGGCTTTATGAAGCTGAATATTCTTGTCTGAGGCGGGCTTTGTTATGCTTTAATTATTAAGCACTACTTTATGATAATATTCAGCAGGACTGGTTTGGAGTGATTTTTGGTTAAATGTAGATTTTAGGGTGGAATTCTATGCAGATTTAAGTATTTATTTCCCAATATTAGCACTGCAAGAAAAACAGTAACAGCAAAGTTGATGTGGACGGTTCCATTAATGAATGACATTCATGATTTATCAGAGCAAAGATTGATCAATACAGAGCAGTAAAACTGATGTCACTTGTGTGAGGACTAAAGCATACATCAATGTATTGAAACAATGCAAACTAATATTAAATAAGTAATTATATTAAATAAGTAATGTAAGTTATTTTCCATCTAATTTGCCATGAAATTGAAGTAGAAACTGAAGCTTCTGTTTACTTTCTTCAAGGAAAACAAGTGGAGTTTTAATAAAGTGCCTGTTTTGTTGTTTCATTTAATTTGTTTCATTTGTCTCTTGTCTGGGCAAGGATGGGATGTTTTCTGAGAGTAAACAGCTGTGTAACTCTACACCAGGAATTTTACTGGTTTGAAGGTATATAGTAGATCAAAATGATTCCAGAAAACACCAAAAATAAAATGTAGCTGCAAGCAGCGATGATGAGGCCAAACAGTCCAGCAGGCCAGAGTCACCATGGCAACTCTATCATGTTAAGCAGTGATAGGAAGTTTTATGTCAGTTGACCAAAGATTGGGTGTAACTGAGGTATGAGCTCACGCCCAATTTGTCGTTTGCCTTTGATTTGGCCAATTTGGTGGCCGCATCGTTTAGTTTGACATGACAGGTTGTCATGGCAGCCCTTGGGATCTCCTGAGGCGTCACCTCATAATCAGTTTTTGCTTATTGCAGTGCCCCCCAGAGGTCAAATGATGCCACATTTTTAGCACATCCTCAGGAAGGGGTCCTGAGCCCACGTACCAAGGTCAATATCAATACATCAAAGCGTTGCTGAGATATGATTTCACTTCCTGTTTGGCTGCTTAGCCATGGATTTCAATTGGCTGTAATTGACAAATAGTTTTGAAATTCAAAAATCTATCTGATAACTTGTATGAGGCTTGGTCTGAAGATCATCTATGCCAAATTTGAACATTGGTCAAAATTTGTGACTTGTGAAAGTTTTTTACACCTTTCGATAAAATCCAATATGGCAGCCGCAATCAATTAGTTTGACATAAGTTGCCATGCCTCAGCCTTGGAATCTCACAGGATATCACGAGACATGAATTCTTTTTTTAAAGCAAACACATCAACAGTTATTAGCCAAAATATATTTTTTCTTACTGCAGCAGTGGTCAAATTGACAGTTTTTTCAGATCCTCAGAATAGGGTTCTGAGTTTGGTGTCAATGCATCAGAGTTACTGAGATATGACCTCACTTCCTGTTTGGTGGCTTCGCCGTCAGTTTCTATTGCCTGTAACTGACAAATGGTTTCGAAAAACAAAAATCAATCTACATAACTTTTGTGAACCTAGGTCTGCAGATCATCTGTGCCAGTTTTGGGGAAGATTAGACAAAAATTAAACTTTTTCAAAAACCACTTTGGCGGAAATTGACGTCATTGGATGTGTTGAACTCTGCTTGATCCAAAGAATCCAATAGTACCTCATTGCATATATACCAGCATATAGTTCAGGTTTGCATGTAAACGCACCTCCAACTTTGAGCCATGAAACTGAAGTCAAATTTCAAAACTTTACCATACAGTTCTAGAGGCTGCCATAGACTTCAAAGGCAGAAGATCATTTGCAGAACAGTCATCGTTTTTCCATTGAGTGTTTGTCCCTAAGGCAGGTTAATTTATTTAAAGGAGCTCTAACAGTTTAATGGTCAATGTTTCAGTTAATGTGACCGATCTTTTCTGTTACAAAGAAGAATCACTGTTGTCACTCCATGACTGTTAGTTCAAAAAGCTCTTTTGTGGAGTCCAACTGTGGCAGGGCAGTTCATAGACATTAATGACAGCTGAACTATCTTTTTATAAGGAATGTTGGTAGTGACAGAAAAGGGAAACATACTGATGTTAACTTTGTGCTTTGGCACGCATGATGAGCTTCAGTGCTGGAGAGGAGAGGAAGCAGAGGGAGGCCAGACGGCTGCACTCAGATGATATTTTATTGGTCAGAGATATCAGACTCTGGAGAACAGTGCGGAGCCAATGATATCACAGACACTCATCCTGTGTGGAAAATCAGACAAGCTTCATACATAAAAAGCATTTCCTTTAAATAACACACCCTGCGGCGAGTGCAGAGCAGGAGGCAGGGCAGAGGAGGGTCCCCTGCACTGCGTAACAGTCACCTCAGATCTCAGACCCACAGCGCCGTCCGGCGGCCACGGAGCGTGCTCAGACAGGCCCAGCTCAGCTCTGTCATTCTGCCTTTTTCACCCCTGTCCTATTACACTAAACGCTGCAATTTCAGCGTCAAGTAAACACAAAATACACAAATCAGTGGATTCATCTCAACATCCAACCCTGTTTGAACTTGAGTATCACCCGTTTCAGTAGCTCAAACACACCAGCTGCAATGTCCGCACTACAGATGGCCAGCACTCTCAGGGCACACCGTGCACAGCCGCCCAGGCAGACTGGGGACGCAGCTGCGGGTCAGAGAAACAGCAGGAGTGGAGAGGAGTACAAACTCGCCACAAAAATACAGAAAAGCCAGCAGCAACTGCTGCTCACCAGCCCCCTCTGCTGGAGTCATGATTTATTACAGCTCTGGTTCTTTCACACCCACGCTAAAAAAATGTAAAAGCTTCATATATACACTCTAATATATAAAAATGTAAAAGTACACATAGTTTAAAGTGAAGTGAAGGTATTGCACGAAAGCAAGTGAGGATAAATATGGTGTCCCGCTCAAGTTCCCTCAGGGCACGGGATCAAGGCTTTTTGCGTCTGTAGAGAGACAAATTCACACAATTACACGACACACTCAAACTACCCTCACCCTGCGTTACAACCATTACAAGCTCCCTTCAGCACATGCGTAACAGTTTTCATTCATTTGCAGAACATAGCTATAAAAAATACTGTCGGCAAAATAATTTTACACTGTGCATGCAATGTAGGTGTGTGTGTGCATGTGTGTAAGTGTTGGTGTGTGTGCGCACATGTGTAGTGTCTGTGTGTTGGGAATGCGTGTGTAGTGTCTGTGTTGAGGGTGTGTTGCTGTGTGTGTGTAGTGTCTGTGTTGAGGGTGTGTTGCTTTGTGTGTGTAGTGTAGTGTGTGTTGGGGGTGTGTGTGTGTGTGGGGGGAGGGGGGGGGTCTTACTTGGGGGCGCCGCACAGAGCAGGATCCATCTTGGAGCCGGCCCTCATCTCCACAGCCACTGCACACTGAGAGAGAGCAAAGCCTTTGCAATCACAGCCCACCTCTCATTTAATACCACCAATCACAGCCTACCACTTATTTAATACCACCAATCACAGACCAGCTCAGGGAAATCCACCATGTAGGAGGCATGTAAGGTTTCAGGCAGACTTTTTTGTTTGTGTATTTGTAGTTGGTCAATTAGCCATGGACTTTTATTTTGAAAAGACACTGTGAGAGTCTATAAGCGCCTCACTCGATCGCTGCTGGCTGGATGAGTGAGACTAAGAAGAGTGGGAGATCGACTCTGGCTCCCAATGGTTTATTGCCATTTTATTTTGAGTAACATACGCGGCCCTTTTGAACGCGTTTTTTTTTCCTTTGAGCTACATTTAACGTTTCTTTTTTGGAAACATTTGATGCTATTTGGATCACACTCCGGCATGCTTTTCCTGCGGACCTGATCGCATGCCTCTTCCCCACCTACCTTACAGCCGCGTCTCTGTTTCAGGTGAGTCCTTAATGTTCGCTCGTTCAACCTCAAACGAACCGCGTATATCGGTGGCGTCTTTGTACTACTAATTGAAACAATTAGCAACACCATCAAATAAGTAAATAACCGAGCTAGATTCACTAAAGTAAATTACATGTGGGTGTATTTTCTAAGGTAAAGGAGTTGTGGATTAGTTTAGTTTTTTTGGAAAGCAATGGAAACGCTTGTTTGAGTGTTTGTGGAGGTTATCGTTTGTGCTTACGGAGAGACATTGAATTTGTTGTGGATGACTGAGAATCACGATCGATTCAAAGCTCAAACTGAAACATTGCTTGGTTTTGAAAAGGAAGCTGACGCTGTATAAAATACGAAACTGAAGCAACTTTGATACGCGCACAATCCAACAGCGTGTGTGAGTGAAAATGAATTAATGATTGTACATACTCACAGAGACGTTGATGCTGTGAACAAACGTCTTGAAACTGTTCCGTACAGTTTTAAATTAAATTCTCTTAATTCCAAATCTTTGCAAAACTTACCAACTTATGAAGAAAACACCAAATCGCCTTAGTTGAGCTAAACGAGCGAGATTAAGTCTGGATGAGGACGCTGCATCACAAAGATTGTGTGCGAGCACTTCAGACTGTGAACGGCACGGTGCGTTTGGCTAATTGACTAACTGCAAATGCATATACAAAAGAAGCCTGCCTGAAATATAATATGGCCCTTACACACCCCATCACAGTTCATCTAAAACATGGCACAGATACCATGTTAGAACCCAATGAATGCTGCAGCCCTGCTTTATCTGTCATGCTTTTCATGTCATTATTTAACTGCTGTTCGGTTCACCTCCTGAGTTCTCACACTTTCAGAAACTCTCCAAGGCATATCCAGAACATTTTATAATTTGGTAAATATAATTCAAGTAAAACTAGTGTCACATGCATTCTGTGGCACATGCACATGATAAAATCTGTATGGCTTATTTCATGCTTGGTTGTATTGCTTTTATGGAATTATAACCTCAATTTACAACTATAATCACATTTTTCACCCAACCGCCATGGATCTCAGGAAAGCAAATATTTATGGGTGGGATACAATACATACAGAAGACACAGATGTTCAATATAACACCATACTGTCCTCAACATGTGCTGCTTTGCGTCTATTGCTATTAAAACATAATTACTTCACTGACTGTAGCTTGATAAAGTCTGGACTCAGCGAAGCTCTAACTGGAGTTCATGAACTCCTCCCATTGTGTGTGTGTATTTGTAGCGTTGGAGGGTTTGGGGGCGTTGGAGGGGGAGGGGTTTGGGGGTGGTTGGGGGGTTGGGCCGCTGCTCACCCTGGTCTCCACATCGGTCCAGTCGCCCTCCACGCGCTCATCCTCCTTCCCTGACGATCTCCTCTTGCGACTGAACGGAAAGAACCACTAATCACAACCCTACCTCCCACTCACACCCCTCCACCAATCACAACCCTACATCCCACTCACACCCCTCCACCAATCACAACCCTACCTCCCACTCACACCCCTCCACCAATCACAACCCTACCTCCCACTCACACCCCTCCACCAATCACAACCCTACATCCCACTCACATCCCTCCACCAATCACAACCCTACATCCCACTCACACCCCTCCACCAATCACAACCCTACCTCCCACTCACACCCCTCCACCAATCACAACCCTACCTCCCACTCACACCCCTCCACCAATCACAACCCTACCTCCCACTCACACCCCTCCACCAATCACAACCCTACCTCCCACTCACACCCCTCCACCAATCACAACCCTACATCCCACTCACACCCCTCCACCAATCACAACCCTACCTCCCACTCACACCCCTCCACCAATCACAACCCTACCTCCCACTCACACCCCTCCACCAATCACAACCCTACCTCCCACTCACACCCCTCCACCAATCACAACCCTACCTCCCACTCACACCCCTCCACCAATCACAACCCTACCTCCCACTCACACCCCTCCACCAATCACAACCCTACCTCCCACTCACACCCCTCCACCAATCACAACCCTACCTCCCACTCACACCCCTCCACCAATCACAACCCTACCTCCCACTCACACCCCTCCACCAATCACAACCCTACCTCCCACTCACACCCCTCCACCAATCACAACCCTACCTCCCACTCACACCCCCCCCCCCCCCCCCCCCCCCCCCCCCCCCCCCCCCCCCCCCCCCCCCCCCCCCCCCCACTCCCAACCCCCCCCCCCCCCCCCCCCCCCCCAGGGCTGCAACTAATGACTTTTGATAAGTCTGACGATTATTCTGATTAATCAATTAGTTGGATTGTTTGAAAAATGCCTATAGCATATAAATAATTATATTAAAAATATATAACACATTAAGTGGCACTTAAGTCTAGGCACTTTAAGGTGAACATGGAGGAATCATTATGATGTTACTGACTCAGAAACAGGTCTGTTTCATCTGAACATTTGACACACGAATGGCATTTGGGAGTCTTCCATTCTCATACACACACTATCCCAAACTAGCGCCAAGTGATTTTCTCATGCAATTGTCTTCTGTGTATCAAAGCAACAAAAATGTGACACACTGGATGCTAAGCAGAGGGAGAGAGCCCATTTCACCCTTGGCATAAGCTGGATAACAAAGTACTACTCTCTTTACAGGGTTTAGTAAGAAATGTTTGATTATGGTTGCCGATTGTGTTATTTTTATATTTGCATACAGAACAAACAGCGTTCCGTATTGATTTGTCAAGGAACCCAACATGTCGCTTTCAAATGCTTAGAGCTGTTTTCAGAAGACAGACTGACCGTTTATTCGCGACAAAACTGGAAAAAAAAAATTTGCTCCGGAGGCTAAAAGCTGTTGTGCCCACGCTGTTTTTCCCGTTTCCACAAACACACCATTCGTCCCCCCGCTGTAGCTACAAGGAACCCCTGTGTGTGTGTGAAGTTTATTCTTGTCATGTAGATAGTTTATTTTGTGTATATTTCACAGGACATACCCTTCTCTGCCTTTCCTGAATACATTTAAAACTATGTTCGTGTTTGAGGTGGCCATATTTGGCAATTATTCCATAAAAGAAGGATTGGGTGGCAACCCGATAGGAAAGATTGAATTGTATGGCAGATTGCGCTGCTGTGTGATAATGGGATATGGTAACGTTATGTTAACCTCCACTGTTTTTTTTTTTGGGTTGGTCACAAATGAATGTTTTGTAGCTGAATTATTCCTCGCTTTAACACACAAGTCATGTCATGATGCCACAACCGCTTTAGCCTGCATCGTGGTGCTTTATTTGTTAGTTCAGCCGGCTTAACTTAGTTTTTAACTTATCGCTACCGTGCTTTGACACAGCCGACGCGTTTTTCTTCTCTGTGTGCCACATTTCACACCCCCCAAACTGGATGTCCTCTGTCGCCATTTTATGAATGCTTTGTTGTCAGTTTTGTGTTGCACCTAATGCCACAGCATCAGGCAGACCAACTGATTATAATGAAATTCATTGCCAACTATTTTTAAATGAGATTTTATTCAGTTAGTAGTTGCAGCCCTAGCCCTCCCACACACAGCCCTTCCCTCCTCCAGTCAGAGGCCCTGTGACAGCACTGACCTGGGCGCAGTGGGGCACTCCTGCTTCAGCGTCTCGATGTCGGTGAACTGCACAGACTGCCCTCCGGCTCTGGTCTTAATGACCTCCCCCTGCAGGAGACACCGGACCGGTCAAGCCCACCACATCCACCCAACCACTCTCAAACCACAGCCCGTTATTCACACACTGTGATTGGGCAGACAGGTCATGCAAGATGATTGGGTACAGCACTAGAAAGATGCGATATGATTGGGTGCAGTGATGACGCCCCATGCTGAGTGGGCGTGGCAGTGCCCCTACCTGTGGGGAGCCAGGTGAGGGAGTGGTAGGTTTACCTTGATGAGTTTGGTTCGGATCTCCCCATCAGACGCCACCTCCTGGTGTGTGAGCAGGTATTTGTCACACTTGGCCAGTGCCTTCTCACTGGGCGTGGTCACCTTGATGGCATTCTGCAGGTGAGGCTGCAGCACTGTGTCCAGCTCCAGGTTACAGGGGGGCTGATGGTCCACCCACCTGCCCCCCCCCGCAGAGTGTGAGCGCCGGTGCCTTGGCCGCACCGGCAGCCCGGTCTGACCAATCACAACAGCAGAATGGGGAAATGAGTATCCAATTAACCAATCACAACAGCGGAACAAAGAAATAAGCAGCTGATTATCCAATCAGAAAAGCTGAGCAAGGGCCACTGTGGCGGTTAGCAGCATTAGCACTGAGTGACACGTTGTGCAGGAAGATCCAGCTGTCTGCATGCTTGCGTTGGGGTGCTTGCACGTGTGTGTGAGTGTGTTTGAGTGCGCCCCTCCCTCTGCTCCTAGGGGTGGTATTTCAAAGCGAAAGCTCTCAGCCAATCAGACAGCCTCCTCTCCACTGGCCTCAAACTCTGCCAATTTGTATGGAGACACAGGGGGGCAGAGTTCATCTGGCCCTGGGTAAGTGTGGTGAAATATCCCATCATGCCTTGCAGGGATGTAAGAGCTTTTGATCTTCCTGCACTGTGGCCAATTCGCTTCAACACAAAACACCAGCAAACATTAGCATGCAAAGCAAGGCGCATGTTAGTTTTAAAAAGCTGGTTAGTCTGAAAGGTACATTAATGTCAAAGGTTATTCTACGCAAAATGAAGCTAAAGCAACACGAGACGGCAGGGCTTCAGACAACAGGATTCAGCTGCTATAAATCTCCACCCCCCGTTTCACCACACACACACACAGCTGTGAGCCCTGCTAGGTTTGTGTGCCAGAACAGCGCAGGAGGGATGCGGCTGCAGGAATACCGAGGTGCAGTGAGGGACTGTAAACTGCACACTCAATAGTAAGACTCCACTAGTCCCA
The DNA here is from genome assembly GCA_019788955.1 of Albula glossodonta. NCBI lineage: Eukaryota > Metazoa > Chordata > Actinopteri > Albuliformes > Albulidae > Albula > Albula glossodonta. The sequence continues at coordinate 315,595 of JAFBMS010000300.1, forward strand.
AACCAAGCTGTAATACTGACACAAGCATTTTCAGGCTGTCAGGTGCAGCCAGGTTGAAGGCCCACTCCAGCCAAACTTATTTGCTGATTTTGCTGGAAGGAATACTCAGTGATGGAGACATTCACAGATCTAACTGGAAAAGTCATGCCACGTCAGCTGCTCAGCGTCTTTATGAAAGAGATACCTACATCACATCAGTGAAATATGCAACAATCTGCAGCATGGCACATAGGCAGCCTTCAGGAGGAAGTCAGAAAGTGGTGTTTTACACCCAAAAAAGTTTTTGGGCTTTTAAAATGGCGTTGCACTATGATATGGGGTATCAGCTTTAAAACATCAGGGTGAGCCTTTTGAGGGGGAAGAAGCACAAATGCAATGTAAATGAGTTTATGTACAGTGTGCAGTGTTATCCAAGTTTGAATGTGGTTTTAGGAGGCAGTACAGCACAATTACTGCAGCTATGGTAGTAAACATTTCTGAAGCCTTGGACAGTGAGCAGTGTTATGTAGCACTGCTTATTGATTTATCAAAGCCTTCTGACACTGGTGACCATGGTTATGAAAAACACTGATCAGCACAGGTCTGCCTGATCAAGCTGTAGGATCGTTTGTCAACTACATGTCTGGAGGGACTCGATGCATTAAATTCGATTGACTCACTTCTGACTTACTGAACGTGCTTAAGGGTGGGCCCCAAGGTTCTGGCTTAGGTCTGCTTTTATTCACTATTTATATTAGTAGTTTGGGACAAAATATATCCCGTGCAAATTTATATTTTTTATGTGTTGCTTTGCTCCTCCACTCAGTAAGGTTTAACAATTTGCAATCTGATTTTGATATTATATAGTCTCAGTTCTCACAGTTGAAGCTTGTGTTAAATGCAGATGAAAGTAAACTTGTGCTGATTACAGAGAAACCACCCATTTCCAGTAAATATGGGAACTACTGTCAGATTGAAGTCGTATCTTGTTACATTTTTAAATTTAATTTAATTGATTAATTAATATGTCTTTTAAGCAAAACATTGAATATCTCATGAAAAAACTGAGGTTAAGGTTTTATTACACAAACGAATCATGTTTTGCATGAGGCCAAGAGAAAATTGGTTGCAGCTATTTTTTAGTCTTGGTTATAGGGACCTGCTGTATATGAATGTGTCAGCTCAGTGTCTCCCCATCTTAGATACTGTTTATCATCTTGTTACAAAGTGCAAAGCATGAAGGTTTGGAGAGATTTGGGGTTAAATGGAGTGTGGACAGAAATGCAGAGTACACAGCAAACCTCTGAGTGACTGACTCACAGCAAACACACCCAACAGGCAGTCTGATGCAAACACTCTGCAGGTAAACTGTGTGAAGCAGCTCAGCACTAAAGGAAGGACTAGCTACCGCTACAGCTACAGCTAAACCCTGCACTGACCCTCTGCTCAAACTCCTGTAGGGTGGGGTCACATGACGAGGCTGGGCCCTCGTCCCCAGCCCAGCAGCGGCCGCGCCGGCGGTCCAGGCTGCGGGGGTTCCTGCAGCTAGAGGGCGCTCTCTGCTCCCACTCAGAGATGCAGGATGCCACTGACACACTGCTGGGGGAGGGGCTGGGCCCGGGGGGGTCCTGCCTCTGCTGGGCCCAGTGTGTGTGGGGCTGGGGAGGGCAACACCACGTTAGTGACACACAGACACGAGTGCTAGTGTGTACTGACAGCCTGTGAGAATAACCTTACCGGCGCTGGGGGGGGCGAGGCCGATCTCTTGGTGGGCCTGGCAGGCGTGGCAGAGGTGGGCATAGGGCTGGGGGCAGGGTCATTTCTGCGGGGTGGTCTCTGGGGGCGTGGCTCAGATTGGGTTTCTGTGACAATAGCCTTGAGCTGCTTCAGCTTCTCATTCTTCACCCACAGCTTATTCTCCATCTCCAGCTGCTTCGCGTTCACCCTCCTCTCCTACAATACAGACACCACATCAGCACTGACATGCGCGCGCGTGCGCTCGCGCACAGACGGACGGACACTGACACACTCAATACTCACACACTCCTTCTCCCACTTGAGCTTGGTGTCAGTGACCATGCCCTGCATGTGTGCCTCCATGCGGCGTTTCTCAGACAGCTCCCTGTGCAGCTGCACCGCGCGACTCTCCAGCTCCTGCTGCAGCGACCGTTTGTCCTCCTCGTAGATGTTTGTTGTCTTCTGCAGGATGTCAATCTGGAACAGGAACCAAGTTAGAGAGCAGAGTGCAGACAGCAGGGAGGGGCATCAGAATGAGGCAGTGGGGCAAAGTTTGCCCTCCTTACTTTGTACTCCAGCATTTTGTTTTTCTTCTCCAGGCGCTCAATGTCATTTTTCTGGGTATGGATGACTTTGTCCTTCTCGGACAGCTTCCCTCTCTGGTCCTGCAGGAAGTTCTCTTTGGCCGCAAAGTTTCCCTCAAACTCCTGAAGCATTGACTTCAGCATAGCAGCTGGAGAGGAGAGAGCTCAGTGGGTGAGGAGCTTAATGGCAGCACTATGTGATCTGAGTGTGTGACATATGAAGATATTACATGTGAATGAGAGCAGGTGTGTATGTGTGCATACACCTGCTGAGAGAGGGCTCAGGGTGTGTTTCAGCATGTGTGAATGTGCGAGTATGTGTATGCCTGTATGAGTATGAGTGTGTGTTAATGTGCGCGTGTGTGTGCAGGCAGTTACCTGCTCGGCTGTACTCCTCGCTCAGGGCCTGCCGTATGCGGTGCCGTTTCTCCAGAACCTCCACCAGACGAGGCAGAGTGACATCATCACTAGGGTCAGTGACCTCACTGGGGGGCAGCGGGGGGAGAGTCTGCAGGAGCTGCATCACCTGTGGTACACCTGTACATACACGCACACACACGCACACACAGACTTAGTGTACACTTATACACACACACTTACACTATGATGTAATGGACCGTAGTTGATCTGCGGTATGTATGGTTCAGCACGCATGCAAATCATGGATAATTGCAAAATTTAACCATAATGGTGTGAAATAGTTTTACAATCTTTTTTTTCTTCGCTAATGTCATGGTTCCTGAGCAGTCTGATTAATCGTAGGCTGGGCCTTTACGATCTTGCAGAGATCGTATGAACAAATGAACGCTGGTCTGCAGACAGAGAGGGACATTCCAGAACACACAGGCCGCATTTTTAATGGAAAAAAGTGGGGCACAGTGTTTGGGGCGGGGGAATGGAGGATTTGGGGTGCACCTCCATCAATGGGGCCTCCACGCTCCTCTAGGCGGCGGCTCAGCTCCTCCTTGAAGGCGGGGTTCTGGTTTTGGTTGCGGCGGCGGCCTGCTGCAAGGCCGCAGATGGGCCGATCAACAGGACGCGCCACCTCCACTTCCTGCGTCATCTCCGCAAAGCGCATCACCAGCTGCAAGGCCAGTCACCATGATAAGCTGACAACCAATCACAGCGCTGCACTGCCAACATCCACTCACACACCACCAATCACATTTGGCTCCCTTCCATATACACACATCAACCAATGAGAGCAAGCCTTCAACAATACAGTAAAACCATACTATACAAAAGGGGGAATAAAATAAAGTATCAGCTATCAGCCAAATGAAGTATATAACTCGATGTGCTCAAACATAGAAACACCCACACTAAATGGTTAAACCTTAACGTAATTAGGGATGCACTGATTATGAAATTCTGGGCAGATACCAATACCAGTGTTTAAAATAACAATTTAGCCATTAGCCGATGCCTATACTGGTTTTTTTTTTTTTTTTCCTCCCTTTTCTGCCAGGGAAACAAAGAAACCTTCATTATAAAAAAAAAAAAAGTTTTACAGTCTTTCAGCCCTTCATCACACTATCTTTGAATGAGCACAAATAAAATCATACAAATTTAAGAAAAAAACTTTAGTATAACCTTTCACATTTTGTCAGTGCAAAATTCATGCAACACAACAGATAAACATCGGCCACAGCCATTGGTGTAATGTCATCTTATTTGCAGATGGCAGTCAAGGCGTATATCGGCCGAAACCGACATCCGGCGGATCCATCAATGCATCCCTAAAGCTAAAGAGGGCTGAGGACCGGGATGCGTCTTACCATGGTCTCCTCATAGTCACCGGCGTTAGGGTTCACACAAACCACCATCCGCACTTTCCCTTCCCCATCAAAATAGTTTTTGAACAGATGAGTTATTTTGGAATCTCTGTATGGCACCATCTGGCAGGGGGGGAAAAAAACAGCAAAAGTCCACATGAGCATAAATACATGCTGACAAACAACATACAGCAGGTATTCATGCGCACACACTTATACAGCAGGTATGCATGCACACATACACACTCACACTTATACAGCAGGTATGCATGCAAACACACACACACTCACACTTATACAGCAGGTATGCATGCACACATACACACTCACACTTATACAGCAGGTATGCATGCAAACACACACACACTCACACTTATACAGCAGGTATGCATGCAAACACACTCACACTTATACAGCAGGTATGCATGCAAACACACTCACACTTATACAGCAGGTATGCATGCAAACACACACTCACACTTATACAGCAGGTATGCATGCACACACACACACACACACATATACAGCAGGTATGCATGCACACACACACACACACACTTATACAGCAGGTATGCATGCACACACACACACTCACACTTATACAGCAGGTATGCATGCAAACACACACACACTCACACTTATACAGCAGGTATGCATGCACACACACACTCACACTTATACAGCAGGTATGCATGCAAACACACACACACTCACACTTATACAGCAGGTATGCATGCAAACACACACTCACACTTATACAGCAGGTATGCATGCAAACACACACACACTCACACTTATACAGCAGGTATGCATGCAAACACACACTCACACTTATACAGCAGGTATGCATGCACACACACACTGACACTTATACAGCAGGTATGCATGCACACACACACTCACACTTATACAGCAGGTATGCATGCAAACACACACACACTCACACTTATACAGCAGGTATGCATGCAAACACACACTCACACTTATACTGAAGGTATGCATGCACACACACACACTCACACTTATACAGCAGGTATGCATGCAAACACACACTCACACTTATACTGAAGGTATGCATGCAAACACACACACTCACACTTATACAGCAGGTATGCATGCAAACACACACTCACACTTATACTGAAGGTATGCATGCACACACACACACTCACACTTATACAGAAGGTATGCATGCACACACACACACTCACACTTATACAGCAGGTATGCATGCAAACACACACTGACACTTATACAGCAGGTATGCATGCAAACACACACACACTCACACTTATACAGCAGGTATGCATGCAAACACACACTCACACTTATACAGCAGGTATGCATGCAAACACACACACTCACACTTATACTGAAGGTATGCATGCACACACACACATTCACACTTATACAGCAGGTATGCATGCACACACACACATTCACACTTATACAGCAGGTATGCATGCACACACACACTGACACTTATACAGCAGGTATGCATGCAAACACACACTCACACTTATACTGAAGGTATGCATGCACACACACACATTCACACTTATACAGCAGGTATGCATGCAAACACACACTGACACTTATACAGCAGGTATGCATGCAAACACACACTGACACTTATACAGCAGGTATGCATGCACACACTCACACTTATCCAGCAGGTATGCATGCACACACTCACACTTATACAGCAGGTATGCATGCACACACTCACACTTGTACAGCAGGTATGCATGCACACACTCACACTTACTCACCTTGTTCGTTCCACAGAGCTGGTTCTCCCGCAAAACCTCAATACAGGTGCGCAATGTCATCAGAGACTGGTTAATGTTCCCTGTGAGAGAAACAGACCAGTTAAATGTCCCTAATGTAGCAGTCGCATGAAGAAGGTTGATTTGTTGAGGGTTGGGCTGTAGCAGTAGTGTGGTGAGGGTTGGGTTGTAGCAGTAGTGTGGTGAGGGTTGGGTTGTTGAGGGTTGGGTTGTTGCAGTAGTGTGGTGAGGGTTGGGTTGTAGCAGTAGCATGGTGAGGGTTGGGTTGTTGAGGGTTGGGTTGTAGCAGTAGCATGGTGAGGGTTGGGTTGTTGAGGGTTTGGCTGTAGCAGTAGTGTGGTGAGGGTTGGGTTGTTGAGGGTTGGGTTGTAGCAGTAGTGTGGTGAGGGTTGGGTTGTTGAGGGTTTGGCTGTAGCAGTAGCATGGTGAGGGTTGGGTTGTTGAGGGTTTGGCTGTAGCAGTAGTGTGGTGAGGGTTGGGTTGTTGAGGGTTTGGTTGTAGCAGTAGTGTGGTGAGGGTTGGGTTGTTGAGGGTTTGGTTGTAGCAGTAGCATGGTGAGGGTTGGGTTGTTGAGGGTTTGGCTGTAGCAGTAGTGTTGTGAGGGTTGGGTTGTTGAGGGTTGGGTTGTAGCAGTAGTGTGGTGAGGGTTTGGTTGTAGCAGTAGTGTGGTGAGGGTTGGGTTGTTGAGGGTTTGGTTGTAGCAGTAGCATGGTGAGGGTTGGGTTGTTGAGGGTTTGGCTGTAGCAGTAGTGTTGTGAGGGTTGGGTTGTTGAGGGTTGGGTTGTAGCAGTAGTGTGGTGAGGGTTGGGTTGTAGCAGTAGTGTGGTGAGGGTTGGGTTGTTGAGGGTTTGGCTGTAGCAGTAGTGTGGTGAGGGTTGGGTTGTTGAGGGTTTGGCTGTAGCAGTAGCGTGGAGGGTTGGGTTGTTGAGGGTTGGGCTGTAGCAGTAGTGTGGTGAGGGTTGGGTTGTTGAGGGTTTGGTTGTAGCAGTAGCATGGTGAGGGTTGGGTTGTTGAGGGTTGGGTTGTAGCAGTAGCATGGTGAGGGTTGGGTTGTTGAGGGTTGGGCTGTAGCAGTAGCGTGGAGGGTTGGGTTGGTGAGGGTTAGGTTGTAGCAGTAGTGTGGTAAGGGTTGGGTTGTAGCAGTAGCGTGGAGGGTTGGGTTTTTGAGGGTTTGGCTGTAGCAGTAGTGTGGTGAGGGTTGGGTTGTTGAGGGTTTGGCTGTAGCAGTAGCGTGGAGGGTTGGGTTGTTGAGGGTTTGGCTGTAGCAGTAGTGTGGTGAGGGTTGGGTTGTTGAGGGTTTGGCTGTAGCAGTAGCATGGTGAGGGTTGGGTTGTTGAGGGTTGGGCTGTAGCAGTAGTGTGGTGAGGGTTGGGTTGTTGAGGGTTTGGTTGTAGCAGTAGCATGGTGAGGGTTGGGTTGTTGAGGGTTGGGTTGTAGCAGTAGCATGGTGAGGGTTGGGTTGTTGAGGGTTGGGCTGTAGCAGTAGCGTGGAGGGTTGGGTTGGTGAGGGTTAGGTTGTAGCAGTAGTGTGGTAAGGGTTGGGTTGTAGCAGTAGCGTGGAGGGTTGGGTTTTTGAGGGTTTGGCTGTAGCAGTAGTGTGGTGAGGGTTGGGTTGTTGAGGGTTTGGCTGTAGCAGTAGCGTGGAGGGTTGGGTTGTTGAGGGTTTGGCTGTAGCAGTAGTGTGGTGAGGGTTGGGTTGTTGAGGGTTTGGTTGTAGCAGTAGCATGGTGAGGGTTGGGTTGTTGAGGGTTGGGTTGTAGCAGTAGTGTAGTGAGGGTTGGGTTGTTGCGACGAGGTGTTTTTCCACCTGCTTCGCGGAGCCGGCTGCCCTCGGCGTTGGTGCGGTTGGTCCGCTCACTCCCCGCCAGGTCCACCAGGCACAGCTGGCTCACGCTCACCTGGCTCTTATCCTGCAGCGAGAGGTAGAAGGGCATCACAGACCAGCTCTAGGCAAGGCCACGACTCGCTCTCTCTCTTCACATACCCTGCAGGTCTGGAGCTCACCTGCAGTAAATACTCTGGGCTGTTTGGCGCTCACCTGCAGTAAATACTCTGGGCTGTTTGGCGCTCACCTGCAGTAAATACTCTGGGCTGTTTGGCGCTCACCTGCAGTAAATACTCTGGGCTGTTTGGAGCTCACCTGCAGTAAATACTCTGGGCTGTTTGGCGCTCACCTGCAGTAAATACTCTGGGCTGTTTGGAGCTCACCTGCAGTAAATACTCTGGGCTGTTTGGCGCTCACCTGCAGTAAATACTCTGGGCTGTTTGGCGCTCACCTGCAGTAAATACTCTGGGCTGTTTGGAGCTCACCTGCAGTAAATACTCTGGGCTGTTTGGCGCTCACCTGCAGTAAATACTCTGGGCTGTTTGGTGCTCACCTGCAGGACATTGTCTCCATCAGCATCAAGGGGGGCTTGTGCAAGTTTGACGATGAACACGCTGTGAGAGCGACTCGACTCCCGGTTCAGCTGCGTGTTTGCAATCCTGCGCTTTTTCTGTCCTGCAGAATAGGAGTCCACAAACTTGCTGCGTTAGTGCACTTACACATGCTCGCTGCCTGCACAAAAACACTCACCGTCTGCAGAAATGCGAGCTCACACACTCGCCATGCTCACACACAAGCACACACGCGAGCCATGCTCACACGCATGCAGCTCACCTCTCCAGAACACCTCGAAGGCCTCCTCTGTTGACTTCACCTCCAACTCAGTGCAGCCTGCCACATACATGTTGTGGTTCTGGTCTTCACGCAAGATCTTGGACTGAGGGGGTCTGAAAGACACACACACCGCTGATACACACACACTGACACCACTAACAAACACACACCGCTGATACACATACGCACGCACGCACAGGCACACACACTAAGTTTATACAAAAAGCTGCAAAACAGATTCGGCCATACTGTGGAAGCAGTTATCACAACCTACTGCAGCGCAGCCCGGCAAACAAACACAGACTCGCATACACATGTACACTTACACTGCAAAGCAACTTGGCAAACAAACACAGACTCGCATACACATGTACACTTACACTGCAAAGCAACTTGGCAAACAAACACAGACTCATATACAGATGTACACTTACACTGTCGGCAGGAACATGCACACATAACTGCAGTACATTAAGCAGAAAGCAGAGCAGCAAATGCAGGGTCCAGCCCAGCTTACACAGGGGGGTTAGAGGGACCAGCTACGCTTCACTAGTCTATCACTACAGCATGTCTCACTGGCCACGTACATGAACTCAGTGTTCCGCAGAGGTGTGCTGGAACCGTTCCACCTAACGAAGGAACAGAAACACTTTATCTGCATGCTGCTGCAGGATCCCCTCACGCCTGCGCCTCTGCAGCCAGTCACACTGTAGCTAACATACACGTACTTCATATGATAAAACTCTCAAACTTTGCCAGTCTTTTCCATTTATTTCATGCATAATCATGAGTTCGGTTTTGTACTGGGAGACCACAAAAACATTGGCCGTTGTATATCTGTATTGTGCCAAACTAACACCAGCCCTGACTCAGAGTGGGGCTGAGGTTTGACCGTGTGTGTCTTACTTGGGTTTGATGGGGTCAAAGGGTGCTTCCTCCAGCAGGTCATAGATGTAGTTGTTGTAGATCTCAATGTAGGACACAAACACGCTGTAGCTGCTGTCCTCATCCACCCCCTCCACCCGACACAACTCCTGTGGGGCGATCATGTCTGCAAACTCTGGGTCCAGCCTCTGCCTGAGACCACACAGAGACAAAACCTCAGAACTGCCCTCACACACTCAGACAGACAGACCAGACAGAGACAGTTCAGCTCTTACCTGGAGGAGGGGGTTTTGGGTACAGCCTGCTGGCTGTCTCTCTTCTGTCTCTCTAAAAGAGCATCTACCTGGTTCTGCACCTCCATGCCATTCTTATCATCTGTCTTAAATACCTGAGGACACAAACACACAGCCATGAGCCACTCCACAGGCTGAGCCTGGCCAGCACAAACAGCACAGGTGAGAAGCAGGTGAGAGTGGCAGGTGAGGCGGTGCTTACATATCTCTTTGCCTGGTAGGGCCCGATGCTGTTGAAGAGCGTGTCCAGAGAGCGGGGAAGCAGCCCTCCCTGCCCAGGGGAGCCGGTCATGGTGAAAGTCTTTCCACTGCCTGTCACCCCGTAGGTGAACAACAATCCTGTGGTGGCAACAACACACACACACACACACACACACACACACACACACACACACACACACACACACACACACACACACACACACACACACACACACACACACACACACACACACACACACTGTGTAAACCATGGTCTTTCAAAACAAAATCTCCTGAAGAACTGTTTCGAAACCTAACTCATCTCAGCATAGACATGCATGGTCTGATACTCAAAGATGAAAGCACTGAGCACAGAGCGCTAAGCCTCCCACTTACCGTTTTTACCGTGAATGAGGTCATCAACAAGGGGTTTAGCAACATCCTCAAACAGATCCTTCTGAGACGTTGTGATGCCAAACACTTTCTTGAAAGAATACTGAGTCTAAAAAGGTGAAATATGAATGATTAGTCACACCTGTTCCTCCTTCCATAAGACTCTGAATCAGTGTTAGGCGACAGCGAGAGTGTGTGTACCTCTTTGAACTCGCCGTTGCGGTTGGCTTTGAGGCCGTCCGGTGCATGCAGCTGAATGGTGCTGCTGCTGATGACCTCCACACAACACTCCCCCTCCCCCGACTCCAGCGGCCGCACGCGACAATACACCTAAGCGCAACACACACATAAATACAGTAATACAACATACACACATGAATACAGTAATACAACACACACACACATATGTATATTTATATATACATACACATATAGTAATACACACTTACACATATAGATAGTAGTACTACACACACACACGTGAATACAGCACTACCACACACCGCAGGGCCCACAAGCACAGCAGCGCCAGGTCTATACTCACACCAACGGGATCTTTCTGGTTGTTGGACGCCTTTTTTGGAACAGGCCTCCGGGGAGTCTTTCCCCTCCTGGAGAAATCAAACAGATACCCAACGCGGAACTACATTAAAGATACATATTCCTATGTGAAGACTTATTCGTAACCCAGTGGTGTATGCAATTGAGGATATAATATATGCGCCACAAAAATGATCATTTGAAGACATTCTTGCACTTTCTTTCCTGCGAATTTCAATTGTCGCCATAAGGAGATTTTTGATGTCAGAATAGATACATACACTATAAACTTCGAAACAATAAGAGATGTACTAGCTTGTAATTGTCGCTGTTATTAATTGTTTCCCACAATAACCGACATGTTTACATTAGCGTGCTCGTGTTACCCAAGATAACTAGCGCTAGCTAACGTCCTGGGCCTAATGACGCCTCACTACAACCATCACTAACATAAGCAGGGTTTGGGTATATTCACTTAATTTCGAGAAATAAAGTGAGGGTAAAACAAATGTAAAAAAAAAAATGTAACTTTAAACGTTTTTAAACGAATTGAGTCTCAAATAATTTCCTTAACTGAAATAGAATTGACATCAAACTTTTGCTAACTGGCTAGCATTATTCAGTGTAATAAAATTAAGGTTAACTGTGAACCTAGCTTGTGCGCTCAATGTAAAATTATCACATAGCTCCAGAGCTTAATGTGTGCAACCTTTCAGACACGTTATGAATTCGCTGTTGTGAAGAGCCACGCTAGCACGCTAACCAACTCATGCATTCTGCATTGGGGGCAACATATTCAAAAACAAATAGCATAGGTAGCTACTCAAGTCAGTGTGCTACTGCGGCTGGCGGTGTACTATGCCGAACTAAATTAAGTAATCAAAACAATGTTTGCTTGCAGTAAGGCAGTTATACACATTAACGAAACTGATCATTTAAAACTTTATACTTACACATTGGCGTTGGGCCGGGACATTGTGAATTATTGTGTTTTGTTTAGTTGCGCGACTCTCGTCTCTGTTCCTCCTCTCTCCCAGTTTGAACTTTCCCTCCGTAACAAGGACAACGGATTTTTCAAATCCCCACCAATCACTAAGCAGGAAAATCCTTCCATCGCAACGGAAGTCCCACCCATTTAAGTGACTATTTCCGCTATTCTTTTGACAGCCACTCCTTGACGCATATAAAGAGACAAGTAGCCTTCTGTGGCAAACAATGTAGTTAAAATGCGTCGTGACACAAGACAGTAAACAAATTTTGCATTTTATGAACTTCCTAGCAGTATTCTCTCGAGCCATTTGTTGAGAATGTACAGTTTTGGTAAACATGAAGATGTGTTTGCTGTAGGCTATAATATGGGTCGCCAGAATGTCGTCACGTTTCTATAAATGTCGATTTTGTGTTCAACCCATAGCAGACTATAATCTGTTTTTCAATTGTTACCCCAACAGCTCCTGCGTCATTTGTAACATTTTGTAATCACATAGTAGACTTATTGATACTCAGCTATAAAGCATGTTCACCTTCTGCTTTATGTCATAACCATTTGTTGCCGCAAATACCTTTGGTCCTGTTTTGTGTTTCCCTAGATGGCGACACATTGTTGATTTTAAAATTGATCAGGCTAAGAGGAACAAAGAACTAGCAACTTATTTTACAAACATACTCCCTTCATATTTATAACTTTAGTCACAAATTGACCTAAATTCTAAATATGACTACTTTTGCATGCATGACACTATGGAAGTCACATCTTATATCCACTTATCTGAGAATGCATATCCAAAAGACACAAAAACAGAGTCACAGCAACTTCCAAAATTCACACAGCAAACAGCTGCTGGAAGGGCAAGGCCAGCCCAGCCTTCAGGCCCCATCCACTGACCCAGCGCAGTCCCTGCCATCTACATGTTGAGAGCAGTTAATAAACAAAACATACATACAGAACAATGATGCAGTTAGTTTAACACTGCAGAATTATTTCCCAAACAGTTACAGTGTGAATCCTGACCACAGAAGATGAGTCATTATCTTTGCCCATTTTGTGGAGAATCATTGACAATATGAAACAGCGAAAAACCTCTAAACTCCCAATAACTACTTAAACTAACCCTCACCAACAACAGTGAAAATCCTCCAAACTCCCAACCCGAACCACGCCCAGACAGCTGCCCCAGTGCCCGCCCAGCGTTACATCACCACCTTCCATTTCATTTCATCTCTAAACCCCCTCTCTTTTTCATGTCCTCTCTTTCCACCCTACCCAGGTGAGTTTATATCACCTGTTTCACCTCCCAATCCAGAAGAGCAGGAGACCAAAATTAAATGTGTGTGTGTAACAATGTATTTAATATGTAACAATGCCAACAGCCAAACATTGTGGTGGTAGCATCATAGTTTGGGTATGCTTTACTGCATTAAGACCTGTACGATTTGCCACCATTGAGGGTGCAATGAATTCTGCTTTATATCAAAAAAATTTACAGAAGAATATTAGAGCATCCATCCACAAACATGAAATGCACCTGGGGAAAAAATCAAGACCATGAGCAAGCCTGCATTAGCAATTCTGTGGCAGAATGGATGATTTTATTGAGTCTAAGGAGAAATGTCTTTTTCATGGGGACACTGGATGTTGCATTTTAACATGTAACCTTTTTTTAAATACACAAGAGAAATTGTTATCAATCTAATTTAAACTTTTTTGTCATTTGTTTACTAGGTTTCCCTTTTATCTTGTATTAGATTTTGGTTCAAGATCTGAAAAGCCAGGGTCAAAAATATGCTAAATGTCTGAAAGACAGACAGGGAAATGTCTTCTCATGCTCATCTTTTTTGAAGCTTATACATTTTAAATCCTTTTTATCTTCACCTGGATGAGTTTGATACCTGATGCAAATACAGTTCATTCATATTGTGAGTGTTGGTTATTTCCCTGATAAAACCACGAGGATAGGCCTAAAGAAATATCCTTCAATGTATAATTGGGCAGATTATTTAAGCATGAATGAGGTCTTTCAGCCGCGAGAGGGCAGTGTTGCCTTCTATATTTCATGAAACAATTCAAAATAAACTGCATAAATGAAATGCTCCTGTACCATCTTTGCTACAGTGCATCAATATAGTTGCATTTTTGGTAGGGAATAAAATCAAACACGGAACTGACTGTTTGTTTCTTTAGATTCACATAATGTACATGCGCATCAATGGTGCAATATGACATACACGATGTAATTCCGAGATGGACGATGGCAGTGTGATTTTGAATTAAATTGGTTCAAATAAAAACAAAGTGTGTTTATGTCCAAGTGTTTTATTGGTTTTACCATCACTTTATACAATTTAAAGAGTAACACAAAACTGTTCCGAAACGCGTTATAATTTATCATCGCAAAGTATGTCCGCCGGCAGCTTTAGCGGTATGGCTGAGCAGAGGTTTTGGAACATGCCAAGACATAATGGGACAGAGTGAGAGAGCTAGTGAGAGAGAGATGGTGGCGCGCTTTGGGTTATGCTGAAGCTACATGATTTAGCGCTGTACCTAGCAGCACGCACTCTGAGGCTAGAACAGTCTCTGACACACCCAGTGGAGCTCTGCCTGCTGCGAGATCCCAAAATGGCTCCAAAAAGCCCTACAGATGCGGGCTGGAAACTGTCCACAACGACAGAGGAAGACATCGTTTCGAAGCAGCTGATAAAATGTAATAAAACAAAACCGGCTCAGAATTTTATAGCAATTATTAAATCGAGAGGAGAGAAGCGCCGTGCAATTTGTGCCTTCATGCCTGCGAACCAAGTTGGTGCATTTGTGAAAGCTGTTCTACCGTGCAGTTGGCTCGGATCACTCTCAGTGCCTTTTTAAAGCGGCAGCGCAACTCCACGTTGAAATGACCTGAATAGTAGGTAAAGTCAATTAATTTCTTTCGTAAATTTCATTATCATTATTGTTTAAGGTTTTAAATGTGTGCTGTACTTGAGACAAGATGGCGCAGATGTATATGATCAGGTGACCCTGCTTTTTTTCCCCCTTGTGTGTTTCTGCGCAATGAGTGGAAAGGAAGTGAACAGTATTTTGTAGATTTTTGATTGGGAGGTTCGAAAGTAAGGCGTCACCGTTAGGATGTATGCGATTGTGACTGGACTACCCATCAGACATGTAGGCTTTGGTAGGATGCGCCGAGGCAGTACGGGATGAACGTTGGCAAGTGTGCCGCTATGCAATGAGTGCATCCGCCTGAAACCGCCATCAAACATACCAACAATCTGCCCAACGTTCAAGAAAAGCCGACATTAATGCGGTTTCATTTGTGCAGCTTTCAGCTATACGTTGTAGAATCCCATCTAGGTGAAGCTTCACATCACACGTGCGGCCCTGTTTTTTTATTTTATAGTGACATAAACAGATTCCGTACAACTACTGTAAGTGCACTAACTTTTCACATAGGTCGAAATGGTCAAATCAGTTAGTTGTCCGAACATTGTTGCAACACTGATAGCGCTAAAATAAAAACATTTGGCAAAATTGAGTACCGCTATTTTAAGAGTAACTACATTTGCATAAAAAGGGGAATTGCTCGCATAAAGTTTTGCTCGCTGGGATTTTTTTTTAAACTTAAGTGTGCCACGTGGTTTCAGCTGTATTTGTAGGACAGTTCTAGAGGGTGAAGTGACACGCATACGAAAGGATGCCATTATTTACCTGTGTCCTTAAGTTTTCCAGTGGGTTTGTGTGATATCGGATGTATTCTGGCGTATTTCCTTACATGGATACCCCAGCACTGAAGAATTGTTTTAGGTGACGCTCATAAATTAAACGAAATTATTCCACGTTGGATACTTACGAATCTTGGAGAAACCCAATTTAGCGTGATTGATAAGTAACCTACTGTCTTTTGGCACTATGCATATGGTAGTTTTACCACTTGTAGTATTTACGAATGAAAAGTAACATCTCAACATTCAAACCTCCATCACTTGGGAAAGGAAGTGAGGTGATACTAAAACAAACGCCGCTGTTTCTTCGTGTAAACTGATTTAGTATTCACAATTTCACTTCCAGGTAAACAATAATAAGCCATCCAAGCCGAAACCAGCGCAAATTGTATATTCACTGTTACACCCGAGCTAATTTCTTAAACTCCGCCTAATGAAACAGTGTGTTGATGCAGGGGGCTGGACATGTGGACCTTTTCGAGGCGGTATCCCACGCTTGTGATTGGTGTGTAGTGACGACAATCCAGCTGCCCACTCCCGCCCACCGAGAGACCAAGTCAGCGTGAGTCTCATCGGAGAGGCGGTATCTGTAAAGATCTATCAGTGTCCAGCGAACTCACACTGGGCGATTAAATCAATGTACAGTGTTCCTTCAAAATGGATATGAAGAAGAGGATTCACCTGGAGCTAAGGAATCGAACACCATCAGACGTATGATGACTCTATTTTGAAGTTTGATAGCGGTTGTGTTGGCTTATTGTATTGGCGTGTTCTTCCAACGGTAATTTATGGCGCCTATAATAAAAGCGCATGTACATTGTACAGAAAGGAAAAGTTTAAAGCGATCTTCTTTAGCCTACTTGGGCCTAGAACCAACTTGGGATCGATTGGTCGGGCTTTTAAAACTTAATTTCACCAAGTGGTTAGCAAAGTTGCATACTTAGTACTGCGTTTAGACTAATGCCCCCACGGCACTCCGTGCTCGCTGTATAAACAGGGCAGTCAGTGTGGGGTGCCATGTTTGTAACTTTAGCCTGGATCGCGCCCTTTTCTGTCTCCATTATCTTATGGGCAGATGAGGTTGGTGTCTTTGCGTAAGTCCCGCTTGTCCCCCGACATTGACTCAAGTGTGCGCAGAAGCTTATTGCACAGTCGATCTGCACGGCTCCGTTCAAATTCCGTGGTTCTTCTCATTGTACCAGAACATGAGGTTGAAGTCGTCAAGTAGAACTAGCATTGTGTATGCAAAACTCACTGGAAATGTTGGGTTTGGCAGCAAGTCAAAGCATATTTTCATCTGTGCTTATTTGGTATGGAGGTTCAGTCGGCAGTTCCAAATGAAGACAAATACTAATAAATGTATACAATGGATAGTTTAATGTAAATGTCTTTTCAGTTGCCATGTATAGGTTAAATTATCGGAGAAAATGTGCAAACATGGAATAGTATGAGCACTGACTCCTTGGGCACCATATTAAAGGTAAATCAGAGTGACGGGGTTTGGGATATTTTACAGCGTCTGATCCACAAAAGGTATCATTTAACATAGCCCATGGTTCAGCTAGCTAGTGTCATAGCAGTCTCCGAGCGTGTGGCCATGATAATGCTGCCTGAAGCGGCAGTCGAAGAAGCTACATCTTATTTTTTTAAACCAGCACTCAAGGCGTGAGAGCGAAATGGGATCTCTTCCTTACCACCCGCAGTCTGTTTACCATAGCAGCTGGTGCTGCCTATTGTTTGCCACTAGCCGTTGCACCGAGTTTGCTGTGGTGACGCTCCTTTCAGTATTAATAGACAGGCGAATCGTTGGGTTGTAGCTGGCCTGATGAGCATCATTAAGCGCGTTTGATGACTCGGTCACACTAACTTATAAACGCTGAAGCCCAGATGTCTAGGACGAGGCGCCATTTTACTCGCTAGATGAGCAACAAAGGCAAATGGTTGCATCGAATCTAGTTGTGTGGCCTACCGTATGATCGCTTTTGTATCATTCTCTGTGCTGTCATAGCCTACTTTGCAGAAATGAAATGCGATTGTCGCACAGCTACCTAGATAGATTTTGAGATGAATGTGGACAGTTGGACGGGTAGATGACGTTAGAGTGGCAAACAACTATTCACCGACACACACACACACACCGCCCCCTCGGACTCACTGAAAGCAGGTTTGAGCACGGGCAGTTGTTGCAGGCGGTGCAATGTCTGATCAAATATAAAAATATCAGATTCAGTAACGGTGTAGCGAGAAAAACACCAGAGAAATGAGTGTGGTGTTCTCAGCCATTTTGGGAACGGCTTATATTTAGAAGAGAAGACTTTGTACGTTGCGTTTTCACAAATAAACTTTGGTTCACCATACTTGCTCTATAGTTACACTTGATTTAAACAATCCAGGCCACTGTAGTTTTTAGTTAGCTTGCTTTTGTTTAGTCTGATGAAAAACGTTTTTGAAACTTTTTTTGATTCGCCATCATGATGCTAGTAGTTGGTCTCACGCGTGGCTATGTTTATCGTCACAAGTGTGAGAGTTTCGTGTCAAAATGTTGTATGATTAGTAGAGTGTTGTATTGGTAGTACAATGCAGTTATAGGCTGATTACCTGAATAATGTGCTGATTTCGTTGTTTGTGTAAAATCAGCAACCAGCTCAGGCCCATGACACCAGGCCAGGTGAGTTACCTGTGTAATTACCTGTGCAGCTAGATCAGTTAAGTGCTGAATAATAAAATCTGCAGGACCAGGGGGTATTTCAAAATGTGGTTTAACAAACCCTGAGCTTAAACCGTGAACAAACTAGAGGTAACATACCCCCGAGTTTTCGGTTCCTGAATAGCCGGTTAGAATTAGTTCATGTAACTCTGACTGAAGCGCGTTCACGGTGAAAGTACAAAAAAAAATCATCAATGGAGCGCAGATAACAGGGTTCACCATGGCAACGAGTCAAACGCTCGGAGCTTCGTCACGTTCGGTTACTCTGCATTTTCACTCAGGAAATATTAAAGTCCTCATATGCAGACTATGACTTATTATTTCGGTAAAAAGTAACAAGGCAGCGGCTGCGAAAGAGCGTCAGTTAGCGTTGGGAAAAAATAGAGTATACAAGTTTAAAATAAGTTTACAGATTTTTAACACTATGATATTATTTAAAGCGCAGTCTAGTCTATTTGTTCAGTTCACACATGGGCGTGTAAATTATGCGGGGGGTGTATACCATCACCAGCCATCATGATGAATGAAAAATGTTCAACCCCTCCAATATTCAGCCCAGAGTTATGTCCTTGAATTCACATAAACCGATGGTAAATCCTTTAATGAAGATGGATTGATGTTTTTCTTATTTGTTGGTAAATTATGAAAAAGAATATTTTTATTTGCAGGAAGTGGAAAAGACCTAACATGAAATATAAATGAATTTGTCTTTATACTTTGACTGCTGGGAGGTTGTGGGTTAATTGGAGAATTATTTTTTTATATATTTAAAATATGTGATCTTCCTTGAGCAATATTATTTGTAAGGCATATGAAACTCGACACAATGCCACATACCCATGCGGGGGTGACCCTAGCAGACATGGATGCGGCCATGCTTCAACGCATCTGTAACAGTGTGGGCCGCAGAAGAGTGACAATAATGGTTGCCATGCTAACGTGTCTGCATCTCTGATGATATAAAGAAATGCAAATAAAAGGGTAGCGTATAAAATCGATAGTGAATGTGTGATTAGTGATGCTTTAAAAGTGAAGAGAATGTTGCTCAAATAAATGATAAATTTTGCAGTAAAACTACCATTTGAAGGATAATCACCGGGGAAAGATAAAGTATCTAATCTATGTCTAATTGCAATGTAAAGATTTAAGGATTATTTGAGCTTCATTGTAGACCAGATTACCAAGTAAAGGGCACACCATGTCCAACAACTATCTCTTACCTAAACTGAAGGCTTCGTGTTCTGATGAGTATTTCAGGTTTAGTTGAAGTGAACCTACTCCGTCTTAACAAAACGGCTTTCTGAAATGCCCCCCAGGGCTGGCTGGCGGCTCTCCTGTGTGCTAGCTTTAGCTGGGCATGCTCCAGCAACAGGGAGTGGACACTGGCTGCTATGACATCGCATTCCCTGCATGCAACCTAAGGACAGATGTTTGTTTTTAACATTATTTTTATAAGACTTCGAGCTTCTGGGTGCTTCATCCTGTTAAGGCACTGATCCAGTGTGTCGAATTTAGAATCCATCATGCTTATTTTTAGATTATTATAAGGTATAATTATGAGAACTGGTTGTTCAGTTCATTGAAAGGTATTTTTCACTTAGAGCCATTAACATATTAAAAATGACTTTTGTGCTCTTTACTCTTTGAGAGTGCAAGACTGCAGCTTAATTTGAGAAAGTTGTGTTTGTTTGGAGGTTCTTTAGGTGTGACTTGTTTGTGATGTGTTGTGTAGTTATGATACGAGATTGTGATGTGTTTATAATGCAAGCTACACTCTGTGCCAGAAGCTTGTACCCAGCAGTTATTTGGTACAATTTACGCTTGCAACAATGACACACAGCCTGGCCTGTGCCAGCAGCCTTCTCCCTGAGGTGTGCTGTCAGTCTGGCTGTTACACGTAAATACAAACACACATACTCGCACAAATACACACACACACATACTCGCACAAATACACACACACAAATACACTGTCTATCTCTCTCTCGCACACAGGCATGCTAATTCTTTGTGTCACCTTTCCTCTCAGGTGAAAGAGCTGGTTCTGGATAATTGCCGTTCCAATGAAGGTAAAATGGAGGGCCTCACCGCGGAGTTTGAGCAGCTGGAGTTCCTCAGCACCATTAATGTGGGTCTGACCTCAGTAGCCAACCTGCCCAAACTGGCCAAGCTGAAAAAGGTGAGGCGTGCTTCCCCACCCACCCCGGGGGGACTCCTGTGTGATGCTGTGTGTGCTCACTGTTGTGTGTGACACTGTTGGGAGCTGTAGGGTGTAGCTGTGCGTGCATGCGTGCGTGTGTGTGTGAGATGTTGTAGCTGTGGTGAGAGTGCGTGCGTGCGTGTGTGAGTGTGTGTATGTGTGTGAGTGAGTGAGTCAGAGAGAGAGATGAGAGTGATGTTGTTGTCTTTTCCTGGCAGTTGGAGCTCAGTGATAACCGCATCTCTGGGGGGCTGGATGTGCTGGCGGAGAGATGCCCAAACCTCACACACCTCAACCTGAGCGGCAACAAGATCAGAGACCTCAGCACCATGGAGCCCCTGGTGAGCGAAGGGGCCTCCCTCCTCTTCCTGTCTCTCTCCTTCCTCTTCCTGTCTCTCTCTTTCCTCTTTCTGTCCCTGCTCCTTTCTGTCTCTCTTTCCTCTTCCTGTCCTTGCTCCTTCCTGTCTCTCTCCTTCCTCTTCCTGTCCCTGCTCCTTCCTGTCTCTCTCCTTCCTCTTCCTGTCCCTGCTCCTGCCTGTCTCTCTCCTTCCTCTTCCTGTCCCTGCTCCTTCCTGTCTCTCTCCTTCCTCTTCCTGTCCCTGCTCCTGCCTGTCTCATGATCGCTCACGCGGGCTTTTTCATCGCTGTCTTGTCAGAAAAAGCTGGAGAGCCTGCGCAGTTTGGATCTGTTTAACTGTGAGGTGACAAACCTGAGCGACTACAGAGAGAACGTGTTCAAACAGCTGCCGCAGCTCACATACCTGGATGGATACGACTGCGCTGACAAGGAGGCACCGGACTCCGACACGGAGGGGTACGTGGACGGTCTGGATGATGACGATGACGATGATGATGATGATGAAGATGAGGAAGGTGAGGAACCCGCAGCCAAAATCTCCACATAGGCCTGTGTATCTCTGCAGAGCTTGGTAACTGTTGTTTCACCACATTCATTCATGGAGACACTGTCTTAGTGAGTAACTACAGTGTGGCCATGTGTGCAGACGGGCATTTAGCTAAACACTAAACTGAGGGAAGTCGGCATTAGACATGACCAGGGGCAGGCGCTCACGGTGAAGGGTATGTCCCCGGCGCATGTCAGGCGCTCACGGTGAAGGGTATGTCCCCGGCGCATGTCAGGCGCTCACGGTGAAGGGTATGTCCCCGGCGCATGTCAGGCGCTCACGGTGAAGGGTATGTCCCCGGCGCATGTCAGGCGCTCATGGTGAAGGGTATGTCCCCGGCGCATGTCAGGTGGACTGCTGCAAGCAGCGGGTGTGTAGTTCCAGTGTCCGGGCCTGAATGCTGTGAATGAGTCTCACTGAAGGAGCTCCAGTTTCACAAAGATTAGTATTTGTCAGTCATGTGACTTCACTCTGATATATTGCAGAGCTGGATGATGAAGAAGATGAGGATGATGAAGATGCAGGCCCTGTAGCTGGAGATGAGGATGATGAAGGAGAGGGGGAAGAGGATCATAGCGGAGAGGTGAGATCTGGTACCCAACTGGACTGCTCTGCTGCGTGTGTGTGTGCGTGCGTGCGTGCGTGCGTGCGTGTGTGTGAGATTACTCTCTAACAGAGCTCGGGGAGATCAGATCTGCTCTACCAGAGAGGCCCTCCTCACCCCGCCCTCACTGAGTGCAGAAACGCCCCCTTACCCCGCCTCCTCACCCCGCCCTCACTGAGCGCAGAAACGCCCCCTTACCCCACCTCCTCACCCCGCCCACACTGAGTGCAGAAACGCCTCCTTACCCCACCTCCTCACCCCACCCTCACTGAGCGCAGAAACGCCCCCTTACCCCACCTCCTCACCCCACCCTCACTGAGCGCAGAAACGCCCCCTTACCCCACCTCCTCACCCCACCCTCACTGAGTGCAGAAACGCCTGTGAATAGTCACAGGCTGGAGGTTATGAGGGCGCAAGCAGAGATGGGGGTGGGAGTTGGACCCTAATTCTAAAGGCCATCTTGACTGATAATTCTTTTTGCTTTAGGAGGAAGAGGAGGAGGAGTTGAATGATGGGGAGCTTGATGATGATGAGGATGATTATGGTAAGCAGGACATTTTAGACGGTTGGGACGAAGGCTCTAATGAGCCTGCCTGGTTCCAGTTCTACAGTGGGAAAGGGGGTATAATGAGCCAGCCTGGTTCCAGCTCTACAGTGGGAAAGGGGGTATAATGAGCCAGCCTGGTTCCAGCTCTACAGTGGGAAAGGGAGTATAATGAGCCAGCCTGGTTCCAGCTCTGCAGTGGGAAAGGGGGTATAATGAGCCAGCCTGGTTCCAGTTCTACAGTGGGAAAGGGGGTATAATGAGCCAGCCTGGTTCCAGCTCTACAGTGGGAAAGGGAGTATAATGAGCCAGCCTGGTTCCAGCTCTGCAGTGGGAAAGGGGGTATAATGAGCCAGCCTGGTTCCAGCTCTACAGTGGGAAAGGGAGTATAATGAGCCAGCCTGGTTCCAGCTCTACAGTGGGAAAGGGAGTATAATGAGCCAGCCTGGTTCCAGCTCTGCAGTGGGAAAGGGGGTATAATGAGCCAGCCTGGTTCCAGTTCTACAGTGGGAAAGGGGGTATAATGAGCCAGCCTGGTTCCAGCTCTACAGTGGGAAAGGGAGTATAATGAGCCAGCCTGGTTCCAGCTCTACAGTGGGAAAGGGGGTATAATGAGCCAGCCTGGTTCCAGCTCTACAGAGGGAAAGGGAGTATAATGAGCCAGCCTGGTTCCAGCTCTACAGTGGGAAAGGGAGTATAATGAGCCAGCCTGGTTCCAGCTCTACAGTGGGAAAGGGAGTATAATGAGCCAGCCTGGTTCCAGCTCTACAGTGGGAAAGGGAGTATAATGAGCCAGCCTGGTTCCAGCTCTACAGTGGGAAAGGGAGTATAATGAGCCAGCCTGGTTCCAGCTCTACAGTGGGAAAGGGAGTATAATGAGCCAGCCTGGTTCCAGCTCTGCAGTAGGAAAGGGGGTATAATGAGCCAGCCTGGTTCCAGCTCTACAGTGGGAAAGGGAGTATAATGAGCCAGCCTGGTTCCAGCTCTACAGTGGGAAAGGGAGTATAATGAGCCAGCCTGGTTCCAGCTCTACAGTGGGAAAGGGGGTATAATGAGCCAGCCTGGTTCCAGCTCTACAGTGGGAAAGGGGGTATAATGAGCCAGCCTGGTTCCAGCTCTACAGTGGGAAAGGGAGTATAATGAGCCAGCCTGGTTCCAGCTCTACAGTGGGAAAGGGAGTATAATGAGCCAGCCTGGTTCCAGCTCTACAGTGGGAAAGGGAGTATAATGAGCCAGCCTGGTTCCAGCTCTACAGTGGGAAAGGGAGTATAATGAGCCAGCCTGGTTCCAGCTGTACAGTGGGAAAGGGGGTATAATGAGCCAGCCTGGTTCCAGCTCTACAGTGGGAAAGGGAGTATAATGAGCCAGCCTGGTTCCAGCTGTACAGTGGGAAAGGGGGTATAATGAGCCAGCCTGGTTCCAGCTCTACAGAGAGCCAGTTGCTATTTAAAACTTCTTTCTCTCCCTAGAAGAGGAACGGGGGCAGAAGCGGAAACGAGACCCAGAGGAAGATGGAGAGGAAGAGGAGGCTTAGCTGGCCCCTGAGCAGTTTTAACCCCCGTATTTCTGTGTATTTTGCAACGTTCTCAAGATGGATTGGGAACATTGTGGTGTGGGAGTGGAGTTTTTTGTTTATTTTTTATTTCCTTTTATTTCACCTTTAAATATATATTTTATAAGCTGCAGGGAAATGTTTTATCAAAATGCACATACATTATAAAAATCCCCCCACCACGCAGTTAGTCACATTGCACTGGTTTGATGTCAGATGCTGTAGGGCTTGTATTTGTGAGGGATTCATATGACATGCTGTATATATGAATCTTTGGGTTTTGATTCATATTACCATATATGATATGGATCTCTCTGGTGGGTTTTGTCACACATAGAAGCAGTTTCAACTGGAACATGAGAGTCCATTCAGCACTCAGACTAACAGTAGTTAATGAATAGTGTGAGGGGCCCCTGTCACATGCTGGCCCCGGGCCCCATGGCAGTGTGAGGGGCCCCTGTCAAACGCTGGCCCCGGGCCCCATGGCAGTGTGAGGGGCCCCTGTCATATGCTGGCCCCGGGCCCCATGGCAGTGTGAGGGGCCCCTGTCACATGCTGGCCCCAGGCCCCGTGGCAGTGTGAGGGGCCCCTGTCACATGCTGGCCCCAGGCCCCATGGCAGTGTGAGGGGCCCCTGTCACATGCTGGCCCCAGGCCCCATGGCAGTGTGAGGGGCCCCTGTCACATGCTGGCCCCAGGCCCCATGGCAGTGTGAGGGGCCCCTGTCACATGCTGGCCCCAGGCCCTGTGGCAGTGTGAGGGGCCCCTGTCACATGCTGGCCCCAGGCCCCATGGCAGTGTGAGGGGCCCCTGTCACATGCTGGCCTGGGCTGCAGTGCTGTGTTTGAGAGCAGTCCCATATGCATTTAATGTGGTGATGTTGCAGACTGATTCACCTGCCTGCCTTTTTACCTCTCCGCTTTTGTTTACATGTGGAAGTCGTGTTATGATGTCATCAGTGAGTTGCTAAGCATGTTCAGGCACAGTAACAGGCTCCTGGCAGGGAGTGTGTGCTGACTGTTCCCTCTTGGATTTATCTGTGCAAAATGTCTGCCATCAGAAAACGCAGACCGCTCCTTACCTCTCTGACTAGTTCGGGTATTATGTGTTCTTTGTAAATAGTGACCAGATATTTTTTCTATACCTTTGTGATAATGGCAGGCATGTTGATGCCTTTTTTTTTTTTTCTTGAGTTGTAACAATAAAATGAAGCTGAAAATGTGGTGTGTATTTACATTGTAAACTACAGTAACCGGCAGTGTTTAGTTGACAGAATCTGTGAAATTTTTGTCGTATTCAGAACATGGTGTTTTGAGCGCTGCTCATTATTTGGGTTTGCATTCAGTGCTCTTACTTAACACAGAGTGGTGTTTTCCTGCAGTTCATGGCTGCTGGTAGTGAACATATAGTTTAACCTTGGCACAACATCAGTTTTCAAACCACTCACGCAGTTTGAATAAATCTTACTTTTTCATATTTTGTGTCTTGTTTGAGTCTTTCGGCAGCCCCAGTACATTCAAAAATTCTGAACAAGAATCAGTTCAGTGCCACATACTACTTCAGTCTGCGTTTTGCAGGGAATCTGTAACCATGGAAACCTGAGTGAGACGGATGGCAACAGGGCAAGAGGAAGGAGGAGCTTCTGGAGAACATGACCGAGTTCAGATTCTGCATTGCTGGGTTAATATATTTGCCATATGCATTTTGCAGTTTACTTTGCAAGATAAATGCAGGTGAATGGGAGAGTTGGGATGTGGCCTAAATAGACTGCCTCAAGATTTGGGCAAATTGAAAATGATCATTGTTCATGAAGACACACCTGAGCTGAAGGAACTGTTGAGCTGAAGTGGCCCTTAAACGGTAAAGGGCTGCTTGGTCTGTAACTGTTGAGCTGAAGTGGCCCTTAAACGGTAAAGGGCTGCTTGGTCTGTCACATGGACAGCCAGTGCAGGCTCTGGCCTAGGTACAACCAGAACACGTTGAGCAACTCTGCAAATGTGAGTGTTTGGGTGCCTGGGTGAGTGTTTGGGTGCTTGGGTGAGTGCTTGTGTGGGTGAGTATTTGGGTGCCTGGGTTAGTGTTTGGGTAGGTGTTTGGGTGCTTAGGTGATTGTTTGGGTGAGTATTTGGGTGCCTGGTTTAGTGTTTGGGTGGGTGTTTGGCTGCTTGGGAGAGTGTTTGGGTGAGTATTAGGGTGCCTGAGTGAGTGTTTGGGTGCTTTGGTGAGTGTGTGTGTGGGTGGGTGGATGAATATTTGGGTGCTTGGATGAGTGAGTGCGTGTGTGTGTGGGTGGGTGAGTGTTTGGGTGGGTGAGTGAGTGGGTGAGTGTTTGGGTGGGTATGTGGGTGGGTGCGTGCATGGGGTGAGTGTTTGGGTGGGTATGTGGGTGGGTGAGTGCATGCGTGGGGTGAGTGTTTGGGTGGGTATGTGGGTGGGTGAGTGCGTGGGGTGGGTGTTTGGGTGGGTGTGTGGGTGGGTGAGTGTGTGGGTGGGTATGTGGGTGGGTGGGTGCGTGCGTGGGGGGGGGGTGTGGGTGGGTGGGTGGGTGGGTGGGTGAGTGCGTGCGTGCGTGGGGGTGAGTGTTTGGGTGGGTATGTGGGTGGGTGAGTGCGTGCGTGCGTGGGGTGAGTGTTTGGGTGGGTATGTGGGTGGGTGAGTGCGTGCGTGCGTGGGGTGAGTGTTTGGGTGGGTGAGTGCGTGCGTGCGTGGGGTGAGTGTGTGGGTGTGTATGTGGGTGGGTGAGTGCGTGCGTGCGTGGGGTGAGTGTTTGGGTGGGTGGGTGCGTGCGTGCGTGGGGTGAGTGTCTGGGTGGGTATGTGGGTGGGTGAGTGCGTGCGTGCGTGGGGTGAGTGTTTGGGTGGGTGAGTGTCTGGGTGGGTGAGTGCGTGCGTGCGTGGGGTGAGTGTTTGGGTGGGTGAGTGCGTGCGTGCGTGGGGTGAGTGTGTGGGTGGGTGTGTGGGTGCGTGCGTGGGGTGAGTGTTTGGGTGGGTGGGTGAGTGCGTGCGTGCGTGGGGTGAGTGTTTGGGTGGGTGGGTGGGTGAGTGTGTGCGTGCGTGGGGTTAGTGTTTGGGTGGGCGGGTGAGTGAGTGCGTGCGTGTTTGCATGCATGCGTGTGTGTGTGGGGTGAGTGTTTGGGTGGGTGGGTGAGTGAGTGCGTGCGTGTTTGCATGCATGCGTGTGTGTGTGGGGTGAGTGTTTTTCGGTGGGTGGGTGAGTGCGTGCGTGTTTGCATGCATGCGTGTGTGTGTGGGGTGAGTGTTTGGGTGGGCGGGTGAGTGAGTGCGTGCGTGTTTGCATGCATGCGTGTGTGTGTGGGGTGAGTGTTTGGGTGGGTGGGTGAGTGCGTGCGTGTTTGCATGCATGCGTGTGTGTGTGGGGTGAGTGTTTGGGTGGGTGGGTGAGTGCGTGCGTGTGTGCATGCATGCGTGTGTGTGTGGGGTGAGTGTTTGGGTGGGTGGGTGAGTGCGTGCGTGTTTGCATGCATGCGTGTGTGTGTGGGGTGAGTGTTTGGGTGGGTGGGTGGGTGCGTGCGTGTTTGCATGCATGCGTGTGTGTGTGGGGTGAGTGTTTGGGTGGGTGGGTGGGTGAGTGCGTGCGTGTGTGCATGTATGTGTGTGTGTGTGGGGTGAGTGTTTGGGTGACAGTCCTGATTCACAAAGGCTGTATGGTGTATGGCCAGAGTGGGATGGCCCAAAGCGTGGGATATCCTGTGTCCAGGTAAATACTAAACCTGTGCAGTCTCCATAACTGATGGTGCAATGCACAGTTTAACTGCGCAAATACTAACCCTGTGCAGTCTCCATAACTGATGGTGCAATGCACAGTTTAACTGCACAAATACTAAACCTGTGCAGTCTCCATAACTGATGGTGCAATGCACAGTTTAACTGCACAAATACTAATTTTTGTAATTATTGTAGAACAAAAATAAACAGGGTGTGCAGTTGTGTTCATTGTTGACACTAGTTACAGCACAGGTAAACTTTACGAACCCTGTCCAGCACTTCCAGACATCCCCAAACCTTTACTTGAGGACATTCCAGAACCACCTCAGCGATGGAGTGAAAGTGAGTGATTAGTAAATACTCCAGTGTAGAATTTGTGGGTGATTTGTAGTCCATTACCAGACAGAGAGCTGGTGGGTGATTTGTAGTCCATTAACAGACAGAGCTTGTGGGTGCTTCACTCAGCATTTTTAGCTTCACTCAGCATGTTTAGCTTCACACAGCATGTTTAGCTTCACTCTGCATGATTAGCTTCACTCAGCATGTTTAGCTTCACACAGCATGTTTAGCTTCACTCAGCATGATTAGCTTCACTCTGCATGTTTAGCTTCACTCAGCATGTTTAGCTTCACACAGCATGATTAGCTTCACTCAGCATGTTTAGCTTCACTCAGCATGATTAGCTTTACATGGCATGTTTAGCTTCACTCTGCATGATTAGCTTCACTCGGCCTGTTTAGCTTCACATGGCATGTTTAGCTTCACACAGCATGTTTAGCTTCACTCTGCATGATTAGCTTCACTCAGCATGATTAGCTTCACTCTGCATGATTAGCTTCACTCTGCATGTTTAGCTTCACTCAGCATGTTTAGCTTCACTCTGCATGATTAGCTTCACTCTGCATGCTTAGCTTCACACTGCATGATTAGCTTCACTCTGCATGATTAGCTTCACTCTGCATGTTTAGCTTCACTCAGCATGTTTAGCTTCACTGTGCATGATTAGCTTCACTCAGCATGTTTAGCTTCACACTGCATGATTAGCTTCACTCTGCATGATTAGCTTCACTCTGCATGTTTAGCTTCCCTCTGCATGATTAGCTTCACTCAGCATGTTTAGCTTCACACTGCATGATTAGCTTCACTCTGCATGATTAGCTTCACACGGCATGTTTAGCTTCACAAGGCATGTTTAGCTTCACACAGCATGAGATGTGCAGGTGGAGGTGAGTGTTTCTCACACTCGTCACCTCTGGGAGGTAATAGGTTCAGACACACTGCTGAGTTCAAGCTAGGGTACAGTTGTCTGTTACTCACACACACACACACACACACACACACACACACACACACACACATACACAATCATCCTGGTATAAACTCGACACAGTCACAGTGCAGCATTGCTTGGGGATAGAATTTAAAGGCCTGAGTTTTGTTCTCTAAAAACAGTGACGAAAAACAGCCACTGCTGGTGAGTGCATCGATACCTGCTACATTGCACTGGCTGATAACCTGAAAAACTAAAATTGTTACCTGAAAAGGTGCAAGACAGGAGGTGCTTGTTACGTCTGTTCTTGTTACTCCTCGCAAACTTCTAGTTACCAAAATTAAATCTGTGCTTAAATTCAAACTGTGTTTTCCTAATTAGTGACCTTGTTTAAATCAAAGTAAAATAAACGTCTTTCAAAGAGGTTTTGTAATTCGTGAAAATTACATTGGCCCATGCCAAATAAATTTCACCCCCGATCTTGCAGTCTTCTTAATCAGTGTACACTGTGTATTAGACACTGCCCTCGTGTGGCCATTCAGCAAAAAGCAGTGTATACCTTTACTGAATTCTCTCTTAGGGGTTTGCTGTTAGATCGATTTTATTGTTTTTTCAGTTCTGCACTGCATGTATAAGCTCATTTTTCTGTTTTATTTGTCAGTCAACTATGTGGTAGGGGAAGTTGTGTAAAATAATAGAGTTCTGCTTTAGTCAGAGTGCACAGTCTCACCCTGCTATAGTCAGAGTGCAGAGTCTCACCCCACTATAGTCAGAGTGCACAGTCTCACCCTGCTATAGTCAGAGTGCACAGTCTCACCCTGCTATAGTCAGAGTGCACAGTCTCACCTTGAGCTCTGCTATAGTCAGAGTGCAGAGTCTCACCCCACTATAGTCAGAGTGCACAGTCTCACCCTGCTATAGTCAGAGTGCACAGTCTCACCCTGCTATAGTCACAGTGCACAGTCTCACCCTGCTATAGTCAGAGTGCACAGTCTCACCCTGCTATAGTCACAGTGCACAGTCTCACCCTGAGTTCTGTTAAAGTCAGAGTGCACAGTCTCACCCTGCTATTGTCACAGTGCACAGTCTCACCCTGAGTTCTGTTAAAGTCAGAGTGCAAAGTCTCACCCGGCTAAAGTCAGTGTGCTAAAGTTATTAATTTCAGGGTGACTGGGAGATCTCAGACAGCACTCCAGCGCCAGCCCTTCATCTCTGGTTATTGGGCCTACTGGGGGATTTATCTGTTTGCAGCAAAGCATTCTGGGTTTCCAGTACTTTTACCCCTTTGAAAGTAGATGCCCCTGCTCTTCAGGTATATTGAGTCCTCTTCTCAGTAAGCTCAGGATGAAATAAGGACACACACACACACAGTACTCAGACTGCTATGGTTGGTTTGTAGCAGTAGAGGGCAATGTGGGGCTCTGTTTGAGGCTGGTCCCCCAGTGCCTCAGTGCGCCTTACCACAACCCCCCTTCCCACAGGAGATCTCGCTCTGATGGAACATTTAATGCGCCGGCTCTAGTTACTGCAGCCCTCCACACGCCACGGCATTCCATCTCACCACCGTCTGCAGCCCCATCGCTGGGGTTGAGAGGAGCTCTGTCATGGGCCACACCCACTGTGGGGGGAGGAGGGGTTAAAGGGCAGAGAAAGGAAAAACAGCCAATCACTGTGCTGAATTTTTAATAAGGTATAGCAGAACTGTCCTACCTGGGATTCAAACCCACAAAACTTCCTTACCATTAGAGTACACTAACCTGTGAGCTACAAGCCCAGCTCCCTAACCATTGTACTACACTGTAACCTGTGAGCTACAAGCCCAGCTCCCTAACCATTATACTACACTGTAACCTCTGAACTACAAGCCCAGCTCCCTAACCATTACACTACACTGTAACCTCTGAGCTACAAGCCCAGCTCCCTAACCATTACACTACACTGTAACCTCTGACCTACAAGCCCAGCTCCCTAACCATTATACTACACTGTAACCTCTGAGCTACAGGCCCAGCTCCCTAACCATTATACGACACTGTAACCTCTGAGCTACAGGCCCAGCTCCCTAACCATTACACTACACTGTAACCTCTGAGCTACAAGCCCAGCTCCCTAACCATTATACTACACTGTAACATCTCACTGTATGTATGTGTGAGTGAGCAAGCGAGTGTGTATGTGTGTGTGTGTGTGTGAGAGACAGAGTGAGAGAGTGCGTGTAAACTTGCATGCAAATGTATTTGTAAGAGAGAGAGAGAAAGTGTGTGTGAGATCTGTCTGTACTTTTATTTGTTTCATATTCACCATGAATGAATATGAAACAATACTAAATGACCAATGTTGTTTACTTCTGTGCCCTATTTGTGTGGAAAAACAAACATTCTGATTGGTGAATCCCCCTGATTCCATTCTGTTGAAACCCTCTAACCCAGGTATATCCCAGATGTGCTGCCACTGTCTAAAGCCAGCACCCTCCACCACATGTCTGCCATGAGATTGCTGTTCACCATGAGTGTCTGCCGTAAGATTACTGCTCACCATGAGTGACTGCCGTAAGATTACTGCTCACCATGAGTGACTGCCGTAAGATTACTGTCCACATGAGTGCCTGCCGTAAGATTACTGTTCACCATGAGTGACTGCCGTAAGATTACTGCTCACCATGAGCGACTGCCCTAAGATTACTGCTCACTATGAGTGCCTGCCGTAAGATTACTGCTCACCATGAGTGACTGCCCTAAGATTACTGCTCACCATGAGCGACTGCCCTAAGATTACTGCTCACCATGAGTGCCTGCCGTAAGATTACTGTCGACCATGAGTGACTGCTGTAAGATTACTGCTCACCATGAGTGACTGCCCTAAGATTACTGCTCACCATGAGTGCCTGCCGTAAGATTACTGTCCACCATGAGTGCCTGCCGTAAGATTACTGTCGACCATGAGTGACTGCTGTAAGATTACTGCTCACCATGAGTGACTGCCCTAAGATTACTGCTCACCATGAGTGCCTGCTGTAAGATTACTGCTCACCATGAGTGTCTGCCCTAAGATTACTGCTCACCATGAGTGTCTGCCCTAAGATTACTGCTCACCATGAGTGACTGCCGTAAGATTACTGTCCACCATGAGTGACTGCCGTAGGATTACTGCTCACCATGAGTGACTGCCGTAAGATCACTGTTCACCATGTGTGTCTGCCCTAAGATTACTGCTCACCATGAGTGCCTGCCGTAAGATTACTGTCCACCATGAGTGACTGCCGTAAGATTACTGTCCACCATGAGTGACTGCCGTAAGATTACTGTTCACCATGTGTGTCTGCCCTAAGATTACTGCTCACCATGAGTGACTGCCGTAAGATTACTGTCCACCATGAGTGTCTGCTGTAAGATTACTGCTCACCATGAGTGTCTGCTCTGAGATTACTGTTCACCATGAGTGTCTGCTTTGAGATTTTTTATGCATTTTTTTGAAAACAATGATATATGTGAGTTTCTATGTTCATCTTTGAGTTTCTGTGTGAATATGTGAGTGTGTGTCTGTGTGAGTGCATTTGTGTTTGTGTGTAGCGTGTGTTTGTTGGGTGCTGACTGTTGACGCAGACAGTAGTTGGAGGTCTGGTGTATCTGTATGTATGTATGTGTGTGTGTGTGTGTGTGTGGTGTGTGTGTCTGTGTGGTGCTTGTGTGTGTTGTGTGTGTGTGTGGGTCTGTGGTCCAGCAGCTGTTTGACAGGTCTGTGCTGGGGACAGCTTGTTCCATGGGGCTCACAGAAGAAGGTGCCGCTAGGTTCTTCTGCAGCAGGAAACGCCTCATTTCATATATCAGACTTTCTGCCTTTCCTTTGGGTTATTTTTACATCTGAATTTATTTTCCACGTGTCTGCCATTGCTTTTACTTCTGACACTATAAGCTGCTGCTGTAACCTAACCCAGAATCCCTTGTCCAACGTAACCTACCCCAGAATCTTTGGCCCGACGTAACCTACCCCAGAATCCTTGGCCTGACGTAACCTACCCCAGAATCCTTGGCCTGACGTAACCTACCCCAGAATCTTCAGCCCAACGTAACCTATCCCAGAATCCCCTGCCCAATGTAACCTATCCCAGAATCACCTGAGGGTGCCTTTTTCTCCTATTAGATATTTTTGGCTCCATGCAGGGTCTGCTTTGCAAATTGAACTTTAGGTTTGTTTAGTATTCAGATGTTTTAGGCACAGGGGTACATGGTCACCAGTGGAGATGATGTAGGCATTTGTGTATTCAGACACAGCTCTGGAGCAGGGGGGTACGTGAAATACACAGACCCATGTGATCTAATTAGAGTCAGTTAAGCACAGCGGAGGGGAACCACATTCACCCTGCAGACATAAAGCATTGCAGGGTGTGCGACAACACAGAGTGTGGCGTAGCTGCTGAGATCAGGGCATAGCTGCTGAGATCAGGGCGTAGCTGCTGAGATCAGGGCCTGTCTACTGAGATCAGGGCCTGTCTACTGAGATCAGGGCGTAGCTGCTGAGATCAGGGCCTGTCTACTGAGATCAGGGCGTAGCTGCTGAGATCAGGGCCTGTCTACTGAGATCAGGGCGTGTCTGCTGAGATCAGGGCCTGTCTACTGAGATCAGGGCGTAGCTGCTGAGATCAGGGCCTGTCTACTGAGATCAGGGCGTAGCTGCTGAGATCAGGGCCTGTCTGCTGAGATCAGGGCCTGTCTGCTGAGATCAGGGCGTAGCTGCTGAGATCAGGGCATGTCTGCTGAGATCAGGGCGTGTCTGCTGAGATCAGGGCGTAGCTGCTGAGATCAGGGCCTGTCTACTGAGATCAGGACGTGTCTGCTGAGATCAGGGCCTGTCTGCTGAGATCAAGGCGTGGCTGCTGAGATCAGGGCCTGTCTGCTGAGATCAGGGCGTGTCTGCTGAGATCAGGGCCTGTCTGCTGAGATCAGGGCGTGGCTGCTGAGATCAGGGCGTGTCTGCTGAGATCAGGGCGTGTCTGCTGAGATCAGGGCGTGGCTGCTGAGATCAGGGCATGGGTGAGTTTCAGGTCAGGGGTACAGGTGAGCTCTGGGTGACATTGGAATAGAACAGCTAATGCCAACAATGCACACAAAAATGCCCAAGAATAGCCCTCACAGCCAAGCCCACTAAACACACACACTCCAGCCTGTGTTTCACTGGAGACACACACACATACACACACCCACCCCAGCCTGTGTTTCACTACACACACACACTTACTCCAGCCTGTGTTTCACTACATGCACACATACACACACACACACACACACACACACACTTACTCCAGCCTGTGTTTCACTACACATACACACACCCACCCCAGCCTGTGTTTCACTACACACACACACTTACTCCAGCCTGTGTTTCACTACACATACACACACTTTCTCCAGCCCGTGTTTCACTACACGCACACACTTTCTCCAGCCTGTGTTTCACTACATGCACGCACACACACACACTTACTCTAGCCTGTGTTTCACTACACGCACACACACACACACACTTACTCCAGCCTGTGTTTCACTACACGCACGTACACACACACACTTACTCCAGCCTGTGTTTCACTACACGCACACACACACACACTTCAGCCTGTGTTTCACTAGAGACACACACACACATACACACACCCACCCCAGCCTGTGTTTCACCACACACACACACACACTTACTCCAGCCTGTGTTTCACTACATGCACACATACACACACACACACACTTACTCCAGCCTGTGTTTCACTACATGCACACACACACACACACACACACACACACTTACTCCAGCCTGTGTTTCACTACACGCACACACACACACACACTTACTCCAGCCTGTGTTTCACTACAGGCACACACACACACACACACTTACTCCAGCCTGTGTTTCGCTACATGCACACACACACACACACACACACTTACTCCAGTCTGCACTTCGGACAGTAGCTCTGCCC
Source organism: Albula glossodonta (assembly GCA_019788955.1). Taxonomy (NCBI): domain Eukaryota; kingdom Metazoa; phylum Chordata; class Actinopteri; order Albuliformes; family Albulidae; genus Albula; species Albula glossodonta. The sequence goes on from JAFBMS010000300.1 coordinate 350,621, forward strand.
CAGACTCAGCACCACAAAATGGAGCAACAAGTTCCGGCTTTCCGGAAGGCTCCGCCAGTGTGCCGAGTATGATGCCGTCATATGGAACGCATTTAAAAACCCTGCTGCAGCGGTCGACCTGAAATAAATAATTACCCATGACTCTCTCCAAACCTAACAATTACACACTGAAATCACAGCACTTCTGACTTTTCCATAACGGCCTCTGAGGAAAAACTTGCGTTTAAAATAATTTTTTTTTTGCTCTTACATTTTTTCCACATGTCTGTGAAAGTGCATAACTGCAAACTCAATGAAACACGAGAAACATGAGTGCATTCTGTCTTTTAGGAAATAAACACCAGCACACTCCTTTAAGTAAATTAACAGGAGAGCTCTGCCTATCTTTTAGGAAATACACAAGTGCATTCTGTCTAGAATATATATACAAGCTTAGTCTGTCCTTCAGTAGATGGTGCAGGAATGGAGCTCAACTCAAAACCACATCAGCACAATACCATACAAGATATGCTCTCGGCCCTGTAGCACTGCTCTCTGCTCTGTAGGCCTGTCGCGCTGCTCTCGGCTCTGTAGCTCTGCTCTCCGCTCTGTAGGGCTCTTGACGATTCTGTAGCACTGCTTTCGGCTCTGTAGGGCTGCTCTTTGCTCTATAGCGCTACTCTCGGCTCTGTCTGGGTGATCCGATGCCAAATCTATGGAAAAGTCAGCATTAGTCATTGCTGAGACTCCATTCAGTCCTCTGCTCTAATATTTATTTTCCTCTCCTCCTCCACTGTCTCTGCTAGGCTGAAGATTTCCACCCCGGCTCTCTTTGGAGTACCCTGAGCGTAGCCTGCTGGTCTCACGCTTCCCACAGAGTGCAGCCTGCTGGTCTCACGCTTCCCACAGAGTGCAGCCTGCTGGTCTCACGCTTCCCACAGAGCGCAGCCTGCTGGTCTCACGCTTCCCACAGAGCGCAGCCTGCTGGTCTCACGCTTCCCACAGAGCGCAGCCTGCTGGTCTCACGCTTCCCACAGAGCACTGCCTGAGCTGAGCCCAGGTCTCCTGTATTTGGGGTGTTCGGAGTTTGCTATGGGCTGGGGGTCGCAGTTGCCCCTTCATGTGCATGTGGGGAGGGCTGCACTTCAGTGGCAGGTCAGTAGGGTGCAGTAGAGAGCAGTGTGTGAGTGTGTATAAGCCTAGTGATTATAAATCAGGGCTGAAAAGCTGAATTCTGTGTGTTTGCTTTGGCTCAGTTGTTTAGTGGCCTCAGCTGTTGACCTCGATAAGATGTTTAGACTCAGTTTTGCAATAGAAATCAGACCCGTCCTGTGCTCACTCCAGAGTCAGACGCATTCTATCATATGGAGGTGCACTCCTCTCAGTGGTTTGGGTTCAGGTGGGGTTGTTTTAGCTGCTGGGGTTCAGGTGGGGTTGTTGCAGAATTGGGTTTGTATGGGCTATGTTGGGTTTTTTGCAGTGGGTGCTGAGTGTCATAGCAGCTGGGTTTATGCAAACTCAGTGCTGTTCTACCCAGCACACAGACCAGGCCCATTGCACAAGCCCCACCACTTACATAAGACCCTCCCTGTATGAAGCTCTCAGCCAATAGCAGCGTCCAGTACCACCTTGAGCTGGCGGAGGGTAAGGGGGGTCCACAAGGTTCTGCAGGTGACTGTGCATTCCCTGTGGGTGCAATCTTTCTTCATGGAGGGCAGGTGCTGGTTTGAGGATTTTGCAGGTTTTGTAACAGTCAGGATGGCACCTGAGCTGGGCTGACTCCAGAGAGCTTTTGGGGTTCACTGACCTGAGACCCCCTTTCTGCGCAGCTGGGAGTTCCCAGCAGTTAAACACTTAAGCCACACACACACTGCACACAGCATGCCCAGGTTTGTGATGTTCTGTATTGGTGAACTCTGCCCTTGGGACGTTGTGTGTTCGTGTGTTTGTACAGGAAGACTTTATTTATGCAGCGCTACAAACCATGTGCTGTTTAAAGCATTCCTGCTGTATACAGCTGTTTGGCTGAAAGAACATGTAAAAGTTAATGTTTTGACTTTCTGTCCTTTCCTCTATCTGGAGCCAGATTTTACCATGTTTTTGCTGAGCTGGGTGTGGTCTTACTGCACTGGGCTGGATGGGATATGTATGTTTAAATTCATATTTAAGAACATAAAACAGTTCATGAGATGAGCAGGCCAGTCGGTTCACCATATGCATGTGTGTGTGTGCTTAATGAGCATAAGAATATACACACACACAGCCCGCGCAGCAGCAGGAGCAGAAGTGTTCTCGTGTTCTTTTTCCTGTTGTTATCTTCGTGTGATTAATCATAGTGGGACTCCAGGCTCTAGGAGTTTTGTCTTTCTCTGAGCTCTGAGCCCTGTAGCTCCCAGCCTGTTCTTGCCTCTGAGTGAAATATCCACGCAGAAGCTTTGGTCAGCACAACAACGCCTGCCCCCTCCCCCCAGAGCTTGGAAAGACTGACAGAGGCAATGTGAGTCCTGTTGGCCCACTGCCTTCATTCAGAGAACAGCTTCAGCTCTGGGGGAAATTGTAGGTTTCTGTCTGATTTATCATTCTCTCTTCAGCATGATCCTCTCAAACCAGAGCAAATTCCTGGGCTATGAGCTGGGAGAAAGTCACTACTCCTCACTAAACGCCCTCCACTGTCTGACCAGCGAAAGTCTCAGCTTGAATATGAATGAGTTTGTGTGAGACATTGAATCTCAGCTTGAACATGAATGGGCTAGTGTGAGAGAGTGAATATCAGCCAGTTATTTGGGTCTAACTCCCTGCAGGAAAAAAGGCTCTGGCAAACACAGACAGGCTGAGAGAGACACAGACAGGCTGAGACAGACACAGGCAGGCAGAGAGAGACACAGACAGGCTGAGTGAGGTGACTGTCTTGCCGTCAGCATGCTGTAGTTAATAGTGTTTTGGTTTGCAGATTGAGATAGGTGTGTGGAGCGCAGGTCCCGTGATCAGCAAGCTGTGCTGGTCCCTCACTCAAAAACACATCCTGACCCATGCTTGAAGGAACTCAGAAAAACACATGCATTCCAAAGGCCCTCGGGATGCCTGTCTCAGAGCACACGTATGTCTGTGTATCACATATCTGCTTTCTGTCTGAATTCATTGAACAGGGTGTGATTTGTTTGCACCGTTAGCGCCGCAGCCCCGCTTGGGAAGTGTTATTCTCTGTTTGCGCTGTTGGTGCCGCAGCCCTGCTATGGTAGTGTTATTCTCTGTTTGCGCTGTTAGCGCCGCAGGCCTGCTATGATAGTGTTATTTTCTGTTAGCGCTGTTAGCGCCGCAGCCCTGCTATGGTAGTGTTATTTTCTGTTAACGCTGTTAGCGCCGCAGCCCTGCTATGGTAGTGTTATTTTCTGTTAGCGCTGTTAGCGCCGCAGCCCTGCTATGGTAGTGTTATTTTCTGTTAGCGCTGTTAGCGCCGCAGCCCTGCTATGGGAGTGTTATTCTCTGTTAGCGCTGTTAACGCCGCAGCCCTGCTATGGCGGTGTTAATGGGGTTTGTTAAAACAAAGGTTCGGGAAAATAATTTTCAGACAACCTCATTCAAATACCTCTGTCCGTCCAATCCGGTTTTCTCCACAGGTATTAAATTGCCATGTACATTATCTCCCATCACACACCCTGCTTCCAGCATCCCTCCTCCCCATCTCCACCTTCATGCCTACTTCCTTTCTTCTGTTTTTTGCTTTCTCTTCTCCTGGTCCAGTAGGGGGTTCACCTCACTCATAAATTGTGAGGCATGACATTGCCCCCTTGGACACCAAACCCAAAATCAAATGTCTACCTTTAAACAACTTGCCACATCACAATAAACCTTTAAGCGCATTCATGTTGTATGAAAATTCATCTAAAGAATTCTATGTTAGTGTGGTTAGCGCTGCAGCCCTGCTATGGCAGTGTTCCTCTATGTTAGTGTGGTTAGCACTGCAGCCTTGCTATGGCAGTGTTATTCTGTGTTAGCGTGGTTAGCGCTGCAGCCTTGCTATGGCAGTGTTATTCTGCGTTAGTATGGTTAGCGCTGCAGCCCTGCTGGGGTGCAGGTCAGTGGGGCAGTGACCTCAGGGACATTGGGCCGGTGGTGTCTCAGACGTCCTCCAGCAGGACTTCACTGCCTCTCAGCTCCACATTCCACATGCGCCCGCTGCACCAGTATGGCAGTGTTGCTAATTGCTGTCATCTTTAATGTCTTAATCTCAGAAAAGGGAAAAGGCCTGTGGGTATTTGCCCCTGTGTTAAGTGAGCAGACAGTAAATCCCTGACTCCTTCCTTTTTGGATGCAGGCCTGTGCTTTACTCCTGTGAGGGTGTCTGTTAATTTCACCTCCATTTTGTGCTCTGAAATAGCAGCTCTGCTAACGTAGAGGTGCTTTGGAAACCACTGTGTCTATAGCACAGGTGTAGGAGGTTTCTGTGTCTCTATAGCACAGATGTAGGAGCTTCCTGTGTCTCTATAGCACAGGCCTTGGGTGCTTCCTGTGTCTCTATAGCACAGGTGTAGGAGGTTTCTGTGTCTCTATAGCACAGATGTAGGAGCTTCCTGTGTCTCTATAGCACAGGCCTTGGGTGCTTCCTGTGTCTCTATAGCACAGGCCTTGGGTGCTTCCTGTGTCTCTATAGCACAGATGTAGGAGCTTCCTGTGTCTCTATAGCACAGGCCTTGGGTGCTTCCTGTGTCTCTATAGCACAGGCGTAGGAGATTCCTGTGTCTCTCGAGCACAGGCGTAGGAGATTCCTGTGTCTCTATAGCACAGGTGTAGGAGCTTCCTGTGTCTCTCTAGCACAGGCGTAGGAGATTCCTGTGTCTCTATAGCACAGGCGTAGGAGATTCCTGTGTCTCTCTAGAACAGGTGTAGGAGCTTCCTGTGTCTCTATAGCACAGGTGTAGGAGCTTCCTGTGTCTCTCTAGCACAGGCGTTGGAGATTCCTATGTCTCTCTCGCACAGGTGTAGGAGCTTCCTGTGTCTCTATAGCACAGGCGTAGGAGCTTCCTGTGTCTCTCTAGCACAGGTGTAGGAGCTTCCTGTGTCTCTATAGCACAGGTGTAGGAGATTCCTGTGTCTCTCCCACATCTCTCTGAGTGCAGATGCTGTGCTCACATGTTCTGATGGTCATGGGGCACTCTTTAGTCTGTGTTCAGTGTCTGAAACAGACTCAAGCATTGATGTATTTATAGAACGGCACCATACATTCACACACGTGCACACTCACACAGACACACACACACATGTGCACACTCACATAGACAAACACATGTGCACACTCACACAGACACGTGCACACTCACACAGACAAACACACAGACTCACACAGACACATGCACACACACACAGACAAACACAGACACGTGCACCCTCGCACACACACACACACACACACACACACACACACACACACACACACACACACACACACACACACAATGAACAGGCGCTAAATAAATCGTCAGCATCACACTGTATAGCTGAAACAGGTGCAGCCACAAGCAGCCAGCACAGTGATGGTTTGCCTGTAGTTTTGTGTGAAAAGCAGAAATGTTAAGTGTTGCGAAACAGGCAGAATTATGGCTTTGGCTGGAGGGAGATTTATGATCTGGAGAGGATTATATGAGATGTGCTGTAATTAAGCAAACTCCACTCATGTTCTACATTAGTGAGAGAGCAGTGGTGTGCACTCCTTAATCACTCAGTGCAGTTACTCTCACCGCAGCACCCACAGGCACTAAATACCTGCCTGATTATATTCCAACATGTGTTTTCCTCATTTTTCTTGTATTTGTATTCCTCTGACTTAACTGTGTTGTTTTTACTTTGTACATTTGTTTCGGTTTTTAAGGTTAATTTTTCTCCAGGAACAGGGGTACAGCTGGAAAGAGACTGACAGCAGTGTAAGAGTGAGAATCTGAGCTTAGAGAGAGAAGTGAGGTATGGGATACAGGGTACAGGGTAGGGTGTACGGGGTAGGGGGTAGGGTGTACGGGGTAGGGGGTAGGGGGTAAGGGTACGGGGTACGGGTAGGGGGTACGGGGTACGGGGTAGGGTGTACGGGGTACGGGGTAGGGGTAGGGGGTAGGGGGTAAGGGGTACGGGGTAGGGGTAGGGGTACGGGGT